>CANSZD010004133.1:0-460195 GCA_947648045.1 Beta corolliflora
TCTTTTGCTCTAGGAGCCCTGACAATTGTTCTCCTCCTTCGTGTACTTGCTCAAAAGAAAAAGCTTGACGATAATGCAATCCATAAGTGTCAAAGTTGGGCATAAATCTTGATCAACCATTTCATGCTTTAATCTTGGTAAATCATGATTAATGGAAGTATGAAATAAGAAACCTCAAATTCTCTCTTATCTTCACTCCACATCTTCCTCACTCTCCAGGTTGTATCATTCGGCCCACCCAGGTGAGTTTCATATTCTTGCATGCATTTTCCTCGCCACAGCGTCCTTTAAGAAAAATCTCTTTGTACTCTTACGATTATGGCCGTCATTGCTCTATCTTTCTCTCTCCTTACCTTGCGGTTTAGAAGGTGTAGTCGCCATGGAATAACTGCCAGTTGGTTGTCACTATGGTATTTAGTGAGTGCATCCACCATGAAATTTGTGATGGATTCTCTTCATATTTCCTCTCTTCCTTGTTCTTCATTTATAGTGATCTCTTGTCTTTCTTTGTGGGTACTCATGCATAAAATCATGGCCCAACACAATGATGAATATTGATGGTGTTCTCTGTACTTCTTCTTTCCACTTCTCTTGTGTGTTAGTGAAAGGGGTCTCAAAGTTCAAATCTTTACTCTTATTTTCTTGATTCATAACATGAAATTGATTTTCCATTGGTTTAGGAAATAAATTATTCAGTAAATGGTTAGTTTTTGATATTGAGAATAAAGATTGACTTTGTTTTAAATATTGATTAAGAAATTTGTTTGGAGTTGAAATCTGATAAGTTTGCCTAAATTAGATGTTACAAGTTATTGTTTTTTTATATTTAAATATAAATCATAAATTCATGTATAAAATGCGATGTGATGGTTTCCAATATTTTCCAGTAAATGGGATTGAGACATTTCAATGTGAGTTAGATTGTGAAATGATTTGTATATAAGGTTTGTGGATTGTGATTCATAAAAAGAGTTTAGGAAGTAGTGAGCAATTGATTTCTTGATGATTGAAGTAATGTTGATTATTGATGTTGTTATTGTTATCACGGTACACTTTATTTAGGCCTTAGTCTTATCAATCTTCTTGCATGTAATATATATGACCCAGTGAAGAAGAATTAATTTTGATCCATATTACATCAATGATGGCGCAGATGAGTATAATTATCTTGATTAATGATTAGGCAAGACCATTTTGTGCTTAATATATCACACATGAGGCAGGAGGTGCTGAAATAGACATACAATAATCCCTCATTAAAAGTTTGGGATGGAAATTCCCCGGCGGTGTCTAATCTTATTCTCTTTATTGTATGATGTAAGAATTGGTTCTAGTCGAATTATTTGGGCAAAAGTTTTACAAATGCAACATTTCTACTTGAGCGAAAAGGCTTAGCGCAGCCGTGACCATCAAGTGAGATGCATCAATTAATACCATGAAATAAGCGAGGATGGTCACTCACGGGAGTGGACGAAGCTCACAAATATCTCCCCATATAATTACTACAAAAACATTGGAGAGTGGGTAAGCGATCTTCGTCCTAAGATGGATGATTATCAGTTTTGAGTAATTATGCATAACATGATGTTACGTTTGCATGGGAATTTTACGACCTTTTATAGAGAGTGTCAATTGAATTTTCAATGATTATTGCATCATTCACAATGCGGGGATAGCCAAATGAATCATATATAAGGTGAATAATTCTTTATTATCCTTCACGGGATTAGATATCATAATATTCAATGGATGTATATCTATGGAAAGTATAGTCTGAGAAAATTCTTTGGCTAATTTTTCATGATATTATTTCAGCTATGCGCATTTTTTACCAAAACAGAGGCATATAAATAATCCTGATTCCATGTCTATGGTTTCAAAATGCACTAATATTCTGGCGTACATCTTTAGAAACTTATAAAAAGTTTCTTAAGTTTTACTCGAATATAATGCATCATTGATTATCAATTTTGTCGATTGCCAATATAATCTTGGCTTTCCCGAGCAGCCGATTGGTTGTCCTAATTATTAGCGCTAACATTTCGCTTGAATATTATAAGTTTTGAAAATACTCTTTATTTTTCAATATGGTGCCGTGTTGTCCCCTGGTTTATGAGACATTGTTCTTTAGGATCCAACCCTCGGCAAATCTATATCTTCATAAATATAAATATGAAGATCATGATAAGAAAACCATATTTTATTAATATCAAAAAGAGGGAATACATGAAAAATGATTATCGACGACTCAAAATAAACTAAGCATATTAATGCATTTCAATAGTTTTTTCGATTCTAACCTTATCCATAAAAAAATTCCGAAACATCAAGGTCGGGCATGGATGTATTAGCTCATTAACAAAAATTTCTTCAACATTTTTTCCTTGATTCTTTATTGAAAGCTAGTATGGGGTCTACCAAATGTTTGGCAAGCATTGACATGTCCGGCCCCTCAATGCTCACTGCCACATACGTCTGGCAAGTGTCATTTCCCTTTATAGGGACGATCGCCTCGATTTGGATGATTGTCCCTAACACTGCTCAGGAATTTTTTAAAATTGTTACTTCTTTGGGAAATCACCTCTGCCAAGGCCACGCCCTCGGCCGGGTATTACCACGTCCCCCCACGACCGTTGTAATTACCGCGTCCACCCCTATCTATAGCATTTGCTTTGGTGGATCAAAGCTTTCTTTATAGCATTTAATTTCACGTGTGGGCTAAGACCCCGTAGGTCTAAGATTATGATTTTTCAGCAAAGAAGATCATTTATTTGGTTGACCCACAAGTAGTATCTGATATTAGCTTTCAGTACTTTTTGAAAGCTCGGAACCCGTATTGTTCCCGTCAATAATATATTAGAAGCGTGGAAGGTGGAGAGGGTTTTTTTCTATCATGCTGCTTTTTGCGGATGGGATGATCACAATATTTCCAACAACGATACAATTCAAACAACGTTGAATTGTAATCACTAACCCCTCCAAAGTCCGGAATTCTCAAGTCAGGCGTTCAAAACGGCCTTTGGGAGGAGCACATTTTGTGATTGCCCATATCTTTCCCTCGGGCTATCCCATAGTTCTTGGGATCCTCTACAAGGAACCAATCGGTTTTTAAAAACTTTCAACCAAATGATGCCCGAGAAGGGACTAAGGCTTTGCCTTTCTTATTCGAGTAGCTTTTTACGCGACTTAAGTACATGCGAACATGTGCATCAATTGTTGGGTTGTCACACCCTTAATTGCTATTGTTCCGGTCCTTGGGCCTTTACATTCATTTAGGCACCACGTCCATTCAAAACTTTTGCCTGGATAGATCGTAGTATGTTAAATTGTCTTCACTAGAATGCCACCTTTTACATTACATACATAAATATTTGAAATTATTAAAATGATAATTGATCATATATCCCATCTCCCACGTTATATCATTATAATTATACAATAAACTAGACAAACAAGAAAGCAAAAAAAAAATACTAAAAATTGCTTACATAACAATGGAGCAAAAGAAATATCCAAAAATAAAAATACAATGTAGGAGAGAAACAACAAAACAGACTTTTAAGTGCACTTAAAGACACAACAAATAGCCAAAAAAAAGGAAAAAAAAACCACTACGAGGGGAGATGAAAAAAAAATCTTGTCCCCTACTTGTGTAAGGAGGAGATATATCATTAATGCCATAAGAAGGAAAAAAGAAAACCGGCTATGGCCAAGCAGTATGGCAGTAATCATCCCTAAATCCTCCCTCAAAAGAAGAAGAGGAAGGTGGAGGACGGTCTAGTCGTCTGCCGTGGAACATGGTGGTAACAAGGTCGAGGAAGAAGAGGGACTTTTTTGTGAGCCTAGAGGAAAAAATTGGAAGAGAGATAAGTGGATATGTGGTGAAAATGGGGCGGGTAATCCTTTTATAGAGATTACTCCCTAATTGTGCAGTTCATCTAGTTCAAGAAATATACAATGCAAAATGTCTTAAGATTGACAAATATGTATTAGGCATGTTGGTAAGCATGGCAATATAATATATGTAACTACAAATGTACAAAAAATGAAGATTAGAGCAAAAATATATAAATAGTATTTGAATGCTTGTTTCCGCATACATAATAACATTTTGCACATATAGGAGATAATAATTTTCATCAATTCACTGGGCCGGTCCGGATAGGCGGCAATTCAAAAATTAGCTTAAAACCTCTCCAAATTGGGGTTCAAGAGCAAAAGAAATAACAAGGGGGACAAATGTCCTTGCCCTCCATCGAAGGTGGCTTTATTATCAAATTATTTATTTTTGGGGTTAGTGGCATGGTGACGTTTACTACTAGTCCCAACCTCGTTCATCCCTCTCTCTTTATTATTTGGTGGAGGTTGATTTTGGGTTGGTTTTATATAGGGGTTATTATTGGTGTTTTGGAAAACGTAGGGTTTAGCGGGTTTTCTGGTATGGGTATTTGTACTAGTGGTTAATGTTTGCAGGTCGGGGTTGTCTTTGCGCTTCCCCTATTTGGGTTGGTAATGAATGACACATTGCTTCCGCTCTATCCAAAAGTAAATACCCGAGACAAGAGACATTGTGTAAAATATTGTTAATCTTGTTCACTTTGTTGATCCATGTTTGGTAGTAAAGGTTTGGGCTTGGAGAAAAAAAAAAATTTAGAACTTGACGAATGGATGTACTTACCTTTATTTTTGAGTGCAGCAAACTCGGCCGATAACGTGTCATGAGAAATATCTGGGGAGAGAGAAGCTATAGATAGAAATATATCAGAGAGCTTATTGTATTCGTATATTGTGTAAAAACTGATTTCTTACATCGACTGTATTTATAGCAAGCCAAAAATTTTACTTTGTGCGCAAAATTGCAAATTCAACATTTTCACGCGGGAAGAAACTTTCCTAACATGCATTAAATGCAAGTAGCCGACTGTCAGAGGACATTCATCACTTTTCAACAGGTGGAATTTGCCATTCCCTTTGTTTCTCAACAAATTTCACAATCTATTTACTATGTAGTATGTTATTAATTGATATATTGCTCTAGGTTGACTAATTTAGTAGAGTGGTGTACTTATCATGCATGATGTAGGAGTTGTTAGTATTATATTTGGAAACAGGTTCATTGGATTGCCGTTTGCATGCAGGTAGTATTATATCGAGTCACGCAGATGTCGTCTTATACTTGGTATTAATTTATATGCAACTTGAAAATGGTTAGCTATTTGAATTTGTTGAACAAGTTGGTTTCATGTTAAACTAGTAACTTCTTGAGACGGCTTAGTAGCTCTCAGAGTTGAGATCCTAGCAGTCCCTCCTTTTGAACTTGCCGGTATTGATCCAAGTAGTTGTCAAATTAATGATATTGCCTTCTTTTTTAGGTCGGGCCTCCATATGTGCTATGCTTACCTTTTCCCAATTTATGTGCATGAGTTGATTCGCTCTTTGTATATTTGCGTATTTTAGTTGCCATCTTTTTGCACAAAGTCATGATCCCTATTCCACTAGTGCTTCCTTATGTGTTAACTATTACATGCAGGCGGCCGGTGTATGTTTAAAACGGTGTTTTGATATTGTTTCTTTATGCTTAATATATATAATTGTCTTTATTAGATCTTATTAGGTTTACAACACACCAAGGTTGGAGTCATTTTCTATTAGGAAATCAATGAAGTTCGAGACAAGTCTGCTTCCTTCATTACCAATTGTTGTCTATGAATTTCAATTCTAAATATGTTGTAAACACATACTTAAATTTACGGTTGTGTTTTGTAACTCAATTCCACACTTTATATAATAATAATAGTATTTTAATTTATATGTTTATTTCTTGGATTTTGAATTTCGTGTGCATTTTTGTATCATTGTAAATAGTATGTTAATGATATATGAGGGGCAAGAGGGATGACTTAAGCGTGATGGGTGAACCAAAGCAGATTAAAAGGAGGCTCTAGGATAATGTAACCAACGCAGATTTAAAAAAATAATAATAATAAGTCAAGTGCTCCGGTTGTTAGGAACAAAATGGAGCACTTATTTATAAGTGCTCCGCTTTTCTACTATCAATCGGAGCACTTGATGTATTTTAAACATATAAAATTCACAAGTGCTCCGGTTTTTAAGACAACCGAGCACTTGTAAAACTAAGTGCTTCGGTTGAAAGCCGGAGCACTTTTGATAAATACTCAAGTGCTCGTATAGCGTCCGCTACGGGTCAAATATGGAGCACTTGTACGGTTTTTAACCGGAGCACTTGATGTTTTTTCCACTAGTCAGTATAAATGGATCTTATTTTAAAGTACTTTTTAAACACTTTCCAATGATACAAAAATTATAATTTTACGGACTATATATTCAAAGTTATAATCAATTTACTATATTTAATTTTTTCATTGTGAACCCAATTCTATTTATTCTCATGCTAAACTCTATTCGTATGTCAATCAGTTTAGAACTGTATTTATATTCAAAAAAATATGACATGCCACTTAATGAGCGCGACAAATGGCGTCCAATGAGGACGCCAAATGTCCAAATTCTAATTGAATCTCTAGTTCCAATTGCAGTTGGTTACTTTAATACGTTATTATAGTCAATATTTCCTTTTATATGTTACTTTAATATAAAATTTAAAATATATTATAAATGGATCTTATTTTAAAGTACCATTTAAACACTTTCCAATGGTACAAAAATTATAATTTGACGAACTATATATTAAAAGTCATAATCAATTTACTATATTTAAGTTTTTCATTGTGTACCCAACTCTATTTATTAATATCCTAAATTCTATTTGTATTTTAATCAATTTAGAACTCTATTTATATTAAAAAAATATGACATGGCACTTAATGTCGCGACCTTATGAGCTGGCTTTTGTACTCTGCTTTATGTATTAATTATATGATATGATATGATTATATGATATTTTTTTTGGCAAGGTCTTCCTCCCTTGCTAATCCATCTCACTCTTCATTATTGTACTCTATAAAAGTAAAAAAAATATTGTAGAATTTATATTACAGTTGAAGAAAGGGAAAGAAGGCAGTTGAGAACAAACGACATACGCATGATGTTTTCATTCCATCAGAATTCTCTGATACATAGGATGAATATATAGCAAATAAAGATAACAATAAATGCTTAGAAATAGGACCCATGATCTATCATGATAAAAAAAAATCAAGGGCCACTGACAAACCCAACTAACAGCAACACTCTAATACCATTTGACTCGGTACATCCCAATAATAAGAAGATAAGAATTGACCCAACTGACTCCTAATACTTAGCAACTAAGCGTGCCATTAACTTAACAATAACTAAAGTTTGAATCATTAACCTAACACATATACTATACATCTAAGCAGGGGCGGAGCCAACAGGGGAACATGGGGACATATGTCCCCCACTTTAAAAATAATTTCACTGGTTTAAAAAAAAACAAAAAAAAAAAACAAAAAAAACCGAAAAAGAAGGAAGGAAGGATCTTTGGGAGAGACGCGTGAAAACAAAAGTTTGAAACGAAGAGAGAGAATTAGAAACCCTTTCTATGGCTCCCATTTCTCTTTTCTCTCCTCTCCCGATTTTTCCTCCTTCTTTCTCTCTCCTCTCCCTCATCTTTCTCTTTCCTCCCCAACCCCCACCGATAACGACCCATTGCTTTGTCTCCTCCCACTCTACGACTTCCGACGTCCAAATCGCCAATTTGGGGAGGATTTTTAGCGGCAGATTTTGCTTGATGTTTTTCGGACCTAGGGTTTTGTTTTGCGGCGATTCGCTCTTGACTTGTTGTTGAAATCCGGTGTGAATCATTACTTGGAGTTTAAAGGCGTTGATGCGAGCTTGATTTATGATGCGGAGAGTAAGAGATGTGTGAGTGACTCTGTGAGGAATTTCGAAGGAAGGAGAAGGAACCCAGTGGCCAAACGAAGGAAGTGAGGAACGACGAAGCCGCCAAGTCGGAGCCGGAGCCACCACCACCAGTCGCCAGTCGCCAACGCCCAGTGGCTAGTCCAGTCACCACTCACCACTGTCAGCCTGTCAGTGAGTTATTTTATTCTAAACCCTAAGTTTTAATTTCATTTTTTTAGGTAATATTTATCATTGTTTGGTTGTGATACTTGTGAATTTGTGATTATGGTCTTATGGATTTATGGTTGAATACTTGAATTAGTTAAATTGATTTGTTGTTGGTTTGGTCATGATTTATTGAGTTAATTAATTTAGTTTGTAATTTCTAACTTTTGATTTGGAAGTTGTAAATATGAGTTGATTTATAATTGACTAGTTTGGTGTGATATGTAATTGATTAATGTGTTGTGTTTTTTTTTCTAAATTTTTTTTTCGAATGCCCGGCGTTCGGATTTTGTCCCCCCACTTTGAGAATCATGGCTCCGCCACTGCATCTAAGTATATTGTACATTTAAGGCTTTTTTTTATCAATTTCTTATTTTTTTGCTCATTTGGAGTTCCACAAATGATCAATGATGAGCAAAAAAGTTGTCTTTGATATATTGTATTCCAGGTGCAGAATACTTCTTGCTTTCTAAATTATTTGCGACTTTTCTCATGTTTATAAGATTCACAATAGAATACTTCTTGCGTTCTACGTCAACGAAAACATGCTCACATAATTTGAATGAATAAAATTTATTAACCAAATAATCATGTACAAGATTGAATAAGCTTATAGACGAGTATACCTCCATTATGTTGAAATATCTTAAACAACACACCAATGCAAATCTAGGCTATTAAACCATAGAATACGTGTTCTAAGTCTATTCTAAATTCTAAGACATAGAAGTAAAGAATTATGAGCAGTTGTCCTTGTGGCGTTGTTTTTCTTGATAGCCAGACCTTGCTAGCTATCTAGAAGGCTTCATGGTGGAACAATGATCTTGTTGGTCTTCGTGAATTGCGTTGAAACTGTGGTGGGCTTGGACTTAAAATATGTCCTTACGGGTTAAGTTCTAATAGTATCAAGCAATAAAATACTAGTACTACTAATTAATTATGATGATAAAGTATAATCGTCTATAGAGATGGCCAACAGTGTGGGTTTGATCCGCCCAGCCTACCTCGTGGGGGAGGGCGAGATCCCGTGCAAAAGCCCGATCCAGCCGGGTTGGAACCGTGAAATTGGTGGTCGTGGGTCGGATTTTTGAGCGCCCGCTACTATAACCTGCCCTCACGGACCACAAACCAATCCATTTCGGCCCATATACCATACCGGCCCAACCTAAGTAATTATTCAACCAAATTGTGTATATGTTAATCAAATTGTTATATTTTAATCAAATTGCATATACTTCTCCGTTCCATTTTAAATGAAACGTAGGGCCAGCACGGAGATTTAGAATGGGAGAGAGATAGAGAGAAAAAAAAGGGACCCATGTAATGAGGAGAGATGGAGAGAAGCTGAATACCAAATAAGGGTAACGTTTCATTTATTTTGAAAAGGCCTAAAATAGTAGAGTGTTTCATTTAAAATGGAACGATAAGATATAATTCAATCAAATTCCAAATAATGAAATTATTCATTAATATTAATAAGGAAAAATTATTTTAAATAAGCTAACCTTTGTGTGGTTTTTCTCAAAAAGCAGCAAACTTTTGATTATTCTGAGCAAGCTAACTTTGTAGCATGATTAAATTTTATTAAGTTTAATGTCGGTTTACCTGTTTGACCTTAATTAAACTAGTTAAATGTATGTTTGACCTTACCCAAACCCTTTTACCCCCCTTTCTCTCCTCTCTTTCACTCCTCCTCCTTCAACGGTACTCCATCCACCAACAAAACGTGAGCCAAACACTGTACATGCATTGTAGCCAATGATCCATACATCGAGGGGCCACGACGACCGACTTGAGTACCCCCAGTCGGCGAGGCGCTCCTTAGCTCATGCACCGCTATCTCCCTCACCAGTCACCAACATTGAGGGACCATGGCGATCGGCGGCTCGGCCACGGAGGGAGCACCGACGTCGTGGTCTTCGACATCCGAGAGGAGTTCTCCGCATTTGAAGACGACTGCAGTGACCCTCATCGGCGGAGTCGAAACGTTCGACAATAAGAAGAGCAGGAAAGAGGAGGTGGTTTTGAGAGTGGGGTAAGGTGATCGCAGGAGGTGAGGAGGGTGGGGGAAGAGGTCCTTTACTCAGATTATGTCAACTACTTTTTCAAAAAGACTCATGATGGTAAAGCCACCATCGAATTTGCCAAGATTTCTAGCTAGTTAGGCTAACATCTATTGTCGACGATGTTGGTTGTGAGACTTTTCGTTGTAATAAATTATAAGGTTGTGTTGGTACTTGCCTCAAATACCGAATAATATCTTCAGTTTCTATATATGAATTGGCTAAGAATTTGAGATTTTATATCACTTTGTAATTATTTTTTATATCTATGATAAGTTGTTATTATGCAAACCTTCTGTGAATTTTATAATAAAGTGGGAGTAGGCATCTAAGAATTGATGCTTACACCAATTAAAGTATAAATTTTCCTATTATATAATTACAAATATTAATGATATTAATGTGCATTGCGGAAATAAAAAAGCAAGTAGGAAAAACAAGGAGAAACAACGAGTATATGCTTAAGAGGGACTTTTTATTTATTACTAGTAGTAGTTAAATCGACATGGTAGAAGCATGCCACGGTAGGCTAGCGAAACTGCATACATGTTCTCCTAAAGTGACAAGTGATTTCTCCTCATAACAAAATTTAAGCACACCGAAATAAAGACATTGCGCAAATAACGACGTTGGATAGATGATACAACATATATTGTTGATCGACAAAAGTACGTACGTAGACCACACTCGTACATGAAGTAATTATTATTGATCCACCTATGTAGTCGAAGTATGTTTGTTTAACCATTGAGTTGCAGCAGCCACGGTTCAGGGTCTTGGCCGACGATTGTACCATAAATGGAAGTTCCAATCTCATCGTCGAGGCATAAGCTAGAGAGCTAGCATCATTCAACTTGTCTTGGATCAGCTTCCGATCTAGATTTTCCGGTCTGGTGAACTTGCTTAAAGGGCTACTGACCCGCATACATCCGCATTGCCCCCATTATAATGAAAAGAGAACATCGATCAATTTATCGTATTGGAAAATTGAACAACCAAACGAGAATTTACGCGATTAGTTACTCTATATAAACTATAGCCTTTGTTGGGGAAAAACCTATTAAAATAGCCATTTTGTTGGTAAGAGACCTACATTTTTTTTGTTCAAGAGACACCTATTATAATACTCCCTTTGTTACACAAGACCACCTCAATCTTTTCGTGCAAAAAATCAATTTTATGGATTAACTTTATTCTCCTCCTTTTCTCATTAAATGAGACCCAATATATTTTTTTAATATCCCTAATCCCTTAACCCTACCAAACCCCTTCCTCTTGCTTTCCATTTTAAAGGCCTATGGTGGAGAAAAAAAGGTTGGTCCCATTTATTGAGAAAGGGATGAAGCTGAGCTAATACGGAAAAATTGACTTTTTAACCGAAAATATTAAGGTGGGCGAGGTTGGTCTTAAGTAACAAGGGAAGATTATATTCCGTCTTTTCAACAAAAAGTTTTTTATTAGGTCTTTCCTCAAGCAAATACTATTTTAATAAGTCTTTCCCAACAAAAATTCTATAAGCTAATCAATTGAGTTTGTAATTAAGGTCGTTAATCTTGAGTACTTACGACTCTTCCAAGAGTGCGGTTGTCTGCAAAAGCAACAAGCCAAACACATTCTTTACCAGCTTGATTCTTGCCGACATACGCCGCTCCGGCCTTAATGCCGGCCCACAGGCCTGCTAGGGAGAAAAGACCCGCAAGACTGATAGTTTTTGGAAAGTCTTTGACAGTGGTTCCCACCCAATCCTTGCTGTCTAAAAGGGTCAAGTCATTCTTTGCCGAATTCGCGAAGGCGCCTGCTAGCAAGCTTACTAATGATTGACCCGCAGCCTTGTATCGGCCTCCGCTTTTGGCATGGATAGCACATGCTCGATTCGCAATATCCTCAGAGACATACGACTGCTTTGCTTGCTCAACTATCTTAACCAAATTCGCTTGCTGCGCAGCGCTGAGTTGCGGCGCCTTCTTCTCACAATGTTGTGAAGCCATTATTTCTTCCTAGCTTCACTGTATGTGATATGCATGCATGTGTATATTCAATCATTCATACAGTTAGTCTTAGTCATAGAAAAATACTAAAAACAATGAAGAAATAGTTAAGACTAAACTGTAAAGTTCATCCTTTTTTTTTTACTGTGGTAGAAAAAAGGAAGGGAATTACCCCGCTACGTACCCGAAGATCTCTATATAGAAGATTGTGTGATGTGCTGAGCACAAAACAAGCTATACCGTTTTGGCTATTTATAGACTTGATGGAATGATACAACATACAAATATAATCAAACCAACCATGAGATAAAACTAATTATGTCGTCACTTGCCAGCTTTTGAACGATGCTATTCTTTGCAATGTACTAATTGTTGAATATATAACTAAGAGATAGAAAGAAATGAATAGTGGTGGAAGAAATGATAATGAAGGTTGTATTTTCCACTAACTCATCAAGAAACAAAACACACGCTTATATAACATTAGCAGTAACAAAGGAAAACATAAAAACAGAAAGAATTATCCCATAACTAAACCCCACTAATAACATGAAGCATAATAACGTTCTCCTAATATCCTGCCACTAACCCACTAACCTGTTGATTAACTAACAAACTTATTGAACTTAACTTACTCTTAGGAAACTAACACCCTAAAATAATGCAACTAATATTTGAATCATTCCAACACTCCCCTTTGATTCAAATTCTCACGCCACAAATTCAACTATTGCCACAAACAGCTACCACGAACACGACCACACGACGACGGACTTCGACTCAACTCGACACGCTTTAATTCTCGACACTCAAGGTACCTCAACCACAACTTTCACGACACACCCGCGACACACGAGGTTAGAAGAGCCTATTCTCTTCCTTCTTCAACCTTTTCAGCATAATTAGTTTGTTCTTTCACTTGCTCATCCCTTTGCTTATCCCAACACCTATCTTCTTTATGACTATACCTCTTGCAATAGTAGCATTGGATGCTACTCATGGATGAACTTTGTCCTTCGAATTGACCACGACCACCACTTTCTTCGCCACGACCACGACCGCGACCACGACTACTTGCACTTTCAAAACCACAATCTCGACCATGAAAATCAACGACCTCGACCATGACGACAACTTCCTTCATCATCCATTCACCAAATGATAAGTCACTCAAAAAAATTCTCTCACAATGGAAACAAAGCTACGGTGCTTGTTTCTTTCTCTCACACAAACTTTTCTTTTTTTCCTTCTTTTGTTAAAAAATAAAACTACTCTCAACTCACTTAAACAGATAGAACAAGAATGGATCGAACTAAGCTCTTGATACCATGTTGAATATATAACTAAGAGATAGAAAGAAATGAATAGTGGTGGAAGAAATGATAATGAAGGTTGTATTTTCCACTAACTCATCAAGAAACAAAACACACGCTTATATAACATTAGCAGTAACAAAGGAAAACATAAAAACAGAAAGAATTATCCCATAACTAAACCCACTAATAACATGAAGCATAATAACGTTCTCCTAATATCCTGCCACTAACCCACTAACCTGTTGATTAACTAACAAACTTATTGAACTTAACTTACTCTTAGGAAACTAACACCCTAAAATAATGCAACTAATATTTGAATCATTCCAACACTAATCCTTATCTTTGGATATGTGCTGTCTTCCCATTCAGAAGAATATTTCTACTGTTAGAGTTTTATTTCTGCAACCTTAGCATCTATGGAAATTAATGGCTCCAAAAAAACAAAAATAGGAGCATACAATAGCAACAACGTAGAATTGACATGGACATACATGGCTCATGGCATCTTGTAATAATGATGTATCACTCTGAATGCTATGTTGACTAGTGAGGCATCTTAGTTATATATCTACATGCCTTTTATCTTATGAAGAATCTTTATCCCCTCCCAAATAAAAGGTCCATGAAGATTGAACAATCAATTAACTATGGTGAAAATATCATTTCTCCCTCTCTTATATTCTCCACTATTTCGCACCTAATAAAATATACTCTTTCCGTCTCTTATTAGTTACCCACTTTTCTTTTTGGATTGTCTCTTACTTGTTTATGCACTTCTTTTTTTCTATTTTTGTAATGGACCCACTAATGATATATTATTATCATTTCCATAAAGCATCACTTTTCTATTTGTCACTATCCTCTCTCTTGGTCAACAATAAATTAATACTTTCTATTTCACTTTAAGAACCACATACTATTTCATCTCGAAACTATGTGCCCAAAGAAGTGAGCAAAAATAATAAGAGACGAAGGGAGTATATTCTCCTCATTATTTGTATGTAACTGGTGTAAATATCATTTCTCCTTCTCCATATTCTCCTCGGTGGACCATGGTTATCAAATAAAGAAATGTACTAAGTAAAAAGATACATCTATATATAGAAAATGTAGCTAGTAAAAAAAAAGGAGTAACTTTTAAATATTTGTCATTTTTCCACTAATACGCTAGGTATGATCCTTACTACATTTAATATGCTCTCCGAAATACCTTTACTTTTAAAGGTGAGAAGAAGATCTCTTATAAATGGAGGAAAATTGAGGATTCCACTTTACAAGGGGCAAGAATGAACCCTTGTCACAAGGGTAGAAGAAGGGTCTCCAACCATCTAGATCAACCTTAATTTTTATTAAATACTTGTGCCTATAACAATATAGCAAATAATTAAAAAAACAAACATCTAGTGAGTGGTGACTTTATTTTCTTTTGGGGAAGATCCTTTCAACATGTTGCAGCTAGCATCTGCATGACATTCTGTAGGCCGGTCATACAAGCCTTTAACTAATAATGTGCTGAATCCACTGTCTTATCCGACCTCGATCATGTATGTTGGCATTATATAGGCTGAATCCTTCTATTTCGGGTATGAAACAGTGAACGTCAAGGGTTTGACGGTTTTTGGAGGAAGGACAAGGCTTGGCGAAGTCGAGTATGTCAATGTAAGGTTGTTTGGGTTGTCGGTGAACCAACACAATGTACAAGGATGACTGACCTGGGGGGGTTTACCGAGAGGAAACCCACTCCGATGCCTAAGTAAGACAAGGTTCGACAAGGTAATGTGCGGATAAGATAGGTAGGGTCGTAATGAAGGTACCTTAGGAATAGTGCGAAGTGGGCTATTTATAGTATATGAACAAAGAGGTTGGTTCCTTTTATGAGAAGTCTTGTGTATACACTTGTGCTTAGCAATCAACCCCGTACGGTATGCGTCACTTGCCCTGACAAAGTTGTCGGCCGACAAGTATGGTCAATAGTTTGTCAGCAACCATATACGACTACGTTGGTCATCATTGCCATGCCTATCTGGTCATGACTTTATAGTTAATATAGTGCCGGCAATAGGTTGACAAGTTGGAGGGGGTTATACACTCGCGTACAACTAGCCCCCCAAAGTGATGGCGGTATGCCGCCATTGCTTTGTTGGGATTTTGTTAGGATTTTCTCATTAAAAAATTAGGCGCTGCAACTTCACATGGGGTCTTGCCACGTGTTTTGATCTACGAGCGGCAGTTGTGCTTTGCGCATCTGGACTGTCTATTTCTTGCTTTTATTGGTATAGTTATTTGTCCTTTCTCTCTCCTTCATTTCTCTTCCTCTCTAAGTGACTCTTCCTCTTCCTGGTAATTTTCTTTCTTTTCTCCTACCATTTTCATTTTGTTCTTTGAGGTTTTCGGTTCTATTTTCTTCCTCTTCTTCGTTTTTCGGTCGAATTTCTCTTGTTTTGCGCGCCTTCTCGGCATTCTCTAACTGGGTTTTTTTAGTGGGTTTCAGTTTTCCAATGAGAGTTCGAGCGGATTTGGGTGTTTCTCTGGGTTAGGGTTTCTCCTTTTTTTAAGGTAAAGTTTCAAACTTTCTTCAGCTCTTTGTTTTTCCGGGTTTCCATTTTGTTTTTCTTTCTTGGAATTCTCCTTTCGAGTATGTGCGGATGTCTAGTGCGTCCGGGGATAGTCAAAATGACCCGAAAGATTACACCTTGGCTCTTTTCGGGCCTGACCCAGAGTCTCTAGAGGTTTCTTCCAAAAAAAGCTTCCACTCACCTAGAGGATGGTGACGGTGGCCCTTCTTCCCCCGAAGATGGTGGTAGCTCGCGCGTCGGAACTCTTTCGTGAGCCGCGTACTTTTTATGTGACGCGCGAGGAGGTACGACAAAGCTTGTCGAATATCCAAGCCGAAGATGTGAAGCGAAAGCGTCCGGCAGAGGCGCGAATTTCTCCTGATATTCTCAAAAACTCCGCCACGAGACTCTAGGCAAGTTGATTCCTACGCCGCCAGACGCTCCCTCGGATGTAGTTGAAATCGAGCCCATTAGTCGCGAATACTGGTCGGCGACTGACGAGCAGGCTATATACGAATACGACACTAACCTTGGGAGGGTCGAGGTAACTATGGCGGCTCCTCCCCCAACTGTGGATGATGCCGATGTTTCCCACATGCCAACTGATTGGGATGATGCTTTGAGTAGGGGAAAACTAAGTCGTGATGAGAGATATCGGTGGAGGAAGCTTGGCGGTCGATCTAGGGCCGGTACCAATCCCATTCTAAAGAAAATCGAGACTCCTTAGATTGTCGATATAGGCTCATCTCATTATGAGAAAATACCTTTGGAGAAAGCCAAGGTCAGAGTTAGCACTAGGAATGTAGGTAAGTCTAGTAAGACTTTAGAGGTTACAGCCTAGCCGCCAAGATTGATGATGCTGATGAGGGAGATGATGAGAGGCAGAGTGGAAGTGAGGATGACGACCTTGCCGACGAAGTTAATGATGTCGGCTTAGAGGATGTTTATTTGCCGGAAGGCAAATCTGAAGGTTCCTCTAAAATCATGGCTCCCGAGGCTGCTTGGTTGAGGGACGCACGCAACACTAGTGGAAAAAAGTCCAGCCGCTCCGGTCAAAATCGGGCTTACCGATCCGGTTTTGGTCCGGATCAGATGGGCTCACACCAGTTCACAATGATTAACTCATTTGTTCCTAAACCGGATCAGTTAATCATTTACGATCCGATTTTGGGTGAAAACCGCAGCAGTTAAGCAAGTTAATTGCTCCGGTTTATACCGAAAATCGGAGCAGTTGACCACCCCAAAACCAAAAAAAATATTTATTTTTTACTTTTTTTTCTTTCTAAATTACAGCATACAAACGAATTAACCAAATAATTGCAGCCAAACACACAGATGGTTTATATAACAAAGGAATTGATAGAATTGTATTTTATACAATTGCAGCCAAACACATAAACAGAGCAAATGAAATTAATAAAAATTAAAACAACAGAAAGGAAGAAAAAAAACGAGAACAGAGCATTGAACAGAGAATTAAAACAATAGAAATTACAACTTTACACTAAAAGTAGCCAACTTTATCCACTAGAACTGCCAAGCTTTCGATTTTTATCCAAACTTATACAACTTTGCAATAGACAAAATAAAATAAAGAAAAAAAATCAGGCAAACAAATGCAAATAAAACAAACGAAACCCTAACTAAAAAAACGAAACCCTAAATAACAAAAACGAAAATTAATCGAAACAAAAACAAAAACGAGTACTGATTGAAGACTTTGGCGATTGAAGATTGACGAATTTGCTGACGACTTTGGCGATTGAAGATTGAGGAGTAACTGATGGGGAGGAAATGGTGGTGGTTGTTTGAGTCAGTGAGGAAAGGAGGTGCGTCGGCAAGTGCTGGGTGAAGACGACGATGCGGAGGACGATCGTGAAGAGGACGAGGTGCTTCGCTGGTGAAGACGACACGATGGTTCGCTGGTGAAGACGACGCGGTGGTTCGCTGGCAAAGACGACGCGGTGGTGGTTCGCTAGGGGAGTTCGAAGAAGACGAATTGAAGGAGTTTGAAGAAGACGACGCTGGTGAAGTAATAATATAGGTAGATCAGTATTAAGATGAGTTTTGAACCAATCAAGCTGAACAAGTAAAGAACTATTGGTGGTGCAAGATAAATTGTATTTCATAGCTAAAGTGGAAACGTTGAGTGCAGTAGCTCCAGCAACAACAAAATTTACCCCATGAATAAAGTTACCGTCTTTATTAAGATATGGGTCCAGGAATGGCAGATTAAAAAATTTGAACGATGCTATTCTTTGCAATGTACTAATCCTTATCTTTGGATATGTGCTGTCTTCCCATTCTGAAGAATATTTCTACTTATTTCTGCAACCTTAGCATCTATGGAAATTAATGGCATTAAAAAAAAAAGTAGGAGCATATAATAGCAACAACGTAGAATTGACATGGACGTACATGGCTCATGGCATCTTGTAATAACTAATAATGATGTATCAGTCTGAATGCTATGTTGACTAGTGAGGCATCTTAGTTATATATCTACATGCCTTTTATCTTATGAAGAATCTTTATCCCCTCCCAAATAACAGGTCCATGAAGATTGAACAATCAATTAACTATAGTGAAAATATCATTTCTCCCTCTCTTATATTCTCCACTATTTGCCCTAATAAAATATACTTCGTCCGTCTCTTATTAGTTTACCCACTTTTCTTTTTGGATTGTCTTTTACTTGTTTATCCACTTCTTCTTTTTTTCTATTTTTGTAATGGATCCACTAATTTTATATTATTATCATTTCCATAAAGCATCACTTTTATATTTGTCACTATCCTTCTCTCTTGGCCCACAATAAATTAATACTTTCTATTACTCTTTAGGACCCATATACTATTTCCGTAGGCCGGTCATACAAGCCTTTAACTAATGTGCTGATTCCACTGTCTTATCCGACCTCGATCATGTATGTTGGCTTTATATAGGCTGAATCCTTCTGTTTCGGGTGTGAAACAGTGGACGTCAAGGGTTTGATGGTCTTTGGAGGAAGGACAAAGCTTGGCGACGTCGAGTATGTCGGTGTAAGGCTGTTTGGGTTGTCGGTGAACCAACACAATGAACAAGGATGACTGACCTAGGGGGGTTTGCCGAGGAAACCCACTCCGATGCCTAAGTAAGACAAGGCTCGACAAGGTAATGTGCAGATAAGAAAGGTAGGGTCAGAATGAAGGTACCTTAGGAATAGTGCAGGTGGGCTATTTATAGTATATGAACAGTAGGTCGGTTCCTTTATGAGAAATCTTGTGTATACATGCGTGCTTAGCAAGCAACCCCGTACACGTATGCGTCACTGCCGAGACAGGTTGTCAGGCCGGCAAGTATGGTCAATAGTTTGTCATGCCGCCATGAACGACTACGTCGGTCATCATTGCCATGCCTATCTGGTCATGACTTTATAGTTAATATAGTGCCGGCAACAAAGGTTGACAAGTTTGAGGGGGTTATGCACTCGCGTACAACTAGCCCCCCTCAAAGTGATAGTGGTATGCCGCCATTGCTTTGTCGGGATTTTGTTAGGATTTTTTCATTAAAAAATTAGGCGCAGCATGGGGTCTTGCCACATGTTTTGATCTGCGAGCGGCAGTTGTGCTTTGCGCAATCTGGGCCGTCTATTTCTTTCTTTTATTGGTACAGTTATTTTTCCTTTCTCTCTCCTTTATTTCTCTTCCTCTCTAAGTGACTCTTCCTCTTCCTGGTAATTTTCTTTCTTTTCTCCTAACATTTTCAGTTTGTTCTTCGAGGTTTCTCGTTCTATTTTCTTCCTCCTCTTCGTTTTTCGATCGAATTTCTCTTGTTTTGCGCGCCTTCTCGGCGTTCTTTGGCCTAGGTTTTTTTGGTGGGTTTCGGTTTTTCGGTGAGAGTTCGAGCGGATTTTGGTGTTTCTCCGGGTTAGGGTTTCTCCTCTTTTTATGGTAAAGTTTCAAACTTTCTTCAGTTCTTTGTTTTTCCGGGTTTCCATTTTGTTTTTCTTGCTTGGAATTCTCCTTTCGAGTATGTGAGGATGTCTTGTGCGTCCGGAGATAGTCAAAACGACCCGGAAGATTACACCTTGGCTCTTTTCGGGCCTGACCTAGAGTCTCTAGAGGTTTCTTCCAAAAAAAAACTTCCACTCGCCTAGAGGATGGCCACGGTGGCCCTTCTTTCCCCGAAGGTGGTGGTAGTCGGCCCTCTTCGGGAACTCTTTCAGAGCCGCATAATTTTTATGTGACGTGCGAGGCGGTATGACAAGGCTTGTCGGATCTCCAAGTCGAAGATGTGAATGGAAAGTGTCTGACGGAGGCGCAAATATCTCATGATATTCTAAAAAAACTCTGCCACGAGACTCTTGGCAAGTTGATTCCCTACGCCGCCCGACGCTCCCTCAAATGTAGTTGAAATCGAGCCCATTAATCGCGAATCTCGGTTTGGCGATTGACGAGGAGGCTATATACGAATACGACACTAACCCCGGGAGGGCCGAGGTTACTATGGCGGCTCCTCCCCCAAGCGTGGATGATGCCGATGTTTCCCACGTGCCAACTGATTGGAATGATGCTCTGAGTAGGGGAAAACTAAGTCATGATGAGAGATATCGGTGGAGGAAGCTTGGCGGTCGATCTAGGGCCGGTACCAATCCCGTTCTAAAGAAAACCGAGACTCCTGAGATTGTCGATATAGGCTCATCTCATTGTGTGAAAATACCTTTTGAGAAAGCCAAGGTCGAGTTCGCACTAGGATTGTGGGTAAGTCTAGTAAGACTTCGGAGGTTTGCGGCCTAGCCGCCAAGATTGATGATGCGATGAGGAAGATCGGGAGAGGCGAGTGGAAGTGAGGATGACGACCTTCTTGGACGAAGTTGATGATGTCGGCTTAGAGGATGTTTATTTGCCGGATGGTAAATCGAAGGTTCCTCTAAAATCATGACTCCGGAGGCTGCTTGGTTGAGGGATGCACGCAACACTAGTGGAAAAAAGTCCATCTGCTCCGGTCAAAATCAGGCTTACCGACCCGGCTTTGGTCCAGATCAAATGGGCTCACAGCAGTTCACAATGATTAACTGATCTGTTCCTAAACCGGATCAGTTAATCATTTACTGATCCGATATTGGGTGAAAACCGCTGCAGTTAAGCAAGTTAACTGCTCTGGTTTATACCCAAAATCGGAGCAGTTGACCACCCCAAAACCAATTTTTTTTTTTTTTTTTTGCATTTTCTCTTTCTAATTGCAGCGGCAAACGAATTAACCAAAGAATTGCGGCCAAACACACGAGATGGTTTATATAACAAAGGAATTCATAGAATTGTATTTTTATACAATTGCAGCCAAACACATAAACAAGAGCAAATGTAATTAATAGAAATTAAAACAACATAAAGGAAGAAAAAAAAGAGAACATAGCATTGAATAGAGAATTAAAACAATAGAAATTACAACTTTACACTGAAAATAACCAACTTTATCCACTAGAACTGCCAAACTTTTGATTTTTATCCAAACTTATACAACTTTACAACAGAAAAAAAAAAAAAAGAGTCTGCAAGTGAATACTTTGTTTTTTAATAGGATATAGAAGATGTGGTTGTGAGATAGTGTAAAAAGAAATAGGTCTATATGATGGGGCAAGTAGGTAATAGAATAATATATTTGTTTGCCATAAATGAAATAAAATATAAATGAGAATAACTTTATGGAACACCCTTAAATAGAAAATGAGAAGAAACTTTATAGAATGAAGGGAGTATTAGCATTGTATAAAAAGAAATGCTGCAATTGAACTCTTCTAAAACAAGAGAATAGTTAGATGTTGATGATCACTCAATGATGATGATGATGATGATGATGATGATGATGATGATGATGATGATGATGATGATGATGATGATATTGATAAAAATAATAAGGAAAATTTATAAAAAACAAACCTTTTATAAGCCAGTTTTTGTCGAAAATAACCTTTTGAATATTTTTTGTCAAGACAAACCTTGAACTAATTTTTTTTGTCACATTAAACCCGCTAAGGTCACTCCAGCATTGGCCATAGATCTCGACGTTGACTCGGTTAAAGAACCAGCAAGCTCTGGCAAGCGTAAATCTGTGTGTTGTTTATTGCTTTTCTGCATTCATTATTTGTTCTTTCTTACATCAGTCATAACAAATACAACTAAATGAATCTAATTAAGATCGTAAATACAAAAAATAATTTTATTTATAAACTTGAATAGTATTAAAAATATCAAAAGGTATAAAAAATGTATTGATGTACGAGAGAGAAAATGGGGTGAGTTATAGTAAAAAGTAGGAGAGAATGATGATGTTCTTTTTTTGGGGTCATAATTGGGGTGCATTTGTTAAAATGGGACATAAGGCATGATTAACTTTTGTAAGATGAGAGAGAATGTTGATGAGAGAGAGGGATGGCATGTTTTTTGGGCATAAGAGGCCATGCTCTCAAGTCTCATGACATGTAATTCATGCTTCAGCAACAATAATGGTGAATTGTGAGTGTGTATTTCCTGTTGCGAGGACTTCATGGACACATGAGAATCCAAGAAGGATTCATTGCTTGCAAGTTCTTCAACCATGAGACAGGATAAATGGGCTGCAATACTTTTGAATGGGCCACGAAAATTCCAACTACATTATTTACTTACCTCAATTATTTCTTGTTAATGCTCTGACATTGGAGTAGACATGGTGTTAGTTCTCCTTCAGCATTTTGCAGAACAATTCAATGAGGGGATAGAAGAGGAGACAAGTAGGAGGAATTATTGGAAGGAAATTTTTAATACATTTTGAGTGTTGTGCAATTGTTGGGAAAGAAGTGTGGAAAAAATTGTTTTTCGTATCATTAAGCGAGTCAATGCGGGAGGCCTATGGTGATTGTCGAGTGACGCTAGTGGGTTTAATGTGACAAAAAAATTTTAGTTTACGGTTTTTTCTTGACAAAAAAAATTAAAAGGTTGTTTTTGATAATTTTTCCAAATAATAATGATATTAATAATAATAATAATAAAACAATAGAATAATAATAATAACTAGTTATTATGTCGGGCTACTCCCGGGTAAGGGAAATTTTCATTTATTAATATTATACTTTAAGATGATAAAACTAAATGTTGTTTGGTCTAGTGGTTAAGACTTTAGTATATGTTCTTGAGGTCCGGGATCAAACCTTATACTATGCAATTTCTATTTTTTTTTATTGTTGTGGATTATATGGAGTAAAAGCGCTAGGGAGAGTGTCACGTGGCACCGTTACTTGTTTCATAACGCCTTTTAATAATAATGATAATAATAATAATAACAACAACAACAACAACAACAACAACAAAATAAAATAATAATGATAATAATAATGATGATGATGATGACGATGATGACGATGATGATGATAATAATAATAATGATAATAATAATGACATTAAAGTTTGATAATAATAATAATAATAATAATAATAATAATAATAATAATAATAATAATAATAATAATAATAATAACAAACATCAACAACAACAATAATCAATCGGTCGGAATCTCAACATTAACCTATTTTTTTCGTATCTGGTTCGTGTCATGTTGTAGTACAGTGTCAACTTTTGCCAGCTTTAATTGAAGTGAGTTGAGCTAAAACTAAACTAAATTTAACTTAGCTATATTAAGTTGAACTGTGCTGAACTAGACTAAAATAGAACTCAAAAAACAAGGCATTAGTCTTTGTTACTTTGTTAATTTGGCTTACATCTCTTTCAAAGTACTGAGTAGTATTTATCATCTCTGGATCTTGCACATGTCACAACAAAGATTATTCGGATCTTTTACAATAACTAGTTGAAAGTAAACAAAGGATGAGGCTCAGAACATGGCAATCTTTCAACATTTCGATTCTTGAGGGTACGTAATAAAATAGGCTCCAATCAATGCTTAGCATCTGTTGATGTTATAATTTTGTACAAGTTTTTTTTTTTTTTGCAGCTCGTTTTATACAAGTCAGCTGTTACCTGTTATATTTCAAAGTTATTTCATGATCTGGTTTTATTCAACTAACATGACACATAAGGTTTAACAATAAATTGGTTAGCCTGGATTAGTTATCTAATTTTGACAATCTAAATCTTCCCTTCGCATCTGTCGACTATAGTAATCCTGCATTACAAAATCTCATAAAAAATCGTCTTGTCATAATTTATGGTAAGACGAGAATAACTTGCTCTCGTAAAAGGATTAGTTATAGTCAAGTGACCATTTAAGATACAAGGTGACCTATCATTTAAATGTGACCCTTTTAACTTATAAAGTGACCTTTTTATAGAACAAAGTGAGGTGGTCTTACCATAATTAATTATAAGGCAGTCTTTCACAAGACTTATTAATCCTGCATATGCCTAAACTCATAAGGCATGCATATATCAAGTAACTCATATAACTTTTTGGAAAAATTGATAGGAATAATTCCAACTATTTGAGATACCTTTCCAAAATACTACCACTTGACTTGGAACCAGTTAGCGGGTGCTATTTTTATAATCCTTTCTCTTTTCTCACCATGGTCAAGCTTTTCGATCAACAAGGTTTTGTATAAAAAAAAAATTAATGCATAAAAAAATTTATGCAAAGAAATTGGACTCCGTCAACCACCCTTATAGGACACAAACCTTGAGAATATGGTCGAAACAAGTACCATTATGCCAACTTTCACGGTAACTATCCCTAGCAGGACCAAATGGTGCTTTTGACCTCAAAAACAACGTTTTTGTGAAAACAAAGTACGTGGTTAACCCACTGGGGCCATGAATCACGAGGATCCGGTCGAAATAAGTACTATTATGCCAATTTTCATGAAGCATCCCGAATCGTACAAAAATATGATTTTGACCTCGAAAATGACCTTTTTTTGGAAATGAATTGCGCCGTCCATCCTTATGGGGAACGATTCATGCACGAGAATATGGTCAAAATAACATGCCAACTTTCATGATAAGCATATCAAGCCGGGACAAAAAGGTGTTTTGTCCTTAAAAACGAAGTTTTTTTGCGGGAAACGAACTCGTCTACCACCCTTGTATGACATGAATCACGGGAATTCGGTAGAAACAAATTACGGTATGCCAACTTTCATGGTTAGCATCATGAGCCGAACCAAAGTGTTTTTAACCTCAAAAACGACGTGTTTTTTGCAAAAATGGACTCTTATGGGACACGAACCACGAGAATCCGGCGAAACAAGTACCCAATACACATTAATTTTTTTTTAAAGAAAATAAAAGCTTTTAAAGTAGAATAACTAATAAGAGATTGATATGTCACCATTCTAACTTGTTAAACCGGTTCTTTCAAGTTGCCGGATCATTTTGAGAAGGAAGCAAGCATAGTTAGGATTATTTTGAGCGGAATGGCCATAGGTTGGATTATACAAATCAATTTTTCCTAAATTTTTTAGATGATAAATATCTTGATCGAATATGTTGATCAACATTTTTTAGACATTAAATTTATTGTGCTATTGGTTATTTTATTTTTATAAATATATAATTGTTACATTCTACTTTTTTTTTTTTTTTTTTTTTTTACTCTTTTCTTTTACATTTTTTTCCCTTTGGTTTGCTTGGCAATTCATATAATTTTTTTTTGGTGTATATGAGCAACTAAGCTTAGTGATGTAAACAGACTTCGATCTCATGTCTTGGTACCACCCCACAATACTTTACCAACTAATTAAGGGTCCGTTCAATTCAACTTAATTAGAGTTATATGTAATATGAGTTGATCTGAACTTATTTTATCTTATTTGAACCATTTGAAATTGATGAAAATTATTGAGCCATTGATATATACTTTTATAAAAAATTTAAATTATATATATTATTAATAATATTATTATAAAAATTGATATGCTTGTTTACATCATTCTATGCACCTGTTTATAAATTTGCATTTATCTATTTTCCTTTGAAAAAGTCGTAGCTAACGAAAGTTCAGCCAAGCATATAAGGCATATGTCATAGGATAATATATTTTTTTTTTGATGCAAAAGAGAGGGAAACCTCGAGAACAGAAAACTAGAACATAAAGAAACAACGAAATAAAAACTAAAAGCGAAAAAGGAAAACTAGGGGGGGATGAAGCGTGGAAAAGCCACACCTACAACATCCTCAAACAAAATATGACCTAAATTTAACGGGGGGACTTGAATCAACTCTATCTTGTTGTTCTGGGAAACTCCTTGATTGGCTAACCAATCTGCTGCTCTGTTGCCTTCGCGATAGCAATGTTTGATTTCTACTTGTCAGCTTGTATCCGCCAACATCTGACGACATCTGTGAATGATATGAGTGCACATACCACCATAAGCTTCATGATTTTTTAGAGCTAGTACAGCGGCAAGATTATCCATCGAACCGAAGTTTAGATTTTCCCATACGCTTCGCCAATTCTAAACCATATTCCATGCTTTTACTTCTACCATAAAAGCATGACATGCTCCCGATTCATAGAATAGGCATAATAAAACTTTCTGTATTATCTCTAATTACTCCTCCTCCCCCGGCGAGGTCTGGGGAACCTTTCGCCGCCCGTCGGAATTTAACACCATCCAATCCACAGGTGGGGCCTTCCATCGTATGAAGCTTTCAGGCCGAGTTGAAGTACGAGTCTCTTGCTCCATTACAGTATTTCCCAAATTCCTCCATGCTTCTTCGAATCTTGTCATTAGAAAAGAGTTAACATCTACAGGTATTTGACTAGTGTTATTGAAGGCCACACAATTTCTCCACCTCCAAATCCACCATAATACAATTGCAAAAATATAGGCTAAGTCTCGGGGGAGAGATCATTACTAGCTTGATACTTGATGTTTCTAATAAGCCCTTTTGTAAGTTACCAGTTTTGAAACCACTTGAATTAGCGGGTCCCCCTATTTGCTTCCAGATCTCCTGGCGGCCTTGCAATCACGCGAACGTGGAGTAAAGTTTCATCTTCTTGCTCGCATAATCCACATACGGGATCATTAGTTAAGTTTCTTATAGCTCTATTTGCATTGCACATGAGCCTATTATGCATTGTAAGCCATAAGAATACTCTTATACGTTCTTTGTACCCGAAGCTTCCAAATTAGACTCCAACTCCCATCATATAGGATAATATATTTGATAGCATATGTATATATTAGGAAATAGTCAAACCATATGGGGTACAAGTGTTATGATTTATCAAGTAAGAAAATAATCATCTCGCGCCATGTCATCTTTGATGAACACCAATTTTGTTTTCTAACTTGCATAAACCCACTCCTCACTCATATGATTTTTTGGGTCATGAAATTTCCCCTTATCTTTTGCAATTTCTGACTTCCTCAAATCAGCCCACTTATTGTTTTAAGAATTTCTTTACTTCCTTAGCTTTAGCATCTTGTGAAATATTTTTTTGGTTGTTGGTGCTGATCGTCTTTTTTTTTTTTTTTTTTTTGAAAGATGGTGCTGATCGTCTTGTATAATGCGCCCTCGTTATCTTTATTCTTATTTCTATATAAAATGATTCAATCGCTTCTATTAAAAAAAAAAAATGATTCAATCGCTGATTTATGTCATGAATAATTTAGGAAATTTTGGCTTGAAATAAGGGAGAGTTGATATATTTATGAGATAAGCCATATAAATTTTTATTTAGTTCTTCAAATATGGTGGTTGATAAACGTCATGCTTTTTTTATTACGTATGTAAAGCTCTAATTGATCCAATAATTTGGAGAGTTCATATTCAAGGTAGGATGATTCTACTATGATCATTTTTAAAAAATGACCATGGAAGTCAAAGGAGTTCAAAAAAATGTGACCCACACATTTGTAATGTGATCCCCAGTTCCATTTTCTTTTCCCTTTTTCTTAAATTATGAAAACTAATTTTTTTTTTCATTTTTCTATTTACCAAAATTTATGTAAATAATTTTTGAAAATCCTAAAAATAATTATATAAAACTTCCAAAAATTTTTTACCTCCCAATTAACATTTCACGTTGTAAAAAAACTTTTTGACCAAATTTTTTTTACCAATTTTCTCTCTCTTCCCTCTTCTCTGTAGTTTATCTTCTTCAACCCAAACATCCCCAATTTTCTTTCTCCTTCCCACGATTTCCACCCGGATTTCGACCCGATCTTCCACCTTCTCCCTCAATTTGATCCACCAACATTCTTAGTTCCTTGAGCTTTACCTCCATTGTTGAACTTGACCCAAACATGGAGATTTGAGCAAGGAAAGTGAAATTGGGAAAGAGCCATGGAAATCGACCTAAATTCTTCGCTCGTAGATGAAATTGATGTAAGTTTACTTGAATATTTCACATATAGTAACGAATTTATAGTTTTCTATCTTCATTTGTGCATTTGAGTAAGATTAAACTTGCAATTTATGAAAATTTTCCCCAAAATAAACTAGGGTTTTGGGGAAAATAATATTGAGGTGTGGTTGAGATAATTGCTCTAAATAAATGCACTTCAAACTTTTATTGGACAATTTGTGCTTACATTTCTTGAGTAGTTTATACTTTAGCTTAGCAATTAGATGAAAAAAATTTGCACAATTTTTTAGACTTCCATTGTAGTCTACGTGGCGAGGTTGAGCGGTTTTTGTGTAAGTTCTTGCGAGGTTTAGATAATTACCTAAAGTTATTTTGGCCATGACCACAAATAACCACTATATATGTTAGGTAATGACCTAATCAGATTAGGGTATTACCAAACAGTTTAAGTCATCGCCTAACCTACTATAGAGCATTACCTAAAATAATAATTGGCTTGGGAAATGATCTCATACTACTTGGCTATAACATATATGATGAGGAAATAGTATGCTTAACATGTGGGTTATTGATATCCTGATACATGAAATTTTATGTGGTTTATGTGAGAATATGCAATCGGGGTAAAATGTTGCATCTGACATTGTTTTGACAAAATTCATCGACAAGTAGGTAAAGTAAAGAAAGGGTATGTGGATGTTATATTCTCAAAAGTGGCACACATTGAGGTTGCATTGGAGAAATTTATCTCAAGCCTATGTCCAGAAGATAACGAAAAGACACATGAAAAGGGTGGGAATAAAGCCCAATTGATCTGGTCAATTTGGACTTAGCTGACCCGAAATTAAAACGGATCAGTTGGGCTCGAAGCGGTTGACGAAAGTCAACTGATCTGGTTCATCACCAGATCTGTTGACCCTCAACTAATCCGGTTCAAGGGTTAAAACTGGATCAGTTGTTGTGAAAACTAATGTGGGTTTAACTCCTGAACGGGATCAGTTGAGGGAAAATTATAAATAAAAAAGGTTCTTCAGCCAACATTGCAATAATAAATCGAATCCATTCAACAAAAAAAATTGCTCCAGCCCTAACGAGATTAGTACAGAAATTAAAGAGATCCAAAAATTACAAAATCAATCCAAATTTGGGTCTAGCCCTCACATGTAGCATTCAACAAGGATCCAAAAATATAGACAAAAGAATGCAACTAAATATAAACGATTGACAAAAACGAAACTAATAACGAAAAATTACAAGATAAATAGGAACAAAATTAAGAACAAAAAATTACAAGACAAATCAAGAATGAAATTGACAAGAACGAAATAAAATAAACCCTAAATTTGCAACAATCAATAATGAAATTCCCAACTAAATTCGCAATAATCTCAACTTATTTAAATTATTTCGAAATAACCTAAACCCTAAATAGTGAATTTAATATCAACAAAAAAAAATCTAATCCTAGATCCAACAGTAAGATGGTGGTGGTGCACGAAATTATACCACGAGCTAAAGAGTGAGCAAACGGATGCAGTCGCCGCCACGGTTGTCTATGAGAAAAGACATCGTGTTGATGATGACGTGCCTTCGGTGGTGGCGGGTTAGGAGGAGGGACTCAGCACCGCGCATGCTTCGTCTCGCCACCTGCATCCAATCATGACAGCAGAATTTCGATGAAGAATGAAGATGGTGGTGGCGCAAAGAAATATGAAGATATGGATGAAGGGTTGTGGGAAGTGGCAAGACGAAGGGAGGAAGGATGGGTTGTTGAGGGTTTTCGATGGCGGCTGGGAGCCTGGGACATTGTCGAGGATGGGGAGGAGAGGGAAGGAGAGAGGGTGAAAGAGGAGGACTGATGAGTGAAATGGGAAGATTAGGGTTTCGTGGGGTATGAAAGGAGAAAAGGAGTGGGCTGATGAGTGATGAGAAAAATGGGAAATGAAAGGGGATTGACCTTGGGCCATATAATGGATAGCTAACGGATTCGGTTCATCCTTCAACCGGATTAGTTAGATGATCCAACATTTCACGCCCAAAGAAAGTGAATTAACTAGTCTGGTTTTGTTTGGCCCATCGGATCAATTAATATCAACAGATCTGGTTTAGGCAAAATCGGATCGGGTTTATTTGGTCGATTAGGCTTTTTTCCACTAGCGAATGATGATGACACCGTCAATAGATCACAAGGTAATGATGGGGGAGGAAAGAGGGCGAAATCTTCGGCGATGTCCTGTTGTCCCCATTCGAATACGAAACGCAGGGATATAAGATGTGCTCTCCATTTATATCTCCCTTACTTAGTGATGCATTGAAATGTTCAAAGCGTAAATTGGATGTTGACGATGATAATGAGACTTTGCCTAGTGTGAAAGTTGGATTATTGATCGTTTAGCATGAAAGATATTCGCTTTGTTCACCCCGAACCTATCTTTGGTCTGGAAACCTTTTGGGACATGCCCATAGAGAAGTTGACGCCAAAAAAGAGCACCAAAAATGCCAAGACAACAAAAAAAAAGATGGTATGTAGCAAGCGTTTCGAACACGCCGTTAGAGAAGGTGACCCCCGAAGAAGAGCACCACAAAAGTGAATGTCACAAAGAAATACGACATCACACTTCTGAGTGCCCAAAAAACCACTCAGCTGAAAAAAATTCAACAAAAAAAAACCGCTCGAGGTGGATGAGAAAGCATCATGAGCAGCATATGAATAGACTTTAGTTTAATTGGTTCTAATTTTTTCCTTAACATACTATGACATTGTATATTGATTTTATTAATGACCAAATTTGTGTTTGTCATTACCATATGTTCATATACTCTTATTTGTTCTTGTATTTTCTGAATGCGTGATGTTATATGACACAAAATATAGACATATTGGAGATAAACTATTGCACTATCATGTAAAAAAGGTAGATATGTGTGAGGGAGAAGCTACTAGAAATCGGCATGTACGATTAGTACCAAACTTACTTAAATGAAAATTATGATAGAGGAGGTATATTTCTTATAAAGTTTTTCCAATAAAGTTTCAGGGAGTTTTTATGCTAAAAAAACACTACAATTGTGTTTCATTGGTAACAGACTTGGTATGGGCGAGTGAATACATAATGTATTCGAATGACTCATGTTAGTTTATGAAGACAATATATAGTCGGTCTTGGATATATGCACATTTGATGACAACATGCAACTCGTGATGGGTCAGGGTGTAAGGTTTGCTTGAAACTGAAATTGCTAAACCATTTATATATTCCATATAAAATAATTTTCTAGATAGCATAATTTATACATAACAATTTTCTAGATAGCCTAACACAATTCAAAACATCCAAAAATAAATAGACATTTATTAATGTATAAAAGACATGGTGTATTTGTGCAATACGACAGAGACACAAAAAACGTGCAGGTGAGAAGATGAGACGCCACCCAACATTACAGTAAGATTTAACCTTCACTTGCAATAGTACTATAATTGCACCACCACATGGCTAGAATAATACAACTATATATACAACAACCGAGCAAGAGTACCATCACAGCCACTTCTCATTTTCTCACTTATTCCTTAAATACCCACATTTTAGAACCCATTTATTGAGTCTAACTACGGTTGGAATTAAAGTCTCAAAGTTAGTCATAGTTATGGAGTATTTCTTTGTTTGCTTTTGTTCATGAAATACCCAAGTCCCACATGGAAAGAATATAAAGGTCCTACCTTGTTTATATACTATTATGTTCCTTTTAGCTTTGTTGAGCAATGGGCTAGAAGAATGGCAAACCACACACGCGCGCCGGCCAAGCCGGGTTCGGGCTCGTGGCGAGCGCGGCGCGGGGGTGGGTCTGCCGTCCATTTTATGCTCAGCTTTATTTTTGGGAATGGTTTGTTCCGATATTTCTTTTGCGAGATTCACGCAATCATATTGTAACGGCAAATCAATTCTTGTCGTTTTTGTCGCAGCTATTACTCCTTAATCTTCTCCCAGAATATTTTATTGCCGATTTTCCTAGCTTCTCTACTCTATATAAACCCTCTTTCTCTGGTTAAGAATTGATACATCATAATTCTGTCTTCCTCTCTACACAAAAATGTTCTCCTAAATTTTGGGCTAAGTTCTATCACTCAATCCGTCTGCTTGTGAGTGCACACAATCGGGTGGCGCTGTGTTAATCCTGGAGGGTGGTCGTCTGGAGGAAGTCTACACCCGTGCTGCGGCGAAATCACCTTTAAGGACAGTGGATCTCTCCATGTCACAGCATTCTCATGTCTCGTTTCTCATATTCAAGTAAGCTCGTTCTAATTGTTTCTCTGTGTACTGTCTCCTTGCGTGTTAGTTGCCTCAATCTTAAAGGTGATTTGTATTATTTTATTGCTATGGCATCTCGTCTGTCCATTCCTGATATGTCTAAGATTGAGTCTCTTGAGGGGAAAAACTATAAACGTTGGGTTGTCAGGGTTAGGTTTTACTTTGAACAAATTGATGTGGCTTACGTGCTTGATGATTAACCCTCTATTCATGCTGTTTTTCCTAAAGCTAATTTTGTGGAGTCCAAACACTCCAATTATGAGGGGGAAAAAAACGAGGAAGGCAAAAAGTTCTCACAAGGGAGACAATAGTCTCAAACCTCATGGAAGTGTGCGAAATACGGGTGCAAAGGCAACTGTCATGAGTGCGGCAAACCCGGACACAAAGCCGCAAATTCTTTGGAACAAAAAGAAGAACCAAGCAAACTTGGTGGAAGCGGTTGATAACTTTGTTCTTTGTTGTATCCGAGATCAACCTTGATGGAGATACTTCTGAATGGATCGTTGACACAGGAGCAACGAGATGTTCGATCAATATGAAAAGCTGGACGGTGAGAACGAGTTCATGGGCAACTCTGCTTCAGCAAAAGTCAGCGGCAAAGGGAAGATTACTCTCAAACTCACTTCTGGATAATTACTTACTCTTACAAATGTACTTCATGTTCCTGAAATGCGTAGGAATCTGATTTCTGGAAGTTTGTTAATTAGGGTTGGTTTGAGGTTGTCTTTCGATTATGATAGACTTGTTATCACCCATAATGGAGAATTTGTGGGGAAGGGATATTGTAATGGGGGGCTCTTTGCTATTGATGCTCTTTGTTGAACTCATGAATAAATGCTGCTTCTACTTCTTACGCTTATTTTCTTTGAGTCTATTGATTTATGGCATTCTAGGTTAGGTTATGTGAATGCAGTCTCCATAAAAAGGCTAAAAAATTTGAATTTGATACCTAGCTTCTCCAATTCTGATTTGCCTAAATGTGAAATTTGTGTTGAAGCTAAATTTGCTAGGAAACCTTTTAAATCAGTTGATAGACAATCTGAACTTCTTGAACTCATTCACTCAGACTTAGGAGACTTTAAGAACCATGAAAGCCGGGGAGGGAAAAAAGTATTACATAACCTTTGTAGATGACTTTTCCCGATACTTTGTAGCATACCTTCGAAATCTAAGGATGAGGCGAGAGGGAATGTTTTTAAAGTACAAAGGCGAGGTTGAAAACCAATTGGATAGGAAAACTAAGAGACTTAGAAGTGATAGGGGGGGAGAGTATGATCCTACTTCCCTTAAGACCTTTTGTGAACAAAATGGGATTAATCATGAGTTATTTGCCCCTTATACCCCCCTGAACAAAACGGTATAGGTGAAAGGAAGAATAGATACCTTAAGAACATGATGAATGCTATGTTGATTAGTTCTGGACTTCCGGATAACATGTGGGGAGAGGCTATTTTATCTGCTTGTCATGTCTTGAACCGTGTGCCTCATAAGAAGTTAGATAAGACCCCATATGAGATGTGGAAAGGTCATATCCCTAACCTCAAATACCCGAAAGTGTTGGGGTGTCTTGCTAAGGTTGCCATACCTTCCTTTAATAGGGATAAGATAGGACCGAAGACTTGTGATTCCATTCTCATTGGTTATGCTTTTCATAGTGCTTGCTTATCGCTTTCTTATTAAGGATGCTAGAGGTTCTTATGCTTGTGGTTCTATTGTTGAATCAAGAGATCTTTGAATTCTTTGAACATGTGTTTCCTTTGAAATGTTCTTCTCTTTTGCTTTAAGTTTTTCTTACGCTAATCATGCTTTGTGTGTGCCTAGTCCTCAAGTGACTATACATATAGTAGAAGAAGAACCTAGGAGGAGTAAAAGACCTAGGAAAGAGAGGTTTTGGTTACGATTTTGTCACTTCCTTCCTTCTTGAAAGTTGTGTCCTAAATGAGAGTCTAGTGTCTGTCTTTATCTTAGAAGAAGACCCTAAGACCTATGTCGAGGCTATGAAATACGTTGACGTTGTCTTTTGGAAAGAGGCCATAGATAGTGAGCTAGAGTCCATCATGAGTAACAACACTTGGGAGTTAGCAGACCTTCCTAGGGGTTGTAAGCCTATCTCTAGCAAATGGATCTTTAAAAAGAAATTAAGGCCTGATGGTTCAATTGACAAGTATAAGGCAAGATTAGTTGTGAGGGGTTTCACTCAAAAGGAGGGAATTGACTATTTTGACACCTATTCCTCAGTGACTAAGATTGCTACCATTAGGACTACGATTGCTACCATTAGAACTACGATTGCCTTAGGCGCTTTACATGGCCTTGTAGTGCATCAAATGGATGTTAAGTTGCTTTCCTAAATGGTGAACTTGAGGAAGAAATCTATATGGATCAACTTTGAAGGATGTGTAGTTTCGGGTCAAGAACACAAGGTGTGTAAGCTAGTGAAATCCCATTATGATTTAAAGCAAGCCCCTAAACAATGGTACCAAAAGTTTGATAATACCATAACTAGTTTTGGGTTTCTTGTAAATGAGAGCGATACTTGTGTCTATTCTAAAACTGACTCTCGAGGTTGTGTGATCATCTGTTTATACGTTGATGATGTGCTGATTCTTGGGACTAGTTTAGATCTTGTGAATGAAGTGAAAGAATTCTTAAGTACTAAGTTTGAAATGAAAGATATGGATGATGAGGCTGACCTTATTTTAGGAGTTAAAATTTCTAGATCTCCTCATGGTTTTAGTTTTAGTCAGGCCCATTATGTTGAAAAGGTACTTATGAAGTTCAATTCATTTGATGTTGATCGATCAGGGGAACCCCTTATGACTTTAGTATCCACTTGGTGAAAAATAAGGGAGACCCTGTGAGCCAATCTGAGTATGCTAAAGTAATTGGTAGCATTATGTATTTAATGAATTGCACTAGACCTGATGTTGCATATGCTATTAGTAGACTTAGTAGATACACTCATAATCCTACCAAGGATCATTGGGGTGTTTTGCGTCGTTTGCTTAGATACCTTAAAGGAACCATGGATTGGGGCATTCACTTTTCTTCTTCTCCTTTTTGTTTTAGAAGGTTATTGTGATGCTAATTGGGTATCGCGGCTATGATGAGATTAACTCTACTAGCGGTTTAGTTTTTACCTTGGGTGGTGGTGCTATTTCATAGAAATCTTGTAAACAATCTTATCTCGCAATGTCAACTATGGAATCGAGTTTGTTGCACTTGAGTTGGCGAGGAAATGAGGTAGAATGGCTTAGAAGCTTTTTTGAATGATGTTCCATTGTGGGGGAAACCTGCTCCTTCGGTTCCTTTGCATTGTGACTCTCGGGCGGCTATTGCGGTGGCAAAGAACAATGTCTACAATGGAAAGAAAAGGCACATTCGTCTCAGACACAAGGTTGTTAAAGATTTGATAAGCGGTGTAGTGATATCCTTTGGACTATGTTAAGTCAGAAAAGAACTTAGCGGATCCGTTTACTAAAGGCCTTTCTAGAAATGTAATTGTGGATGCGTCCGGAGGATGGGATTGAGACCCATTTGAAATGTAATAATGAAACCCTACTCTATGCAAATAGAGTTCAAGGGGCAACATTAGTAATAAAGGCACTTGTTTTTTTCTATCCCTCTTGTGAAAAATTGTGTTGGAAAGTGCTTACAACTAGTGATTGAGGATGAGCAAATGGCTCTTAATGAACCCATATCCACAGTTGTGTGGTGGTGTGTGGTGGTGTGTGGTGGTACACACTTGATGGGATTCACCTACTTAGATATGGAAGTGGGGCCGCTTCCTATGAGAAAAAGTGGGTCATTTCTCTAGAGCATCTATGAGCATCCGAGGTAGGCGTATGGCCGTATAGGCGCCACATTGATCGCGGAGTGACTACTTCTCTTAAAGATAGATGTGTGTTTTAGATAAAGGTTTTAAGTTCTCTTAAGTTCAAGATGAACATCACTTAATTGAACAAGATTCCCAAATCTGATTCACTAAAGTGTTAATTCAAGTCGTAAGACATTAACACTGATGCATCACTTCTTTTCAAGCCCGAAATTGTTTATTCTTCTTTTCTTCTTCTAACTTTGATTCTTGTAGGGGATTGTTGGAATTAAAGCCTCAAAGTTAGTCATAGTTATGGAGTATTTCTTTGTTTGCTTTTGTTCATGAAATACCCCGAGTCCCACATGGAAAGAATATAAAGGTCCTACCTTGTTTATATACGATTATGTTCCTTTTAGCTTTGTTGAGCAATGGGCTAGAAGAATGGCAAACCACACACGCGGCGGCCGGGCCGGGCTCGGGCTCGTGGCGGCGCGGCGCGGGCGTGGGTCTACCGTCCGTTTTATGCTCGGCTTTATTTTTGGGGCTCGGTTTGTTCCGATATTTCTTTTGCGGGATTCACGCAATCATATTGTAACGGCAAATCAATTCTTACCATTTTTGTCGCAGCTATTACTCCTTAATCTTCTCCCAGAATATTTCATTGTCGGTTTTCCTAGCTTCTCTACTATATATAAACCCTCTTTCTCTGGTTAAGAAAAGATACATTATAATTCTATCTTCCTCACTACACAAAAATGTTCTCCTAAATTTTGGGCTAAGTTCTGTCACTCCATTTGTCTGCTTGTGAGTGCACACAATCGGGCGGCGCTGTTCTAATCCTGGAGCGAGGGTGGTCGTCGGGAGGAAGTCTGCACCCGTGCTGCGGCGAAATCACCTTTAAAGTGGATCTCTCCACGTCACATCATTCTCATCTCTCGTTTTTCATATTCAAGTAAGCTCGTTCTAACTGTTTCTCTGTGTACTGTCTCGTTGCGTGTTAGTTGCATCAACTACAAACCCCAACTTTAACAATGTCAACCATTCCAACATCAGCATGCCCTAAAAACATCAATGAATTTGTGAAAAGTCAAGCTCACGGTGTTGAGGGTTTAGCTGATATAGGCTTAAGTCTTTGCCCAAACAATATGTCCAACCAGAACAAGAGACGTTCACATGTGATAGGGATGCAACCACCCTTACCAACCCCTACGAAGATCATTCTATCCCTATCATCGACATGTTGAATAAGGATGATGATGCAGTGCAAGAACTAATTTGTAATGCTGTAAAAAAATGGGGTTTCTTCCAAATCTTTAACCATGGGGTTCCTCTTAAGGTGCTAGAGGATGCCAAGTCGGCGACGTACCCTTTTTTTGAGTTGCCTGCTGAGGACAAGAGGAAGTACTTGAAAGAGAATTCGTCCACTAACTCTGTACGATATGGTACTAGCTTTGCGCCTGAATATGAGAGGGTTTTGGAGCGGAAAGATTAGCTTAGCCTTTTATTTGTGTAAGAGGAGAAAGCTCTTGCTCGTTGGCCTCATGCATGCAGGTATATTACTTTGGAAAATTAACTAAAAATAATTTAAGTTTGAGCTATATGTGGAAAATAAAACAAAGTTAAGTTTTTATGTTTTACTTTCATGAGTCATGCTGCAGATTTTCGATATATATATTATGCATGTGATACATTGAGAAACATTCTTGCCTGAAATATAATTTATAACTTCAAATTATACTTAACTAGTATTGGGACCCGGCCAAATGCTCTGGCTTTTTCGTGAAGAAGAAGTAGAGTTTTTAAAATATTTATACCCCTATTTTTGGCATTATCTTTGACGTTAATTGGTTTTCAATTTATATGTCATAAAGAAACTCACTATATCATTAAGAAACATACTATATCATGGATAAACTACATCTTTTTCTGAACAATCCACTATCTCATTTAGACACTCACTATATCATGCAAAAAATCACTATATGATTCAGACGTTCACTCTATCATGTAGTACCTACATATTTTTATATGCTAAAGCACATGTCACGATATACTACACAACCTACATCATCCTGCATGTTAAAACATTAAAAAAAAAACCTTCATATGTTCTAGACCAATGAAAAGTTAATGGTGAAAGTTCAAGATAAAACTTACCTTTCTTTAGTACTTATTGTGTTTACAAATCAAATTAAAGCACCTATCATATAAATATGAAACAATTTGTTAAATTATGAAGGATTGGTAATATTGCTACAATGTTGCTACGGTGCCCTTCAAGCCTCAATAGACCAACATGATTAACAATATCAACCCTCTTTCGAATATAGTGATCATGTCACATCTTATCCAACATTCATGTTTGGAGGAAACGAAGGATGCAACATTTGTTTCTTATCAAAGGAAAAGAAAATATGAGGAGTATATTTATCAGAAACCGTACCTTCGGTTACTTTAATACTTTAACCTTAATTCTAATTGAATCACTAATTCCAATTGCAGTAGGTTACTTTAATACGTTAGTATAGTCAATATTTTCTTTTATACGTTACTTTAATATAAAATTTTAAATATAGTGTAAATGGATCTTATTTTCAAGTACTTTTTAAACACTTTCCAATGGTACAAAAATTATAATTTTACGAACTATATATTAAAAGTCATAATCAATTTACTATATTTAAGATTTTCATTGTGAACCCAACTCAATTTATTCTTATTCTAAACTCTAATTGTATTTTCATCAATTTATTAGAACTCTATTTATATTAAAAAAAAAATGACATGGCACTAAATGAGCGCGACAAATGGCGTCCAATGAGGACGCCAAATGTCGCGACCTCGTAAGCAGGCTTTTGTACTCTGCTTTATATATTAGTTACTAGTATTGGGACCCGGGTAAATGCCCAGGCTTTTTCGTGAAGAAGAGGTAGAGTCGTTTTTAAATATTTACACTCCTATTTTTGGCCGTTATTTTTGTACGACATAGAACAAATAAAAGTTATAATATGATTTTGTCATTATCTTTGACGTTGGTTTTAAGTTATATGTCAGTGAAGAAACTCACTATATCATTCGAAACATACTATATCATGCGAAACTACATCATTTCTAAACAATCCACTATCTCATTTCGATACTTACTATATCATGCGTAAAACCTCACTATATGATTCATACATTCACTCCATCATGCAGAAATTATATGTTACTTTAACATAAATTTTTAGATATATTATAAATGGATCTTATTTTCAAGTACTTTTTAAACACTTTTTAATGGTACAAAAATTATAATTTTACTAACTATATTTTAAAAGTTATAATCAATTTACTATATTTAAGTTTTTCATTGTGAACCCAACTCTATTTATTCTTATCCTAAACTCTATTTGTATTTTAATTGCGTATGTCGGTGAGTTATTTTATTCTAAACCCTAAGTTTTAATTTCATTATTTTAGGTAATATTATCATTGTTTGGTTGTGATACTTGTGAATTTGTGATTATGGATTTATGGTTGAATACTTGAATTAGTTGAATTGATTTGTTGTTGGTTTGGTCATGATTTATTGAGTTAATTAATTTAGTTTGTAATTTCTAACTTCTGATTTGGAAGTCGTAAATATGAGTTGATTTATAATTGACTAGTTTGGTGTGATATGTAATTGATTAATGTGTTGTGTTTTTTTTTTCTAAATTTTTTTTCGAATGCCCCGGCGTTCGATTTTTGTCCCCCACTTTGAGAATCATGGCTCGCCCACTTTGCATCTAAGTATATTGTACATTTAAGGCTTTTTTATCGATTTCTTATTTTTTTGCTCATTTGGAGTTCCACAAATGATCAATGATGAGCAAAAAGTTGTCTTTGATATATTGTACACCAGGTGTAGAATACTTCTTGCTTTCTAAATTATTTGCGACTTTTCTCATGTTTATAAGATTCACAATAGAATACATCTTGCGTTCTATGTCAACGATAACATGCTAAGTCCAATGATTAAAGGTTTTATGTAACAATAATGAATAAGTCCAATGATTAAATAATTTTCAAAAAATATATAAAAATTATCATGCCGGTCCAGCCCACTAGGCCCACGAACGGTTAGAACCGGTTCTCGAACCGTGAAAACTGGTAACAGACCGGTGTGGGCCAAGAATTTTCACCCCGTGGACCAGCCCACCCAACCCGTGAATTTCACTGTCCGATACTGGGTCGTGAAATCTTAGTCCAGCTCGCACCAGTGGCCATCACTAGTCGTCTATACTGGATTGGGAATAGACAAATTTTAATTAACTGATTTTAAGTTTCCAATGCTACATAATTGTGACTCATTTGCTATTGATATAGGGCTGAAGTATCGGAATACATTAAGAGTTCTGAAAGTGTAATAACACATGTTCTTAAGATCCTCATGAAAGGATTAAACATATATGAGATTGATGAAACAAATAAATGTGCCTTCATAGGTTCAAAAAGAATCAATTTCAATTATTACCCTAAATGCTCTAGTCCTGAATTAGCTGTTGGAGTAGGGCCTCATTCAGATGTATCAACCCTCACCATTCTTCTTCAAGACGACATCGATGGACTATACGTTCGAGGCATAGATGGTAAGAGTTGGATTCATGTCCCTCCTGTTAATGGAACTCTTGTAATAAATATAGATGATGGACTTGAAATACTTAGCAATGGCAAGTATAAGAGCGTGGAACACCTTGTGCTTCCAAATGGATTGAACAATAGAATTTCAATCCCAATTTTTGTGAATCCAAGAGCAAATGTTATCATTGCTCCTCTATAAAATTTGATGCATGGAGAAGAAAAGCCAATGTATAAAGAGGTTCTTTACTCATATTATGTCAACTACTTCTTCAAAAAGGCTCATGATGGTAAAGCCACCATCGAATTTGCCAAGATTTCTAGCTAGATAGGCTAACAATTATTGTCGACGATGTTGGTCGTGATACTTTTAGTTGTAATAAATTATAAGGTTGTGTTGGTTACTTGCCTCAAATACCGAATAATGTCTTCAGTTTCTATATGAATTGGCTAAGAATTTGAGATTTTATATCACTTTGTAATTATTTTTTTATAGGAAAAATTGACAAGAGCGGTCCCAACTATGACCGGTCCGCCATAAAAGGTCCCAACTATGGACTATTCCATAGCATGCCCAACTATTACATGTATTTGACACACGTGGTCCTTGTTGACTAGCAACCGGTTTTACCGGTTAAATTTTCTTAAAACATTCTTTTTGCCTGTTTTTGCCTCTTCTTCCTCCTGATTCTCTCACCTCCCTTCTTCCTCCCCTGTCACCCCCATCTCCCTCCCTCTCCCTCCCTCTCCCTCCCCTATTCTTCAAACCTCCTCCACGCACTTCAAGGGCATTCATAAAAAAAAGAGGTCGAGGACAAAGATTTGCCACGTCTCATTACATCCTTCAAAAGCTTATCTCCCCACGGCCCACTCCTACCAAATTTTCCAATTCATCTCTTCAAAACTCATCAGCTTTAATTGTGAAATTAGCCCAACAACCCAGCCATCAAAACAACATTCCCAAATCAAGAATAAACCCAACGAAATTATGATTGCAAAAAAATTGACACAGGTCAAACAAATTGACTCATAGATCAACACATGCACAAAACAAAATCATTAAAAAAAAGGCGAAAGATCATCACTTGAGAAATCGAAAATCATACAATGTGAATAAGTTAAGAAATCAAAATCATAAATTACGCCGTTTACCTTCAAAAGTCCTCGAAATCGATCTCTTGGTTCATATCGGAGGTAGACTTAGTCAAAATCCCCCTTAATATCATCCTCTTTAAATGATTGTGACTAAAAGCTTTCAACTTTGCCATCAGAAGTATACTAACCTGTGTGAAGTTTTCTCTTTGGTGAGCTTGAAGATGAGAACGACAATACCAATGGCGTGAACGGCTTAGGCGGCAACAAAGAGATTATCGTGATCATGAACCACCATACGAAGGAAAACAAGTGCGGCCATAGTTGCAACAACGCAAGAAACGCCTTCATCTTCGGTGGTTGTCGCCGCACTCATAGATTTACCGCTTGTATAGGGCTTCTTTTACCTCCCTTCATTCTCGGGTTTTTTATTGGAGATTTCCAAAAGAGGAAATTGCAGAAGAAGGAGAAGAAGAAAATGGAAATTGTAGAGGAAATTGGAGATTTTAGAAGAGGAAATTGCAGGAAAGAAGGGGAAGAAGAAAATGGAAGAACCGGGGATAGGGGGTTTTTTATTGACAAAACACGTGCATCAACACTAACAATCACGTGATGGGTTCTACCGGTTTCTACCGGTGAGTAACCCGAAGGACCACGTGTGTCAAATACATGCAATAGTTGGGCTGTTATGGAATAGTCCATAGTTGGGACCTTTTATGGCGGACCTTTGATGGACTTGAAATACTTAGCAATGGCAAGTATAAGAGCGTGGAACACCTTGTGCTTCCAAATGGATTGAACAATAGAATTTCAATCCCAATTTTTAGAATCCAAGAGCAAATGTTATCATTGCTCCTCTATAAAATTTGATGCATGGAGAAGAAAAGCCAATGTATAAAGAGGTTCTTTACTCATATTATGTCAACTACTTCTTCAAAAAGGCTCATGATGGTAAAGCCACCATCGAATTTGCCAAGATTTCTAGCTAGATAGGCTAACAATTATTGTCGACGATGTTGGTCGTGATACTTTTAGTTGTAATAAATTATAAGGTTGTGTTGGTTACTTGCCTCAAATACCGAATAATGTCTTCAGTTTCTATATGAATTGGCTAAGAATTTGAGATTTTATATCACTTTGTAATTATTTTTTTATATCTATGGTAAGTTGTTATTATGCAAACCTTACGTGAATTTTATAATAAAGTGGGAGTAGGCATCTAAGAATTGATGCTTACACCAATTAAATTATAAATTTTCCTAATATATAATTACAAATATTAATGATATTAATGTGCATTGGCAGAAGTAAAAAGCAAGTAGGAAAAACAAGGAGAAACAAACGAGTATATGCTTAAGAGGGACTTTTTATTTCTTACTAGTACTAGTTAAAGCGACATGGTAGAAACATGCACGGTAGCTAGCAACTTGCATACATGTTCTCACGAGTCACAAGTGATTTTCACTCATAACAAAATTCAAAATTCGAAATAAAGAAATTACGGTAAATAACGACGCAGCAGATGATACAACATATATTGTTGATCGATAAAAGTACGTACGTAGACCACACTCAGTACATGAAGTAATTATTATTGATCCACCGTACGTAGTCGAAGTATGTTTGTTTAACCATTAAAGGCTGCAGCAGCCACGGTTCCGGGGTCATGGCCGACGATCGTACCATAAATGGAAGTTCCGGGTCTCATAGTCGGAGGCATAAGCTAGAGAGCTAGCATCATTCAACTTAGCTTGGATCGGCTTCCGATCGATTTTCCCGATCTTCGGTGAACTTGCTTAAAGGGCCACAATCCGCATACATCCGCATTGCCCCATTATAATGAAAAAGAGAACATCGATCAATTTATCATATTGGAAAATTGAAAAACCAAACGAGAATTTACGCGATTAGTTACTCTATATAAATTAGAACTTTTTGTTGGGAAAAACCTATTAAAATAGCCATTTTGTTGGAAAAGACCTAATATTTTTTTTCTTTTCAAAAAGACCTATTATAATACTTCCCTTTGTTACACAAGACCACCTCAATCTTTTCGGGCGAAAAAATGAATTTTATGGATTAACTTTCTTCCCCTCCTTTTCTCATTAAATGAGACCAACAAAGTTTTTTAATATCCTAATCCCTTAACCCTACCAAACCCCTTCCTGTTACTTCCCATTTTAAAGGACTATGGTAGGAAAAAAAAAAAAAGGTTGGTCCCATTTATTAAGAAAAGGAGGGGAAGCAAGTCGATGTCGGAAAAATTGATTTTTTGACCGGAAAATATTAAGGTGGACGGATGGTCTTAAGTAACAAAGGGAAGTATTATAATATGTCTTTTTCAACAAAAATGTTTTATTAGGTCTTTCCTAACAAAATAACTATTTTAATAAGTCTTTCCCAACAAAAAGTTCTATAAACTAATCAATTGAGTTTGTAAGGTCGTTAATCTTGAGTACTTACGAGTTTACGACTCTTCCAAGAGCGCGGTTGTCTGCAAAAGCAACAAGCCAAACACATTCTTTACCAGGCTTGATTCTTGCCCAGGCATACGCCGCTCAGGCCTTAATGCCGGCCACGGGCACGCTAGGGAGAAAAGACCATGAGATTGATAGTTTTTGGAAAGTCTTTGTGAGAGATAAAAATATATAAGAGAAAGTAAATTACTTGATTCATTAATAAAGAATGAGAAAGCCTTTAAATAGGCATTACACTTCTTGTGAGAAGCAAAAAACAAGTGAGAACGTGGCCCACTATCTAAACTAATTGCAAACAAATAGCAACTACTTAACATATCCACTAAACAAACCCTCTAACTCATTTATTCCTAAATAACTGAAAAGTCAAACAACAAAATCAACAAACTTTGAAGCACTAGTAATGCTAATTATCCAACATACCCCCTTGATTCAAAGTTGCATACTCCCATCTGCATTCAGAAAGCTTCATGTTTTGTTGATGCTAACGATTTGGTCAGAACATCAGCTACTTGCTGATTAGTGCCACAAAACTTTAATGTAAATGTTCCCTGTGCAACCAAATCACAAACAAAATGGTGCCGTATATCAATGTGCTTTGTTCGACTATGAAAAACAACATTCTTTGTCATAGAGATTCTTTGAAATATTGTCACAAACTCAATAGCATCCTGTTGCTCGTGAAGGAAATCGGTTAACAACCTTCTTAGCCATATAGCTTGACAAAGGCTGAGTAATTGCTGCGCGTACTCGACTTCGGAAGAGGATAACGCCACTTTGTACTTTGTTTTTGAGGACCAAGAGATAACAGGAGCCAAGAGTAAAAAGATACCGGATGTGCTTTTTTTAAATCATCACGAGAACCGGCCCAATCACTATCACGAGCTTGACCGAGTCTCATGCCTTGAACCTTCGTTGTACCAAATCCCAAAATCTAATGTACCAGCAACATATTGCAGTATTCTCTTCACAGCTCCGAGATGATGTTTTGTCGGATTATGCATAAACCTCGAAACCACACCAACTGAGTGTGCGATGTCAGGTCTAGTATGTGAGAGATAGTTCAGTCCACCCACCATACTTCTATAATACTTTGCATTCGCTGCTCCACTGCCATCATTTGCCGACAACTTCTCATTCACATGCATTCATTGGAGTACATGCCGGTTTGCACTCCGTTAAGTTGAACCTTTTGACAAGATCCATGGCAAATTTCCGTTGAGAGATAAAGATACCATCAACTCCCTGCTTCACCTCCTAACTTCGAGAAAATAATGCAATAATCCCAAATCTAACATCTCAAACTTTTTCATCATACATGATTTGAATTCAAAAACAATTGACTCACTAGACCCCATGTATATCATATCATCAACATACAAGCACACAACTAAGAACTCACTGCCCTTCTTCTTCAAGTACAGGGTGGACTCATTTTCACTCCTCGCAAAGCCATTTGCAAGAAAATAAGAATCAATATTATTATTACAAGCACGTGAGGCTTGCTTTAGGCCATACAATGCCTTCCGTAATCTATAGACTTTACTTTCCTCGAAACAACAAAGCCTTCAGGTTGTTCAACAAACACTTCCTCCTTCAACTCTCCATTCAAAAAGGATGATTTAACATCAAATTGAAAAACGAGCCGGCCCTAATTGAGCGGCTAAAGCTAGAAAAGTTCTCCACTAGTTTCAAAGCGAGCAACGGGTGAAAACGTCTCGTCGTAGTCTACACCTTGCTCTTGTGCATATCCTTTAGCCACCAAGCGTGCTTTGTACTTTTGTACACTCCCATCATCATGATACTTTGTGCGAAACACCCATTTTAGCTTGGGTGTATTTTTCCCTTATGGTAAATCAACGAGCTCCCAAGTGTTGTTCTTACGTATACTGGTCGGTTCCTCGCCATTGCACTCTTCTCCACCTCTTCTTTTGCGGCATCGGCGTAAAAAATGGGATCGAAACGAGAGAGGGCAAAATCACGGGGTTTCGTAAAGGTCCTCGATGATCGAATTTCTTTGCGGTAGCTTCACAAGACGATGATGAACTTGCTATTGACGTGGAAAATGATGAACTTGTTCTTTGGTGTGTTTCTTTGCTAGAGTAATATTACGAAATGGTGAGGAGGGTGTTGTTTGTGGTCTTTGCTTCTGTGTAGCGGGAACTTCATTTCTTCAGTCGAGTGGAACTAGCTTGTTGCAATTTTCATTTTCGAGTCCCACGACGAACTTGTTGTCTCATTAAATAAAACATCTCTACTAACGATAATATTTCCACTAATTGGATTGTACAACCTATATGCTTTAGCTTGTAAACTATAGCCAACAAAAATGCATTTTTTCGATTTTTTTCAAGTTTATGACGAGAAGATTTAATTAAAGCATATGAAGTACAATCGAAAACTTTTAAGTGGCTTACCGAAGGCTTAACACCATTCCAACCTTCATATGTTGTTTGATTAAAGACGGCCTTTGTTGGAGAAATGTTCGAATATAGATTGTTGTTGCTACTTTACGCCTGAATTGATTGGGAAGCTTTCTTGCTTGTAACATGCTTCTAGCCATCTTCACTATAGTGCGATTCTTCGGTTACGCACGCGGATTACGTTACCGGTTTGTATGGGGCGGTTAGGCTGCTTGTGGATACCAAGCTCTTCACAAAAGGAATCAAAGTCATTTGAACGGAATTCTCCTCAGTTATCTGTCAGAGGCTTCTTTATAAAACAACTAGTTTGCTTTTCCACCAAAAGCTTAAACTTCTTGAACATGTTAAGAGCTTCGGACTTCAAATGCGGAAAATAAACCCAACTCATCCTTGTAAAATCGTCGGTGAACATCAAAAATAACGATTGCCATTTAAAGACTCTGTTTTCATTGGTCCACACAAGTCGGCATGTACTAGTTCAAGAGGTTTAGAAGCTCTCAGGAACGACCCCTTTGAAAATGGCTTTCGACTCTGTTTTCCCATAACACATCCTTCACAAAATTCAATTGACTCGATAGTTGGCGGCCCGACACCATGTCTTTTTGTGTGACAACTTCGACCATTGAGATGCAAATGGCCAGTAACGTATATGCCATAAATCGGACTCGGTGCATCCCTTACAAACAAGTGCTCTATTATCAACACTAGACATATCAAGTGGAAACATTTTATTTCGAGTCATACTAACACTTGCAATATTTTGACCAAACTTTTTATCTTTAGTAACACAATGACCATCATCAAACACAACTACATATCCATTTTTTACCAATTGTCCCACACTCAAAAGATTATAAGCCAAATTAGTACAAAGAAAACATCCTACAATAATTTCTTTTTACCATTGCTAGTGGAGATAGCAATTGTACCTTTTCTTTCGACTTGAACTTTCTTATCATCACCCAGTCGAACCTCAAATTTATGTGAGACATCCAATTCTTCAAACAACAAACGAGAGTTGGACATGTGATTAGAGCATCCACCGTCAATGAACCATAATTCATGCTTTGCTATTGTATCGGAAAAATGAGCCATGAACAAGGTTTCACTGTGTATCATCGTCTTCCACAAAATTTGCCTTTTTCGGTTCACCCCTTTGTTTGACCAACAATGCGCTTCTTTGTGGCCAAACTTCTTGCGATGATGACATTGAAGATAACTCTTCGATTTGAGTTCCTTTGCTCAGGCCAGACCTTGCTCACGAAAATCGCCCTCGACCTTGACCTCCAAAACGACTACCGCGACCTCTACCATGATATCCACCTCTGCCATTTCCTCTACCATAAGAGAATTCAACTTTCTGTTTCTCTTTTAAGGCTTCACCCTTAACCTAGAAGGCCTTCTCTTCCTGCTTTTCTTGCTTTCTGTCCAACCTTTCTTCATGAGTTTGCAAGGAACTCATTAATTCATCAAATGTGTAAGTGGATAAACTATGGGCTTCCATAATAGCGGACCCAACATGCTCAAATATATCGGTGAGTGTTCTCAAAATCTTTTCAACAACGGTTTGATCGGTTATTTTCTCCCAATATTACTTCATTTTATTGACAATTGCACTAGCCCTAGACAAGTAATCTTGCACGGTCTCGACTTTTGCATTTGTAGATTACTAAAATCACTACGGAGAGATTGAAGTTTAACTGTAATTACCTTCTCGGACCCTTGAAATTCTGTTTTCAAGGTTTGCCATGCCTCCTTTGAAGTGTCCGTAAACGCAATTCTGGAGAACAAGGAGCCAGTCAGTGATTGTTGAAGGAAACATAAGGCCTTTGCATCTTTCTTCTTATTTTCCTTCAATTTTTGCTTGTCTAGTTCCTTCTCATTAATTCCATCTTCAACAAAATCCCATAAATCTTGAGACTTGAATAGGGTTTTCATTTTAATTGCCCAAAATTCATGTTTTTGCCGAAAAGAAGAGAAAATAGGAAGAGTTTGAGCACTGTTGCTAAGCTACAGTGAACTTCGAGTAAATGTGACTCAAGTCACTATTGATTTGCACAGTAGAAGTCTTTCCCACTTTTAAAAGGTTAGGGATTAGGGATTAGGGATTAGGGATATAGCATCATGCATTCATACTTCCTTCGTTTTTTTAAGATGACTTGTTTTGACTTTGGCATAATTCACATACTTTACTTTGACTATCTTTTATGATTTATACTTTAGAATATAGTTATGTAGGATCTTATTAGAATCGTATTGTTACATATTTTGACAACATCAACTTTCTATAATTTTTGCTCATTGATAATCAAGAATATAGATAAGTTAAAGTTATGTATTAATAAATGTGATAAAAGATATGAGTTAAATTTAAAAAATGAAGGATGTACATCATAACTCAACTAGATTATCTGCACAAGAAACAAATATTATAATTATGCTAAGTACTTACGCTGCTAAAAGGCAAGCAGGACCCCATACAACAGATGTTACTAGTTCAACGGCAACCACTGTAGAGTCAAAGGAGGCAAATCTAGAATCGCCTTTGCTGTACTCTTTCCCTGTGAAAGTCAAATATCAAACACTGAGACATATTGATAAAGAAATACTAACACATAAAATCCCGACTATGGCCGATTTATAATTAAAGGTTTTCGACTTTTGATATCTTATAGCTGTCCAGAACTCCAAATATTGCGTATCTAATTCGTATGGTCATTCATCTTACTTAACCCGTTAGTTAGTTTATGTTAATACATTTTTCCTTTTTTATTGAGTCATTTCTCCTAAAAAGCTCTCACATAAAAAGCAGAATTGACTCAATTAAAAAACAACAGAAGTATTAAAATTTTCATTGGCTTTAGTTGATTAAATTAAAGGGATGTTGGAAGACTGTCATATGTCATATTAACCTATTTAACAAGTCAATTAAGTTGAAGTGTCATTATGGAAAAAGACCTCCCATTATTGGACTTGCTAGCTCTGAAATAACCAAAGTTAAGATCTTTTAAAGCAAATTGGTTATAGTTGAGAAGGGTAATATCACTTTTTTCCATTGAAATGGAGAATGAAAACAAGAAAAATTGATATTAACTGTCTCACTTATGGCTAATTTGCTTCAAAAGATTACATTTTGATTATCTGAGAGCAATTTCAACTTTGATGAGCCTTTTCCTATAATGGTCCCTCACCTTTATTCAATTGTTACTTCGGTAAAATATGACATGTGATAATACTACTCTGTACGTTATTTTATTCAATTAATTTAAGCCAATGAAAGAGTATCATGAATCATAAATTCATAATTAATCAATTTAGCATAAGGTGAAAGTGAATGACCATTTTGAAAAGAGACCTCCCTACTGTTGGAATCATTATAAGATAATAAAAGAGTAGGACCTTATAAAGCAAAATAGGTCATTATTAGAATTGGTAATATCAATTTTATGAAAAGTATGAGCAAGAACAATGCTCCTTAAAAAAAGGAAGTCAAGGAACAAGAGCAATACATATACAGGCTAAGAAAAAGCCGGGTTGTGTCGTTGTAGAAATGCGGTGTGAAGGCGAAGTATCCCTCAACGATCAAATGTATTAGACCAGTGAACGTATACCAACATATGAGCAACTTATCAAATTTTGTCGTTTTTGAAAATAACCATGTGTGACAAAAAGAAACTAGTGGTTGAAAATGACTATATAATACAAATTTAAAATTCAAATAACAATACGCAATGTAAATTAGAGGCCGCAAATCCCTGCAATTTATATTATATATTTAAGTGTACATATAAGGATATTTTATTGTTTGTTGCACATTTTTAAAGCTTCAAATGAGTAAAAAAAAAAAGGAAAAAAAGCCTTGAATATATAGTACATTCGAGTATATAACATAGGTTTCGACTATAATAAAGAAAGATCCATTTCCTCATTTTTTTCACATCCACGCCCAACACCTCTCACCCACCATGGGCGACAATGATGACCACATTCCCAACGCCTCCGATCCCTCAAAATCGTTCATACGTGTCAACTTTAACAATTGTATCAAACTCACCCCTCTCAACTATCTCTCATGGAAAACCCAAATTCACTCCATCCTCTATGGATATGATCTTCTAAAATATGTTGATGGCACATACAAAGATCATTACATCAAAGAATTTAAGAAAGCAAGAGTAAGCAGTTGAAAATGCTGAAATTTCATACTTCATTAGAAAAGTTAATTGACAGCCAGTAGGCCCACTACTAACGAATTTTAATACTTCCTCCGTTTCTTTTTTAAATGCAACAAATGCAATTTTACGCATCTCGATACATTATTTTGACCACAAATATCTATAATTAAATATAAGTAAAAATTATAGAAATTACATTTTATGAAAGTATGTCACGAGGCGAATCTAACAAGCTCCCACTTGACTATATTTTTCATTATGTGTAAATTATAAATCTTAGTCAAAGTAAAAAATGTGAATAGTGAAAAAATATATTGTTGCATTTAAAAAGAAATGGATGAAGTATGAACAATGTCTCTCGTCCTAATGTACGGCACCAGAGGATGCTCCTCTAAAACGTCAATTGCTCTCTCGTTCCATACTTCCATATCTAAATAGCGACAAAAAAATTGTCAACCCCTTATCTCAAGTAGAATAAACTCCGTCAAAGAGAAAAAGCACAATAAACTCAAAACTTAAACTTTATCCAGTCCGATATTACCTTCATATAACATCTCATTATCATTAACAAATAACAATCATCCCTTAACCTTTCTATATTGTTTTTTTTTTGTTATATCAAATTTCATTAGGGCAACCAAAGCTAATGCTAAGCAATAATAATTACACATGATATTTGAGGTTGAACTTTGACCATTAGATACTTACAAGTCTCAATTCATATTTCTCCTTCTGTCCTAAATTATTTCGAAGACATTATTTCTACCCGTCCCAAAATAATACTTTTAGTTGTATTATAAGTTTTATACCTTGACCATTAGATACTCACAATAAATCCAATGGTATTATATTAGTACTTTTTATATTTTGTATTATAAGTTTATAAAGTCTAATTTAGTTTACCCACTGCATAGTTTAATGAATGATTATTTTATTTTAATAATGCAACATTTTAGTCATTCGCGAAAGTAAGCTAACATTTTAGTTATTCCTAAATAATGCAACATCTAACAAAAATTCCTACAACAAGTCGGATTGACTTGTAACCCGTGAAACGAGTTAAATATTTTTTGACCCTCCCCCACCCTTACCCTGCCCCCCCAACGCGGCCCCCTCGATCTCCCCGCGCCTCCCCCTCCCTTACTATCGGCCTCATAACTTTTCTCCACCGCCACAACCACCAAATCGACCACCACCGGCATTTAACACATGGAGGCCGAAATTTCGTTGGTGTTCGATCGTGGTTACGGTTCGAACTCACCCACGGAACTTCGGATCCGGTTCGATTGTGGGTGTTCGTGGTTGTCAGTGGTTGTGTCTTGAGGCGAAGAAAAAGAAGAGAGAGAGAGCGAGTGGGGGCGAAGTTCGGGCGCAAGGCCGCTTGGTTGGTTGATGGTGGTGAAGCGGCGCAAGGTTGGTGGTTGCACAAGGCGGCCTAGGTCGTGGTTCGATTTGGTATGCGGGTTGTGCGCCAGTGGAAAATAAGGGTGGGGTTCGATTTGGTGGTCGATTTTGGTGGTGGTGATTTGGGGTTGTGAAGGTGGTTGTTGCGGTTGTGAGTGGTGGTGAAGGTGGTGGTTGCGGTGGGAGTGGTGAAGGTGGTGCAGTGGTGGCAGTGGTGGGGGTTGTGGGGAGATCGAGGGGACGGGGGGGTGGGGTGGGGTGGGGGTGGGGTGGGGAAGAGTTCACTTTGTCTTTGGTGGAGGGAGATAAGGAAGAGAGAAAAAAAAGAATTTTGTTTTTTTAATTCAACAAAAATTAAAAACTAACCAATGAAATTGTGACAAGTGTCCGGGTAACTTTGTTTATCGAGGTTGAATCGGTTTTTACCCATTCGAGAGAATTTTTTGTTAAAAGTTGCATTATTTAGGAGTAACTAAAATGTTAGCTTATTCGTTGCGAATGGTTAAAGGTTGCATTATTAAAATAAAAAAAAATCCTTTAATGAATGGTGGAATCTAACTCACCATCAACAATTATTTTTTAACTCACCATCAACAATTATTTTTCAAATAGTCTATTAGGACTAGGACTAGGAGCGGATAATCTACCTACTCGATAGATGTATATGTCCAATTTACTTTTATATGCATGCCTAAGCCAAACATACCAATTAAATGAAAACATATGGAATAGTAATTATTATTGCTTAGCATTAGCTTTGTTTGCCCATTATAATAATTACTCAATTATCATTGCGTATACACTAATTATTATCACCCATTTTTCTAGTTTTTTTATGTGTTATTACGGTTAAACGCAATGATATAACCTCAAACTAAGGTCTTGAGTATTGTCCCCACAAGACTTTACCTTAGTCGTACCTTAGTAAAAAGACACACATCCGGTGTGGCTACAAGCCTACAACATTAGAAATGACTTGTGACTTCACAAAACATTTTCTAGATAAACAATATTGTCCAACCAAAAATAGGAAGTAATAGTACTACAAGTCTACAACATAGATATGTCAAATGAGTGTGGGTCGGGGAATTTGTGAAGTTGTGTCTTCAAAATCGGCAAAATCGGGATGGATAGGGAAAGAATTATTAGGAAATAAGGTAAGAGGGTCTATATTAGCATCTTGAGGTGATTCAAAAGGAAACATTTCCTCAAAGAATTTAACATCACGAGAAACAAAAAAATCCTTGGTATCTAAATCAAATAATTTCCAGAGGCCTTTTTACCAAATGGATAGCCCACAAATATGCATTTTCTACCCCGGCTTGCAAGCTTATCCCCCTTAGTTTTGTGATTGTGAGCAAAACAAAGACAACCAAATGTTTTAATAGCCTCATAAGATGGGGGTAAATCCATAAAGCACTTCAAAAGGACATTTTTGTTATCTAACAAAATAGAGGGAGTACGATTTATGAGATGAGCAGCTGCTAGAACACTCTCCCCCTAAAAATAAATAGGTAAGTGAGCTTGGAAACGAAGAGCCCTACCCACATTAAGAATATGCTTGTGTTTGCGCTCAACGCTCCTATTTTGTTGTGGTGTGGCAACACATGAAGTTTGGAAAATAATGCCAGTGGCGGTAAAATAATCAAGTAAGCAATTAATTTATGTGCCATTGTCACTACGAACTATTTTAATGGTTTGAGAAAATTGCCCGATCAATCATTGCAATAAAAGCCATAAACATGCGAAAAATCTCAGTTTTATCTTCCAATAAATAAATCCACACAGCACGGGAATAATCATCAACAATAGTTAAAAAATAACGGGCACCACAAGAGGAAACATGTCTATAAGCACCCCACAAATCACAATGAATTTTATCAAAAATACGACTAGCTCTATTATCACTTAAAGGAAACTTGTCTCTAGGATGTTGAGCACGAAAATAAATTTCACACCCTTTATGTAAACTACCCTTATGACCACAAAGAGGAGGAAGTAACTTAACTACATGTTGGAAGGGTGCCCCATACGCCTATGCCAAAGGTCAAAATCGATGTAACAACATGAAGAGAAGTAGGAGTCACGGGAGCATCCTTGTAGAAATAATAAAGTCCATCCCGTCTAAGCCCCGTTCCATCGGCTCCCTCATGCGGGTCTATATAGCACACATAGATGAGTTAAATTGCACGATTACATTGTAAGTCGGTAGATAAGCGAGAGACGGATAATAAGTTACAAGCGAAGCCGAGGCACAAAAAGAACATTAGTGAGAATAAGATGTGCCGAAAGTCGAACAGAACCCTTATGAGTAGCAGTAACAAAAGAGCCATTAGGGAGGCCAACAGGACAATCATAAACATCCTCAACATCAACTAACCATGACTTCTCACCAGTAACATGATGAGTAGCCCCAGTATCAATAATCCAATCAGTAGGAGAAAACATATCATTAAGGCGATCATCAGAAATTTTGGTAGTACCAATAAGACCGGCTAAAGCCTTCCATTGTTCGACGAAAAAGAGGCGAGCGATCGAAGAGGAAGTGAGACGAAGGGGCGGGTGAGGAGGAAGCAGGTGGCGTTGTTGGCCCGAGCCGAACCTCGACCTCGCCGACCACGGTCCGAGCCGCGACCCGAAGCACGACCCGAACTTTCACGCGAAGAAGAATTCGGATACCCGATGACTTCATAACAAGAGTCGGACGCATGTCCCGGCTTGTGACAATGAACGCAAGGTTGAAGAGACCAACAAGAGGAGGCCGCATGGCCTTGTATGTTACAGTGAGAGCAAGTGGGGGTAGCGCACGACCACGGCCACGACCCACGCCCGTGGAGTGAGCAGCAAAGCCGAGGACAGCAGTCGGGGTTGGAGGCTCGTGCGTGAGACTAGCCGAACGAACCCGTTCATCTTGAATAACAAGATGATAGGCGCGATCTAGCGTAGGTAATGGGTCGCTAGATAAAATTGTGGAACGTAAAGGAGCATAATCCAAGTGGAGTCCCATTAAAAAATCATGCAATTTTTTAGTATCACGGCAGGAGGTATGACGTGATCCCGCATCACAAGATGAGCAAACAATTACAAGAGATTAAAGGTTCATGCTTGTATAGTTCTTCCCATAAACTGTTTAATTTTCCATAATATGTCGAAACAGGCATGGATTTTAATTGCTCACACTTAGAAATTTCAGATTTTATTTGATGAATTCTAAGACCGTTTACCAATGCAAAACGAGTACGCAAATGATCCCAAAGGCGGTGAGCATCACGAAATTTAGAAAGCTTAGATTTTACCTCAGGATCAATTGTGTTAGTGAGCCAAGAAACAATCATGGCGTTGACTGTAACCCAATCCTCTTGCGTGTAGGGTGGTGCGGCGGCGGTAATGGAGTCGTCAAGAAAACCAAATTTGCGACGTGCATCAAGGGCCATCCCGAATATCTGCCCCAATCATCATAATTATCGAGTTTGAGACGGGTGGGAGTGATAAAGTCTGCGGGACGATCACCCGTACCAAGATAAAAAGGGGAGTTTATATTGATGGAAGACGAGGGTGGCGTTTTGTTGTGTGATGAAGAGGAGTCATTATCACCGGCCATTATGAGTTATAAGTGCGGAATCAAAATAAAATTTGTGGGAGGTGTTGGCGGCACAAATAAGTGCTATGTGATCGAAAAATAACAAGCTTGAAAACAAGTGTCAAGGAGGAAATAAAGAAACAAAGGTCAAAGCTATGGTTTAAGCGGCACCAATCGGATGCACAATTGCGAGGTATTGATGGAAATTATGAACCCTGGAAAGCGGGTGTCCAAGGTTCGAAACTTCGAAAAAAAATGCGAGTGACTTTACGGAAAAAAAAAAAAATTGTTTGAGTTGGACGTGAGGTCCAGAGACAAAAAATATTGTGCTAACCTTTGCTCTTGATACCATGTAAAATATTATTAATGATAAAGCCTGTCGTTTCTCATTGAGCCATCATAATATATATACAAGAGTTTTAGGAATCCGACCAGGAAAAGGAAACTTAACTATAATCTAACTAGAACATATGAAAATACATCTATAATAAAATAGAGTCCTACATTATCTCCAACAAATGAACACAATTTTACCTCCATTAATGTCTCCCAACTTAATCCATGGCTGCCTTGGTGACCTAAACTCATCTTACCGCTTCGCACCTAGGCTTCCGAATCCTCTGTCAATTCCTCTTCTTCGATCAATGATCTCACACCTAACGAATTTCTTCTCGGAAATTTGAAATTTGTCTTTGAAATCGGAGCTAAGAAAATCACACAAATCCACGGAAACCATACGATTACCTCCCGATTGGGAGAGAAAATCGACGACGATAGAAGTCGATTGAAAAGGCTAGCTGCTTCTTGATCAATGGCGGACATTGAAGTGAATGATTCAAAGGACTTGCAAGAAGTGTCTGTGTAAGAAGCTTGGACGCCATAGATATGATGAAGAAGAGAAGACAGCAAGAATTAATGCGAGTTGGACATTGAAATTAAAACCGATCATGATAAATGAATAGTAAAAGGAAGGACATGATGGGGAATTGGTCACGAGTATACCCGCGAGTCTTGAAAGAGACAATACTCAGACCAGCAGACACCCCTCCATTGTTACAAAACATGATGATGGTATACCCCGAGGAACCGGGAAGGCTGGTCCCTGCTCACCTTCCATGCCTAGCGGATGTTCTAAAAATCTCGGAGGTAATAGGGGTCTATCTAAAATGGTGGATGAAGAAGACGATAGACGAGTTCTCGGACGAGGCAATTCCGTGGGAGCTACAGTTCCTCTCCGACCCCGTACCCGTACTTCCACAAGAGCGAAAAGCCCTATCAATTACCAAGAATTGGCTAATGGTGCAAGCGGGAAGCGAAACCGACAACGTCAAATGGCTCCGATTAACAAAAGCATGCACTCAAATAACCTTGAAACTGGCTTGGGGTTGCTCGAAAGAGGATGGGGGGATAATGTCAGGGGTGAAAACGAAGATCAACAGCGAAATTTTATACAGCTCCAAAGCACAAAGAATGGTCACGTTAGACTACAACACACATCCGGAAATCCTAGCGGAGATCATGAGTCTCCCCCACTCAACCCGGGGAATGTCGATCCTGCTTTGGAATGCTAGGGGGGTGGCTCGGCAAGGTTTTCGGAGGAACATAAGGCAGCTTATTCGTGATCATGATCCGATGATTATTATCATCACCGAAACAAAAGTGGCTCGTGAAAGCATCGAAGAGATCGTGAGTAGCTTACCCTTCAATTCCTTTGACTCTGTGGAACCGCAAGGCTATTCGGGTGGCATCCTTATGCTATGGAATGAAGGTCTTCACTCCTTCACCACCATAACTAAGGAACCAAGAGCCATCCACGGAGTAATTCAGTCCAAAATCTCTCCCCTTTCTTTATTTCGGTTTTATATGCCAATACTAAGTATAATGGAAGATTAGAAATGTGGGAAAACTTGATTAATACGAGTCATAATGTTAATCTCCCTTGGTTAGTGGTTGGGGACTTCAACTTGAAGTCACCTTTTCTCATGAGAAATTTGGAGGTAATCCTCCCAAAGAGTACAAAATGCGAAACTATAAAGACACGATGGAAAAATGTGGGTTGCATGATTTGGGATTCATTGGTAGTAAATACACTTGGTTTAATAAAAGAAAGAGCTATCCCATATTTGAAAGATTGGATAGGGGGTTGGGCTTGTGCCAATTGGACCTTAAAATTTCCGGACGCCTTCATTAATAATTTGCCCCGGACTCTCTTCGGATCACAACCCCCTTCTCATAAATCTTAAAAAACCACTGTCCTAGATCATACTCGGTTCTTCAAATTCGAGCCCATGTGGCTAGAAAACCCTCCGTTTGACCCGTGGGTTAGGAGACAATGGCCTTTGCACCAAAGCAATCTTCATAGTAAATTGCAATTCCTTAGTAATGAGATCCCAATTTGGGTTAGAAAAGAGGATAATACCTTTAAAAATAAAAAAAGAAGATCCAGGCCCGGTTAATTGGAACCCAACGAGCCTTTGAATCTGACCCAAACAATCCCTTTTTATTCGACCTTGAGGAAAATTTAACTAAAGACCTTAACTTGCTTTTAGATCAAGAAGAAGCTTTTTGGCACATTCGCTCTAGAACAAATTGGTTAATGAATGGAGATCGGAACACTCATTTTTTCCACCTTTCGACTATTTTCAGAAGGAAGTCTAATAAAATCCTCATGATCAAAGATGAAACGGGTAATTGTATAACAAAGCCTAATGAGATTAAGAATGCTATAATGGAGCACTATAAAAATCTTTTCTCGTCGACCACCTCCCCCCCTTTGAACTTTTATCCATTGAGTCTATCAAGCTGTAGCAATGTACCGACAATGATGGAAATCAAAGAAGCCGTTTTCTCAATTGGTAAATCTAAGGCTCAGGGGGATGATGGTTATCATGCTCACTTCTACCATCATTTTTGGGATTCAATAAAAGGGGATTGTTTTTAATTGTGTTAAAGACATTTTCACTTCCCTTGTTATGCCCAAATCAATGAACTCAACGTTAATATCCCTCATCCCAAAAATTAATAATCCTCTCAGGCTTAATAACTTCAGACCAATCAGTCTGGTAAACACTTCTTACAAGATAATCACAAAGATCCTCGTCCAAAGGATCAGACCCTACCTAAAAGATATCATTTCACCCAACCAAAATAGCTTTATCCGGGTAGAGGCTCCGAGGAAAATTTTATAATAGCTCGGAAATTCTCCACACCATGAACAAAAGAAAGGTAAAAAGGGTCTTTTTGCTCTAAAACTTGACCTTGAAAAAGCTTATGATAGGTTGGAGTGGCCGTTTATAGAACATTGCTTGAAAAGACTAAACTTTTCCTATGCTTCCATTAAAATTATTATGAGTGTGTCTCTTTGGCCAAACTTGTGTTCGGGTTAACTGAAGCCGCACAAACACCCTTTACGCCAACTAGGGGTATTAGACAAGGCGACCCATTATCTCCGTACCTATTTATCATTTGCCTTGAATATTTATCGAGTACCATCCATGAAGCTTGTGCATCGAAAGTTTGGACTCCCTTTAAGGTCGGGGGTGTACGAAATTTCACATCTTTTCTTTCTCGATGATATCTTATTTTTTGGCGAAGCTAACCTTTCCACTCTCTCTCTACTATGAAATATATCCTTCAAACCTTCTTTGATATTTCGGGGCAAAAATCAAATGAGTTAAAGAGTATGTTATACTTCTCCCCGAACACTAATATTGATATGATAGATGAGTTTGAGCGGGAGATGAACATTACGAGCACTAACGACCTTGGAACTTATCTTGGTTTTCCTTTATGCCATAGGAAGCCCTCCAAAAACAAACTTACTTTCATAATTGACAAAGTGGCTTCTAAGCTAGCCTCTGGAAAGCTAAAAGCCTCAATAAGGCTGGAAGGACCATTTTAATAAATGCTACCCTCCAAGCCATTCCTAGATATTATATGCACACGATTGATTTTCCTATGGACATTAAGAATAAGCTAGATTCAATTTGCAGTAATTTTTTCTGGGATAGTAAAGAAAATAGGAAAAAAATTTCTTGGATCGCTTGGAAAAACATTTGTGCTCAAAAAAGTGTGGGGGGGCTTGGTCTTGAACTCATAAGAACATTAATAATATAAGCCTTGCTCGCCTATGTTGGAAGTTGGATAACGAAACTATGTGGGCCTCTAATATCATTAAAGAGAAATATATTAATAAAAGACTTGAACCACTAAACTTTAAAAAAGGGTCACACATTTGGAGAAGTATTGGTGTTGGGTGGAAACTTACAAACATAGTATAGCGTGGGGCTGTAGGGAAAGGGACCAACGTTAATCTATGGATTGATAAATGGGTGAACGGTGAGAGTCTAAGGTCTTTAATTCAAGGGCCTCTGTTACAAAATGAATTTCACCAAAATGTCGACCTTCTAAAAAACTGTGATATTATGAACGTTTCTTCCATTTTTCTTCCCCAAGAGGTTGTAGATAGAGTTAGATCAATTAACCTCTCTAGCAATTCTGATCATACATATTCAACCTGGACTCACATGGGAAGTTTTAGTTCAAAAAAAGCCACGACCTTCCTAAATCCTCCCAAGGCGGAGGAGTCTTGGGAGTGGATTTGGAAAGCTCCGGGCCTCCCAAAGCACCAAATATTCTTATGGCAAACTAGGTGGAATAGAATGCCAACTAATGGGAATTTAAGCTACCGTATCAAAACACACCAAAAAAGCGTCCTTTTCGCCCAAATGAAGAGGAAAACATGGATCATATACTTAGGGGTTGCCCTTAGGGCGGATGAAATACGGAATAATGTGAACTTCGTAATAATTCACTACTCCTCTTTTAATGACTGGCTAAAAAATAACATCATCAAAGACCATAATAATCATCTTTCTTCGAATTCTACTTTGATTCCTTCCAATGTTGGATTCTTATTTACAATTTGGGGTATTTGGTTGAGACGTAATGCTTGGGTTATCAACAAAAAGAACATTCCTTCTTCCACTAATTTAAAAAATTCCCGTTGGGCCGCCACTGAATGGTTCTATTCAAAGAGCCAACCTAAAGTGGGTAAAGCTCCCAACCCCTCTCTCTCCCCCTCTCCCTCTTCACCCCTCTCTAATTACATTCCCTATTCCTCCCTCGAAACATGCCTCAATCTTCTTTAACATGGAAACCTCCCCCTACATCCTTTAAGAAAATAAATGTGGATAGCTCTTTCTTTGTCGGTACAAAGGAAACTTGTTTTTGTTGTTTGTAGGGACTCGCATGGATCTTGGATTGGTGGGATTGCTCCGAACACATCCGCTCCGATATCCCGGAAGCGGAAATTCGTGCCATCCACATGGCCATACAATGGGCAATGGAAAAAAATTGGAACATGAGTATCATAACTTCGGATTGCAAGAATCTTTGTTGAGGAGATTGGAAACAATCGAACTATTAGAAGTAATCATTGTAATTTTATTTCTAATTGTAGGGAGTGGCTCCAAGGAAACGGGGGTTCAAGCTTTGGCATGAGGGTCGAGAGACAAATAGGATTTGCTGATGCACTAGCAAAACATGCACATGGGAGGACAAAGAACCTTAAATACATTAAAAAATTTCCCCACCCCTCCCCGGTTTGTATGGAAATATTATTAGAAGACTTACAAAGTTGTAATATGTCAACCATGGATCTTCCTGATGACCATGGCTGAAGACACTATGTTGTTTGTTTCTTTACTAGTAAGTTAATGCTCATTTTTCACCAAAAAAAAAAAAAAAAGGGGGGTCGTCTCATTGAAGGTTGCATCTTGGGAAACAAAAATATTAGATCAACAACGAATCAACAATGGCCCATGTGTGAAGAAGTTTATTGTCATTAATCATTCTATACATTCCATTATTATATTGTGATTGAAAGTTAAAACAATAATGTCATCGGCGTACAGGTGATCATGGGTAGGGTCGAGTCGGACTTTAGTGAAAAAAAAAAAAAAGTGACTTGTTTCGAGCTAAAGCTTCGGACCGGACGGATCATACAAAACTTTTTGCGCCGAACCCGCTATTTCGAGTCATTCGGGCCCGGACCGAAATTTAGCGGAATTTAGGTTGTCCATGGCCCGACTTTTTGCCTAAAATTTATGCCGAGTTGGGCCGAACTACGGGTAGGAATATATTGCCTAAAACCCGCTAATATTCGAACCGTGCGGTGTTACGCCCAAGTTGATAACCTCTATTTATAGCTAAGTTTTATATGCTGTAAATCGATATATACTTCATCCATTTAGATATGGTTGCACCATTTCATGTTTTCACGCTTGTCGATGTATGGTTTTAAATAATAAAATCTTTAATTATTAATATGTGAAAATTATAAAAAATCGATATTAGAAAAATATATATTGATAAGTATCTATAATGGGGTTTAATTATAATTGTTGGGGTTATACTTATATCCTCTATTATTTGTTTTAGGGGTTACTTATTACTTCCTCCGTAACAAAATATATTTTTATACCTCACAAATAATACACATTTGTTGCATTTATTATGTTACGGAGGAAGTAATATATTACTTCCTCAGTTTCTTTTTAAATGCAACAATTTGACTTTTCTACTATTCACACTTATCACTTTGACTAAGACTTGTGATTTATACATAATGAAAAACATAGTCAAGTGTGATCTTGTTAGATTCGTCTCGTGACCCACTTTCAAAATATGTAATTTTTATGATTTTTACCTAATTATAGATATTTATGGTCAAAGTAATGTCTCGTTGTGCGTGAAAGTGAGTTTGTTGTACATTTTGAAAAGAAACGGAGGAAGAACTAGGTGTTGCTTATACTTTTTTAGGATTACATTTATAAGTAAAGGAGTTACTTACATCATAATATAGTTAGTTTTTCTTTCACATGCGCGTCCACATAGTTGCTAATCATGCACAAAAGACTTGTTAATTATAATTGCTTCATATAGAAATTGTACATATAGTAAAGAGTTCATTTGATTTGAGAGAAAGATATAGACTTTATTGTCATATATAGTAATGATGTGACTAATATGAAACTTCCCAGCGTAAGAAATGATGCAAATCATGCAGTTATAATTAGGGGTGTTCATAAATATCCGATTAGGTCGATTCGATCCGATTTTTCGAATATCCGATCAGTTTTTTCAGTTTTCAGATCGGATATGCGAAAATTTTCGGGTCGGATGCAGATCTGAATTTTTATTTTCAAACATCATAAAATATCCAAAACATGGAAATTTTTCGGATATCCAATCCGAGATATCCGTTTTCAAGGTCGAATATCCGAAACATATTTTATGAACTTTTCCATTGAAAATTTCATTTTTTTAGTTTTCGGATATCCGATGACTCGATCCGAAATTACGAATATCCGATCTCGACCCGAAAAATTTCAGATCGGATTTGGATTGCATTTTTTCCGATCCGAAATTCCAAAAATTTCCTGGGATATCCAAAATTTCGGATCGGGTCGGATCGAATATCCAAAATGAACACCCCTAGTTATAATAGTACAAAGACATACACCGTCAAATGTGGAGTAAGCTTTGATATTTGGAGTTGCTTACAAAATAAGAGAATGGGGATAGAGTGATAAAGTGGACATGTGAGGCAGGAGAGAATGAGATAAATCAAACCCCAAATTAAGGTTATTACTCCATAAAACACTGAATTTGAGACGCAAAACGGTGCAATTTCTCTATGTTTTTAAATTATACTTTCTATGTTTTTAAATAAATGTTACATAGGATAAATTAACAATATTCATCAATTAACTTTGACTCTATTTTATAGCTATTATATAAAGAAAAGCATAGTGAAACGAGATGTTGTTAGATTCGTCTCAATATATACTTTCAAAATATAAACTTTTTAATGATCAAATAAGTGCATTAAGTTACATGAAAAAGTGAATATAACACTTATAGTGAATGAAGGCCAGGGCTTTCTGTTTGGACCCAATAAGTCGCTGGGCCCTAGGCTCCAAGGTGAAATTACCACATTGCCCTTGGGCTGGGGCCTAAGGGACCCACATCCACAAAAGCCATCCCAACCAGGTTGAGAGCTCGGCTGGTCTTTGTGCCGTGACGTCAGTCTTTGTGACGTCAGCATGACATCATTCACCGCAATCCCTATAAATAGGGACCTGGATCCCCATTTATTGAGGTAATGAACAGTTCACCCACTAAATCTCTCTAGACCTTTGAACCCAATACCGACTTGGTGTCGGAGGGGTGATATCGGAATCACCCTAGGGTATTCTAATCTTTATTTTGCAGGTTCTACGGCTCCATAGGACAGTTGGCACGTGCACTCGCCCAAAACACAACCCTCATCAGATCCCTACTCAAAAGTTTTGCTCCCGAAACAGATTGGCTTTGATTAAATAAGCATACTAATACTTAGTACCTTTTTAAACATGAAATTTTAAGACTTTAAGACGGACACGAGGTTCTTTTAAAAAAAAATTAAAATAGCTAAGGAGGCTCAGGCTCCAATTAACTTTTGCATCTAATGCATTATATGATCACTAATTGCATTGTTTCCAAAGCCCACTGCAATTACTTGCCATAATTAGAGATCAAACATTATCTAATTTGTTCCCTTTTATATCTAAGTGAGACCTAACATTTTCATACGATTTTTGATGGAATAACAAGACAAGAAAAAAAAAAAGTATAATTTGGAATGAAGCTTGCGGGCCGGCCCATTCCCTACTAAAAATTAGGGACTGATGTACCAACTCGTTTTTCTTAATTCTAAATCCACATTACTCCATTGACATTTGATAGTGTTCAAGTTCAACCCAAAAACGCAGATGGAGAGAGATCGGAGAATTAGACAAGTCATCAATCCAGCAAAATTACCTGGTATATCTTTACTTTTAATCATTACAAATAAATTACCTTTCAATCGAATTTTAAGAGTTTGTGAAAATCTATTAAATAATTTATATTTTTATTTTCTTTTTTTACTGCACTAGTATATTGAGGGTTAGTGGTATTAAGTTGGTTTCAGAATAATTAGGAGTAATACCTTGTGAATTGCGTTTGAAGTTTTTGCATACTATATTGTTTTTTCTTTTAACAAAATGTGATTAGTATGTTTATCAAGATCTATGTGTTGTTCAGTTAGATATTGATTGTTAGTTTGTTGCCGGATATGCAAATACAGAGCCCCAAATTATAGTGTTGCTGTGGTGGCCTAAGTCAGGTATGTCGGTACGACGGCCCGCGTGCGGCCTCCTAAAATTTATTTTTCTTACTTTAATAAAAAAAAGTATGCCCCTACATCTTAACGAGGGGGCGTTTGGTTGTACATAATTTGTTTTTCTTTGTAATTGCATTTGTTACGAAGTGAAATATTATGTTTGGTAGATCACGTGAAGTAATTCATCTTTCACTGCGCCAGGTAAAGAATCTCCTTCGTTCTTGTACAATTCTATGTTTTTGTCGATCAAACAACTCCACACCCTCTTACTCGAACTTTTACTTCCATGATTTTTTTTTGTCAATCAAACTAGCATGAAGATGGAACATATTTCTCCCTCCTTTTTTTGGGAACATATTAAGGTTTTGTTTGGTTGAGCAAAAAAGCATTTTTAGTGAAAAACGCAGCTTGTGAATTAGTTTTTCTTTGTTTGGTTTGTACTTTCCTCCGTTTCATTTTACTTAAAACGTGTTGATTTTTACACTATTCACACACTCATTTTGACTACGCATGTTTTGTGAATTCTACGCAAAGAAAAATTATACTATTTATGATTCTAGAAGATTCAATTGACATCTAGTTTTCAAATATCAAATTTTTATATAATTTTAAGTTGAAGAAAGAGAAGTAAAAATATAAGGGGAGAGACCTAGGAGAGTATGGATGGGAGATGAGAAAGAAAAAGGTATAGTTAATAGAATAGGGATGAAAGAAAGAAATTATTTCCTTTACTTGGGATACTGTTTTCTAGAATATTAGGAAGTCGTTGTTCGTAATTTGCTTTCCTTCCAACCAAACACTCCCTATGTGGAATAAGTAATAGGAATTCCAACTTCACATTTATTGTTTTCATGTTCACTTTTCTGGAGTTCTTTAGTTACAACTTAGAATCATTATATGTTGCTCTCAGAAGCAATATGTGTATGATGTTCAAAGTGAATATGCTTTTGAATTGAAATGAAAATAACCATTTTCTGTAATGGATATATCACGTATTCACTATGTATATGCTTTCGTAATGAGTGCCATAATGAACTGATTCTTTTTCAAAACTAATCATAGTGAACTAGCTGTTTATACTTTTAGAGCATGAAGCACCATGCCCGTTTATTTGGTTAGAGCATGAAACACCATCCCCGAATCTAGGATACAATTTGTGCATTAGTCATTAGTCCCAGCTATGTCAAGCTTCAATTTGTATTCAAGGTTGCCTTAACTAGTTTGTGTGCCCATCTAAAGAAATTATAGTGTGAAAGTCTGAAAATGCAAGTAGTTTTTTAGTTGATAATGATATGGAGACATGTAGGACCAAAAAGTTTTGTTTTGGTTGAAGATTGCATACTATTTAGTTGACAAAAACACAAGTGTCGTTTTCTAACTAGTTGTATTTCCTTCACAAAAAATTGAAATCATAACCTGCTTACTTAACTCCTTAAGTAAACTTCATGTAACAAATTCTATTTTTCCAGTTAACCAAACAATTTCTGGTACTCTTTATTTCTTGAGGATTTCTCATTGCTGGACAAGGTAACTTCCTGTATCTATATAGATAACCACTTAAATTAACCTATGTATTCCTTAATTCTAAATATCATTATTAAAAAAAAAAAGTAGGTTTTAGAGTAACTCAATGAGGGGAAAAAATCCATTTACTATTTACTAGTGACTAGTGTAAAGAATCCATTTTTCTTTTTAGCTTTTCAGAGTACTCAAAATTAATTTATAGAAATTTAAATATGCTACTAACATATATAATGTTACTGTAAGAAATGGAGCAAACAAAGCATATAAGAAAGCACAAGTTGTTGGCAGACTAGTGACCCAAAAGTGTACACTCAATTTTCTCATTGACTGTCACCATCTCTGCTTGTCATTTTCAGTTCCCAAAGACTTTACACTTAACAAATGACAATATCATATTGAAAGTTCCTACCTGCTTCCTCCACTTGTTCTTGAAAGTTAATGAGTTCCATCAAAAGTAAGAGCAGCTTAGTGGGTAGTTAGCCATTTCTGATATTCCCTCCCTTCCTCTTTGCAACATACTTTCTCCATCGTTCTCAAATTTCTGGTAATAATGGCCTTAGAATTTGTTTCTGGGTTCATTGTGTCATCCTTACTACAAGAATTGGTAGACAAGATCAAAGCTTCAGCTGTTGATACAATTGCTCTTGCATATTCTTGTAATATAGAGGACGAGCTCAAAAACTCGAGGCAACTTATGTAAGAGCTCAGTCCATGCTTGATAACGTAGATGGATGGGACCTCATATCGAGCAAGCTGCACCGAGACTGGGTGGCAGATATCAGGAGAGCTTGCTATGAGACAGAAGATTTTACCGAATGTCTCAAGCTTGAGATTCTTAAGAAAAGAGGGGATGTTGGATTTTTCCAGTCTTACTGGTCAAAATGGGGGTTGTCTTCTAAAATCTGCAACTTGCAAAGCAATCTGATGTATTTAATAAGTGCATCAGATCAGTTTATGGCAAGGAGTCATGGAGTTAAGGATGAGAGACACCTTGCTCTGGACAAAGAGCCGATGATTGTACCTGATGATGAAAGCTTCCGAAGAAAACAGGACAAGGAAAGCATTATTCGGCTGCTGCTGCAACCAAACAGCAGCAGTGTGGTTCTGATAGCAGGGATGTTCGGGGTGGGCAAAACTGCGCTAGCTCAAGTGGTGAAGAATGACTCACTGATCCAACATCATTTTGATCATAGATTATGGGTTTCTGTATCCGGGAATTTCAATCTCATGAAAGTTTTGTGCTCGATGATCCTAAACTTGCAGCTTGAGCAAACCAAAGACGCCAATTCAATTTCCGCTCCTCCATATTCTGAACAGCAATATACAAGGCTGTTTCAGGGCTTGTGCAAGGAAAGAAGGATTCTCATTGTGCTGGACGACTTGTGCAATTTAGTGAAGCCTCAAGATTGGGAAGATTTCCAATCTCTCCTCCTTGATCCCTCTTGTGTGTTTGGCATTCTCATTACCACTCGCAACCCAGCAGTTTCCACTACAGTTGCTTCTCTTAGTAGCATCACAACTGCATCCTATTACTTGCAGCAGATGTCAGATGAGGATTGTGGGTTGATCCTGCAGAAAAAAGCTGTTTTTGCTGCTGTCAATAAGCGAATGCGTTGTGGAAGGAGTATGTCAGAGGTGATTGCACTTCAGATAGCAGAGAATTTCTGCAAGGGATTGCCATTGGTGGCAAATATCATCGGACACCACCTCTCCTTGAAGCAAGACGATCGATGGCCTATTAATCTGTCTAAAGATTTGTGGTGCATGCCAGAATTCAGAGAACTAATCTTTCCGGCTTTCAGATTGAATTATTCTGATCTTTCCTTCTTTCTGAAAAATTGTTTCCCCTACTTTTCTCTCTTCCCTAAAGAATTCATTTATAAGAAGGATGATTTGGTCCGCTTATGGTTTGCGGAGGGATATATTAAACCCCAATTTGCAGGTTTCCAATATTCAGACTGCTCAGAGTATGCAGTCTTGGAAGAACTTGGAAATTATTACTTTGACAATGTATTGTCTCAATCTATCCTCCAAATATACCATCCATTTGATCAAGATCCACAGATCTACCGAATGCATGAATTTGTCCATCGTTATGCTCAATTTATAGGATCCGACATGTATATTCAGTTAGATGAACAATTTGTTGCAGGATCTGCAAGCCATATGCTGAATCCTACAAATATTACTTCTCGATATAAAAATACTCGACATATGTCCTTGCTTTGTTCGAGTATTCCAAGACCGATATGGAAGGCTATAGAAAGATATTCGGAGGGCCTAAGGACAATACTTTCCCTCAGTGAGCACATAAGCATTGGCGAAGTCAGTTACACCCTTTTTCTGAAACTACAATCCTTGCGAGTAGTCAACTTGAGTGGAACTGATATAAACGAGCTACCAGAGTCAGTGGGCAAACTCAAACATCTACGTATCCTTGATGTTTCCAGAACTGATATCCAAGAGTTTCCTGCATCCATTACTGACCTTTATACGTTACAGTTTCTCAAAGCTGAGGAATGTCCTCTGCTTCTTCAATTACCCAAAAGAATAAAAAAATTGACTCATCTACTACATCTCGAGGTTGACATCAAGGGTTTGAGTTCTATGCCACGTGAGATAGGGAATCTAGGTAATCTTCGTACCCTTCCTGCGTTTATTGTGGGTAGAAAGGATGGGTATCGTGTCACAGAATTAAAGAATATGAAGTACCTCCAAGGATCAATCTGTCTCACAAATCTTGAAAATATCAAGGATGAGGAAGAAGCAAAGGGAGCAATGTTGAAAAACAAGCCATTCCTCAGAAGTGTAGAGCTTGAATGGTCTAGATACTCTGCCAATCAATCAGTCACTGAAACTGTCTTCTGTGGCTTAGAACCTCATGAAAATTTAGAAGAGTTACAAGTAACAGGATATGATGGCACTCGGTTTCCAAGCTGGCTCAGTAGTCCTTCGTGTAATTTGACTAGCATTCACTTGCTAAGATGTGACCAGTGCAGCATCTTGCCAACACTGGGGCAACTTCAAGATCTGAAGTTCCTTCATATTGAGGAGATGCATTGCGTAGAATACATCGATATTCGATTTTCAGGAGTAGGATTAGTTGCAGGATTCCCATCACTGGAGTCGCTGAAATTGCAAGACATGACGAGTCTTGCAAAATGGGAAGGATTGCAAGTGACTCAAATGCCTCGCCTTCGTGAACTCAACATCACAGATTGTCCAAATCTGATTTCTCTCCCTTCACTAAACTTGTTAGCTTCCTTAAGGAACCTGGAAATAAGCTACTGCCCCGCATTGCAAGCACTGCCTGAGGAAGGCTTGCCTTTATCATTGGAAACATTGATTATTGTAAGAAGTGAATTGTTGAAGCAGCGCTGCTTACCGAGGCAAGGTGTAGACTGGGAAAAGATCAAAGCCTTACGCAATGTAGTGATTGATTTTGTGAAGATACCCACACGTGTCAGGTTCACTTAGATATCCTTTAATTGTAGGATTGATAGTTTTTCTTTAATCTGTACTAGGAAAATCACATATCGAAACAGTACATTCAAGCTTTGAGTCCTTCCTCTTGTGTCTGTTTGCTTTCTCTGATAAATTAACTTCTTGTAAAACTGGATTTCTCAAGAATCATTGAATGTTTGTTCTTGTACTTGTAGTCTCTCTTGTTACGTAAAATTTTAGTTTCTTAAGCAGCAATGCCTCTTCTAATTGTATTGGTTTAACTTTGCATTGAGATGACTCCAATAGCTCTTAGGATAGGGATGTACCAAATAAACTGTATATTGTTGGGCTTTATGGAGATGGTTAAGCATGAAGGAGTCATAAGGTTGTATAGCTCGGATGTAGATCAGTAAATGTCCCGAGTGAATTGGTCGAGTAGAAAATTGTGCTCATAATTCTTATGTATCCCTAGTATATGTACGTTGTCAAACCGTTTCATACTAGAATTATGAGTTTATAGAGTTGTGAGAACTCCTAGAGAGAGCATCCAAGTGTTCATAGAATCAAATACTCTTAAGGCTAGATTGATAGATCTTGAGAGTCTTTGTATGATCGTCGCATACATCATCCAAAGTCATAGTGCAGATTTGGTCGTTTTCCTCGCGATTTTTGGGTTTCCACATCAAATCTTTTTATAGTGTTGTTCTTCTATGTGATTTCCCCATTATTATTCAGTTTGATTGCACAATTTGTGAGTCCCATACCACACAAATATTCGATCTGCTAATCGATCTTAGCTTTTATTGGTGTTGTCTCCAAATTTATTTCAGATTGGTTATCTGGTACAAATTTTTTGGATATTAGTTTCCGGTTTGGATAAATATTTTTCAGATATCTGATATTTGATTCAATATTTAGAAAATAGCACTGTATTAATGTGGGGATTTTTTTATTTTGACAGTGTAACAGCGATTATAAGACATAATTGATTCGTGCTATCAATCTTCTTCCAGGTTTATAGCTGGGAACATCAACCTTATGCTAATGTCTGTAAGTGATTGAAATTCTTAAAATAGAGAGAATATTGTTGCATTTCGGATATGCAGTAATATTCTGAAAGTTTTTGGATATCATATGTATGAAGTTTGATATTGTATATATGAAGGTTTACGGATATAAATACTAGCAAATATCAGATATTGGATATTCGATTGGGTATTCATTTTGTTCTTAGCCCAAGGATGCATTATTAAATACTAAAACTCATGTGACTTTGTAGTAACAAAAATTTGGAAATGTTCCCTTGAGATGTTATATTTCAATAATTCCATAATAATTTATAAAGAGGTTTGTTATTTATTTCTTAGTCATATGTAATCTTTTTAAATAATTCAGTGAGTTTTGCCTTAGAGACTACTAAAATTTGAAAATTGGATAATGATCTTTTCAGAATAGAGAGTGCTTCCCTTAAAAGAGAAACTCTTGTATTATATATGTAGGACAGTAAGAGTACATATACTGCTGAGGATTATAATTATTGAATTAGCCAAGAAATGAAGGGGCCTTGGTTGAGCCTTAATGCTACTGATTACAGGATAAATTATCGAACTCAAATTTAGCAGGAACTTTAAATTGAAATGATCATAGTTCAGTTCCAAATTCTAAGGATCAACTTTGACCTATATGCTGCCCTCTCCCCAGTAAAGTTAACCTTCTTCTTGTGTTTGCAGAATGGAATTGGCAATCGGAGAGCATTCCCTATCAAGAATTCCTCCCTGCTCTTCGGCCTCCTCTCCGCGTTGGTATATGAATGAATTAGAACTATGCTGAGTCTTAACCCAATCTTGGTTAACCTCCATGGAATAACTTAAGCTCAACAAGGGACAATCTTCAACCACCAACGTTTTAAGTGAAGTTGGGGAGAATTCTCCCTCTGCCAATGATTGAAGCTTGATGCATTGATTTAATTCCAAATATTCTAGAGCATGAATGTTTGTCAGCTTACAAAGAACAGCCAATTTTGGACAATCCTTGATTGAAAGCTTTCGTAGACATGGAAAGTCAAGTTTTCCAATATTGTTCCATTTTTCTAAGTTAAGCATTGATTTGATCTCTAATTTCTGCAGTGCTGGGAATGCAACAAACTGATCATCATCATCAGTAGCAGCTGCAGCGACGACAATGCGCTCGTCTCTCCGAAAGTGAAAATCAATTATTCTAACTCCAATCAATTCGATCAAACTGAGTGATTCAAGTGAAAGTAGCTGTCCTAGAGATGGCAGGAGTTGACAGCTCGCACATTTGAAGAGGGTTAGTTTTGTGAGGTTAACAAAAGATGGGTGGCTAATCCAACTTGGAAATGTTGATCCCATGTAACAAAGTATCCGCAGGCCTTTGAGGTTTGTGTGTGGTTGTAGATACTTGATCACCTCATGGGTGACTCCGATGCTCTCTTGGAGCTCGTCATCAGTCCATTGAAGCTCTAAATTCTTGAGTCGTTGCTTATTTTTCAGGTTCGCCTCTTTAGCATCATTCAGGTTAGCAACATTTTCAAGCTTTGAAAGGCAAAGCTTTCCCCCAAGCTCATTCATGTTTGCCAATTCTCTAATGCGGCAACCATTTTCTCTACCAACAATGAACTCTGACAAAGTGCGCAGGCATGTCAATGCGCCCATCGCAGCTGGCATAGAATTGATACGGCAAAGGGTGCCAAGATCAAGATGTCGAAGGCTTGTTAGCTTTCGGGTGGCTTTTGGTAATGCTACTAGGCGAGGACAGTTCTGGAGCTTCAAGGTTTGCAAATTTTGAAGGAACTCTATGGTTTCAGGCAACCTTTTAATGAGTGTTTCAGAGAAGTCAAGATAACACAGAGATCTAGCATTACCTATAGAACTTGGAATCTCTGATATTTTAGTCTTGCTCAAATCCAGAGCACGGAGATTCTGCAATGACATGAATAGATCATAAGCAATGTGATCTACATTATTAGCCTTATGATTCCGTAGTAACAAAAGCGACCTCATATTTGTAAATCTTCCAAGAGCTTGAAGATCTATATTGACAAAACACTGCAAAGTTACATGAAAGTGTTCCGTTTCTCTTACACGAAGGATTTTCGATCTTTCTAGGACCTGTTGAGGAAGTTCAAGACTGTGTACCTTGTACCAAAATTTCCCAGTACCATAATGATCATCTTTCATGAAAGAAATGTATCCTTTATGCTCACAAAGAGCTCGGAGATAGGAAGCAGCTATGTCTTCCATGGGCTCTTCCTTGATCAAACCTTCTGCTATCCATAACTGGATCAACGTATCGTGATCTATCTCGTAATCCTTTGGGAAGAGACTGCAGTAAACCAAGCAGTCTAAGCATTCCTGGGAAATATTTACTGATTGATCCAACATCTTCAGACAGCTCATACACTTGAACATATCCTCATAAGCTTTGCTCTCTCTGCAATACTTCTCTGACTTAGGTAGGTCAGTTTTTCCGTCACTGTGTTTGGCGGACAATCCCGTTAGGCGTTGAACGAGTGACCTGAACTGTGATGCATCAGTATGGATAATACGAGGTTTCTCAGTTGAGACTTTATTTTGCAGCGGGGAATCTTTGGTACTTTTTACTGGGGGTATAGGATGCGTTTTGGGTTTGAGCTTCTTTGATCTCCTTAATTGGGCCAACGTGTGGTCGGCAGCGGAGGTAGTCTCGTATGTATCTTCCATAGTAAGGCAGAAACACTCGGAAGAGACAGAAGGATAAGAAGATAGGGAAGAAGCTTTAATTTGTGAAGCAAAAGTAGGGGAGACGTAGACTTAATAGTTTTCTAGTGTATATAATTGTAGCAGTTACCAGTGCTTACTTTCTTAAAAACAGAGGCTTTGGACCATGATAATGATTTGGAACCATTGGTTGGTTTGCAAATTAAAGCCAAACTTTACAAACTCTTGTTGAGACCCAAAATTAATGCTGTTACAGCCAGACTTGGAATTGAATCTCATGTACAGCAGTGATCTGTGTGACTCACTATACCAAGCATATAAAACTTCCACTTGTACCAGTTAGTGCCGTAGTGGTTGACACATTCAGTAGCTGAAGTCAATCTTGGTGTGCTCCTGCTAGTTGACGAACACTGTCAGTGTCACAGGGACCATAACGTATTAAGCAGGTGCACTGGTTTAATTTTATAGTACCTTTTTTTGTGTCTCATTTTTATTGTTGATATTAATGATCCAATTATTACTGAGTAATTCAAAAGAAAATTATATGTTGTTGGAAATTAGTATTTTATATATCCACGTAGATTATGTGTTGTTGGAAATTAGTATTTGTCACTCTTACTATTATTAGAGGCAAGTTTTTGTGAGTTTCACCAGTATGGCAGTAATTATCAAATGGGACCTGTAACATGTAAAGCAGGATTCAATGACCCATTATGCGTACAGCAAGGTCTTGGATACACTGGGTTTACGACTTACGTGTACGGAACCCCCCCCGCAAATTTTTTTTTTTAATAGGAAGTAATTACATAGTACATTTATTTTTGAGCAACTATATTTTTTATGGACTCGTCCCTTCTCTAATAGTGAAATTCTGGATGTATCACTTTAGTAGATCAACATATTGTCTTGGTGAAGCAGAATACTGAAGCGTTTACTTTTGTGTTGTTTATGATTTGCACTTAGTGAGAATTTAAGGCTGAAGCAGTAGGATGAATGAAGAGGTATGGGGATTTTATTCAACCAACTAACTTCTCTCGTAGATTTTTCATACTTACTCCGTTGTGGAATTATTTGCAACAAGTGGACTTTTAAACTATACTTTTAAACTATACATACAATCCCTTTTGACCATCTAGTATATGTGGGATTTTGTTATATTTGTCTCGATATATACTTTAAAATACTTTTTTATACTCTTTCCGTTTCATTTTAATTGTTACACTTTGATATTTTACACTATTCACAAATTTCACTTTGACCATCATTTGTGATTTATACGCGGATGAAAATATAGTCATGTGGGATCTTGTTAGATTCACCATAACATGTATTTTATTAATATGTACTTTTTATAATTTTTACAAACACAAAACTAAAGATATATGTCCTCAAAGTTTTGCATTGGCATGCGTGAAAAGTGTAAGTGTGTAGATTAAAATAAAATGGAGGGAGTAATATTTACTTATAGATAATAAAAGATATCAATGGTTAATGTTGTGCATTGGGAGGCGTGACTATACTAGGGTTGCAAGTAAATTGGAACGGAGGTAGTATCATTCATCATACTTCATCCGTTTCATTTTACTTGCTACACTTCTCAATTCACGGACTCGTAGGCAATTTTTGGAGAAGAGAGAGGTAGAGAGTAAAAAGAAAGTAAAAAACTTATATGGATTTGGTCCATACTAAGTTAGTGTGGACCTACTGCTAATTCATGTTATTTATGAAAAAGAGGATCACTATATAAAAATAAATAAATATAAAAGATGGATAGATATAAATTATGAAGTTTGACTATGAAAAAAAAGGTTACTATGTTACAAAGTGAAAATTTAATCATGACAAACTAATGTGAGAAAGAGTTACTATATTAAAAAAAACAGTCACTATGATAGATAGTAAGTGTATAGTATAACTTAAAATTTGAAAAGGTTACTATACGGAAAAAAAGCATTACTATGTTAAATAAGTGGTTTTTCCAGATAATAATATTATTACTGCGCCCATGCAAAGACTAACTCTAAAACTTCCCTATATGGAAAGTGTAGCGAGTAATTTGAAACGGAGGAAGTATATAAGTTGTTCAGAATTTCCTAGATTATTAAGCTTCTATCTCTTGCTAGACTTTTCAAAAGTGAGTAGGATTATAGACTTTGACTTCTGTGAGATATTTTACACTAGATTTTGCATGATTTATCTAATTATTTTTATCATGTATCACTTGTTCACTTAGCAGCAGTAGTTGGATCATGAACTCAAGTATTCATCAGGAAACAGTCGTTTCCAACCTGTGATGCTTATGAAGCTCTGGTATATCCTGCAAAATACGACTAATGAATTCATCAAACTCCATCAAAAGAATATAGGAGTAATACTTTCAAAAATATGAGCAACTAGTTCTATACTTCTATGTGGACTATGTAGTTGCTTTCTGGGTTGGTCGTGCTCAGGCCCGTCTTAAACATTTTGGGGGCCCTGTGCCAATTAATAAATTTGGGCCCTCAATTTTTTTTAATATGCTTCACTTTGATAAACAGAGCTATATATCAAAGTTATACCATATAATGATTAAATTTATTCAAAATGAAACACCATAAATTCAAAGTATTTTATTAATGTAGATACTAAAATTCCCATACAACTTCAAACTAATACAAGCTTATTTGAATAGAGCCATACAACTTCAAACTAATACAAGCTTATTTAAATAGGGCCATTCTTCTCACACTCTTTGATGCAAAATCATCAACCAATTCCTCATATTCAATTTTCTCCAAAAGATCATTCTCAATTGCTATCACCGCTAATCCATTAAGCCTTTCTTGTAACATTGTAGAACGCAAATAGGACTTCAATAGCTTCAACTTTGAAAAACTTCTTTCTGCTGTTGCTACAGTCACAGGAATAGTTAACAAAATTCGGTATGCAATAAATGCATTAGGAAAGCAATTTAAATCAGTCAAAAACTTCAGAATACCAATAGGTCCCATCATTCCTTGTCCGGACAATACCTCTTTTAAATACAACAACTCTAAATATAATTCAGCTCCATCAACATCAAATTGGTCATTATGTTTAAGTGCATTTTCAAGTTGAATACACGAAGATTTTAAACTCTTATCATCCAATGACCGCAAATTGTAAGAAGTAAACAAGAAACCAAAGATATTTTCATATTCTTGATATTGCTCAAATCTCCTATTAAGAGAATTAATGGCTTGATCAACAATATAAAGAAAATAATTAACTCTAAATGATTCCTCTAGAGATAATGGAGCAATAGATAATGTACTTGTTTCCTTATAGATAATAAAAGATATCAATGGTTAATGTTGTGCATTGGGAGGCGTGACTATATACTAGTGTTGCAAGTAAATTGGAACGGAGGTAGTATCATTCATCATATATAAGTTGTTCAGAATTTCCTAGATTATTAAGCTTCTATCTCTTGCTAGACTTTTCAAAAGTGAGTAGGATTATAGGCTTTGACTTTTGTGAGATATTTTACATTAGATTTTGCATGATTTATCTAATTATTTTTATCATGTATCACTTGTTCACTTAGCAGCAGTAGTTGGATCATGAACTCAAGTATTAATCAGGAAACAGTCGTTTCCAACCTGTGATGCTTATGAAGCTCTGGTATATCCTGCAAAATACTACTAATGAATTCATCAAACTCCATCAAAAGAAAATAGGAGTAATACTTTTCAAAAATGTGAGCAACTAGTTCTATACTTCTATGTGGACTATGTAGTTGCTTTTTGTGTTGGTCGTGCTTGCTAATCAGGTTTATCTCAGATACTATAATACATTAAATCTTTCGATACCGACTGTCAACATAAAATTTAGTTCATTAGAGTAGTTAATTATGTTTGAATGATATTAGAGTAGACTTATCAAACCCAACTTGGCTTTTGAAAGCTCAATTAGATACACAAGTTTAATCAACACAACTTGGCTTTTCAAAACATAGTTAGAAAAGACTTGTTAAACCCTGACATGATCTTAGTAAAATATTCTATAGAACTGTTCTACATCAAATTTACAGAATAATAAAGCCTGATCCAACATGATTTTGCTACTGCACACCAAAAAACAAATAAGCTCTCAACTTTTCTGTTTCTATCAATTCTGAATATTTTTGATTCAATCTATTTCTTATTTCCAATCTGTTAAGGAAAAATGAAGCCAGAACCATTTCTTTCCAGTTCTGCTTCAGCTTTGTTGAAAAAACTTGAGCCTTACAACCCTGATAAACCAAAGATCCTAAAAAGTCCTGCCAAAAAAAGAATTTCAGCTCCTGTTCGGAAGCTGATCACTTCACTCTTCCTCATTGGTTGCATTGATAAGCTCCAAGACAAGAACACAGAATATTATAATCAAGTTGAACTGCCAGAGGATCTTCTGAACAATGTCAAGGACATTGTTTATGAATTCAACGATTTGTCAGATGAAATTGGAACAGAACGTTTAGTGAAGAAGTTGCAGCAATGGGAATATTTCTCCAACTCCACATATCATGTGCTTTCTGAATTCGAATGGAGGGCAAAGGAGATCAAGAAGGGTCGAGGAACATACATCAAAACAGAAGAGTTGAGGTTCTATGCAGGACTTAAATTCCATTATGTCGATCTCCCTTCTTGTATAAGACCTTGTTTCGTCTATTGCTCCATATATCCCAAGGGTCATAACATAGTGCGGGAAACACTTATAAATCTGTGGATGGCTGAGGGGTTTTTGTGGTCCCCTTCATCATCTCATACAGAAGATCTAGAAGATATTGGCAACCGCTATTTCAATGAGCTCCTTTGGAGAGGCTTACTCGAGGAGCCAACTTTTGCGTTTGGTAGTAAGCACGAGGAGAAAGAAGAGGATCAAGTTATCTATGATTGCAAAGTGCCTAACAATATGCATTTTTTTGTGAGTAAAATTGGAGGAGCAGAGGTATATAATGTGTTTGGCAAGCAGAAATATAGCTCCCAGCGTGAAGGTCTAGAATCAAGTAGGAGGTTTGCGTTAAACAAGGATTCTCTGTTTGAAGAAGGCTTTTTGAAGAAGCATTGGAATGATCATAGGGTGAGAACATGCATGTTGTTTGGCTTGAAGCGTCAAATAGGGGACTTCTTCCTCGAGGAGATTACATGGAGGTTTGATAAGATACTCGCCTTAGATTTATCAGGAACCGAGTTCAAGGAGCTCCCACGATCTACTAGAAGGCTCAAGCAGCTTCGATATCTGAGCTTATCGAGAAATGGCATCATTGAAGCTCTTTCGTTTAGATTGTATGAGTTGAAGTATCTTCAAACACTAGTTCTTGATGGATGCCATCGGCTGCAAGAGTTGCCTAGACACACAAGTGACTTAATAAGATTGAGGAACTTGTATCTGACCTCAAAAGATACTATTCTTTCAGAGGTCATCCTCTCTGGGTGGAGTTCTCTTAGAATCCTTGAGCTTTCTCATTGCAAACGATTAACAACCTTATCATCTGAGGGTGTCAGAAGCCTGCTCAACTTGAGAAAGTTGCGCATCTATGATTGTCCAAGGTTAGTTTCTCTACCTGACAATATGAAGTTCTTGACTCGCATAGAGGAGCTAGTTCTTCATAATTGTCCCGAATTCGATCTAACTGAGAGTGAAGCCATGGACAAATTACTGAACCTTCGGTCTTTGGAGATCATAGGCCTCGCAAAGTTGGTTGAGCTGCCTATGGGGCTTCAGTCTGCCATTAATCTTCGACACTTCTTCATTGCGAATTGCAGAAATTTGAGGGATTTTGCAGGAGTGCTTTCTTATCAAATATCTCTCCGAAGGCTCTACATATATGATTGTTCAAATCTGGTAGCTCTTCCTGAAGGCTTATCAGTTCAGTTGCAACTCATAGATATCAGAGGGTGCCCTGAATTGAGTAAAAAGTTTGAGAGTAAGGACATATGGAAGTTGATCTCTCACATCCCCGAAATTATCCTTGATGGACAATGTATCCAAGTAAGTTCTAAGATCGTGTATTTCTAAATTTTTTCTTCCATTGTTTAATTAAAGGGTTTATTTTTGTCAGGATCATGAATGACATAATAGTCACTGGCCATGCAATAATCTGGGGATAAGTAGCTAATTCTAATGTAGTAATGTTTTTCTTCATTTGCCTAATATGTGTTGCAGAAAAGTTGTAAATCCAGTGTTGAGATAGAAGCTGCTTTCCGAGATTCATCTTCAAGAAATGAAGCTTCAAAAGCATTGAAGTTACCTCGGAGTATCCCCTTCTTTAACTTGCAATTGCAAACTTTCGGAATGGTTGAAGACATTAAAGGTACGACAACTGTTTTCTTTACTCTATTAATCTTAATCCCGATGTAATGTTTTAGTAGAACAAACACAATCGCTTTATATTTATGCAAAAAGAAACTTCATCACAGATTTGCTTTATTGCCAAAACACGAGCATGCATTTTGTAATGGATTGTAGTCTTTGTTAAAGTTTATAAATTGTCAATTGCTAACTATACTGTGGAATTATGATTTATAATGGCACTTTCATGGTTTCACCACTTGTGTTAAACTAAAGGTCTTTAATGAAGTAAACACGAACCAAATAACAAAATTAAAAGAGAATATAAAAGGCGAGAGAAAGACACAATGATAAGGGAAATAATTCTATTTGATTTTACTAAGTTTTTGGCAAATGTTACAGATAAGAGCATTGAAGAGGAAAGGAGTCTGCTAGAGCAAGAACCTCAATTTGGAACATATAAAGATTCATCCATCATATCACAAGCCCGAGATCTATTTGCAAAATTGAAAAACTCAATACTTGTCAAAAATTATGAAGTGCTTACATTAGAGTCATCTGAAATAGAAGACCTTACCAACTTGCCTCCATCTCAATCCACAAGTCATGATCACGTAGAAGCAAAGCTCCTTTGCTCTCTCTTTCCAAAGGATCACGAATTCGAGAGAGAGACGCTAATTCAATTATGGATGGCAGGAGGTTATCTAAACAATGAACCTTTGGAAGATCAAGGAGACCAACTCTTTAACATGCTCTTATCAGAAAGATGCATCTTGGAATCAAGAATCGACACTTTGACGCAGAAAACAAAGTACAAATCTAATGTTGGTGACATTTCAACCATTGTCTCAGAATCCTACACAAAGGTAAGGGACAAAAAGCAAATGTTTGATCATGAATCCAAGGGTTCCTTGCATATGGCTCTGATGTGTGATGATATTGGCGGAAAAGATTTTGAAGAGCTGAAGAAATTCAATGAGTTACGAACGCTCTTATTTCTACGAAACTATGGCTCTCGTATCAAGCATATTCCTTTTGATTTGTTCCTTTCTCTAAGGTGTCTACAAGCTTTAGATTTGAGTGGAATTCACATAACCGAGTTGCCAAGTTCTATCGGGAATGTGAAGATATTGCGTTATCTTGATCTTTCAAAGACCCTGATTAGATCATTGCCTGAAACCATTGATCATCTTCAAAACTTACAAACTTTGAAGCTGAAAGAGTGTGCACATCTTTTTGAGCTACCTAGAGGTATAACAAAGTTAACCCTTCTTCGGCACTTGGAATATGATGTCCTTGGCCAGTTAACACTAATGCCACGAGGAATAGGGGGTCTTTCTGCATTGAGAACTTTATCGGCCTTCATTGTTGATGGCAAAGAAGGTTGTTCTAATATTGAAGAACTGAAGTTTTTAAACAACCTTTCTGGGAGCTTTTGCATATCGGGGTTAGAACACATAGAAGATCCAAAGGATGCCAAGAAAGCTGCTTTGAGCGACAAAAAGCATCTTACGCAATTAGAGCTAAGGTGGAGTGACATAGTCCAAGATTGGACACATAATGAAGCAAAAGTGCTTGCACATCTTGAGCCAAGTACAGCTTTAGAAGAGTTGCAAATACTTTGCTTCCCGGGGGTATCATTTCCAAGTTGGGTTAGCCATCCATCATATGAGAAACTTGTTAGTATTACTTTCTTAAATTGTAAAAATTTGATCCTTCCTTCTTTAGGCAAGCTACCAGAACTCAAGTATCTCGAAATTATCGAGTCAAACAATGTGGTAAAGATTGATCGAGATTTTTGTGGAGGTAAAATGCAGGTTGGCGCATTTCCTAAATTGGAGAAATTGACAATTGATGGCATGTTTATATTGGAAACATGGGAGGGAGTTAATGATGGTGATTTTCCACACCTAACTGAGCTTACTGTGAAGTTCTGCCCCAACTTGAGTACACTCTCTATGCTTCCTCAACTCCCTCTCAAATATTTGGAATTAAGCAATTGTACTTCACTCAAATCATTGCCTGATGGAAGATGTCTAATATCATTGGAGACTCTATTGATTGAGGATTGCCCTCTGATTGAAAAGATGTGTTCAAAGGAAGGTGATTATTGGCACAAGATAAAACATGTGCTGAATATATGGGTTGATGGTTTACAGGAGAGTGTGACATTGGATGAAGATGATAAGATTGGGACAACAGAAGAAGTTGCTGAAGATAAGAAGAAGTTGGATAAGGTATTTCCATAAATTTTTCCTTTTATATATTTTACTTTGAGTTGACACATTATCATATACTATATGTTGCTTTAGTTCTTACACACACATATAAACAAGGAATCAAGGATATCTCATATTCTTGGGTAGTTAATTCTCTAATTTACATGAATGGAAGACAATATTTGATTAAATATTAGGATTCTTGAGGTTTTTACTACCTTTCTTATATTAATTTTTTGAAATATCTATTTTTCTTAATATTTTTTTGTAGATTTAAGTTGCCTTTTATGCTTACAAAATATTGGTTTTGCTACCTTTAAACTGATTACTCCAACATTCCTTCAAGTGAGGTCCACCTTCTATTTTCCCCCATTTTCTTACATTTATCTCGGATATATTTGCATAACGCCTCTTAAATATTTTCCCCCATACATGTTCTTACTTTTCTCTCAGATTTATTTGCATAAATCCCCATAAATACAAGATCAACACCAATTTGTCATATTTTCTTGAATTTGATCTTTACAAATGTGAAATGGGGGTTTAGTGTTTTTCTTTATTGCATTTTGAGGGATGCTTTCTTTGCTAAGTTCATCAACTCAAGGAAAGATTTACTCTTGATGCATGTCCTCTTTTCCCTCTTGTTCATCCAATTGGAACTGGAAAGCATAATTCAATTCTAATTTGAGTCACCATTGTAATTGGTGGAAAACCTCTTCAAGAGTTTAGGCGCTAATGTTTGGCTTAAGAGAGAGGATTTAGGACCAGTTCTGTTAGCCTTTTTTTCTTCTTCTGGTTTTTTCTATCTCTTTGATGTTAGTTCAACGATGTTGGATTTTCTTGAAGAGGTTTTTGCTTTTGTGTCATGTGCTCTGAAAATCTGACATTTGAATAGCATAACTTGATCATATTTGTTTATGAATTTTGATTGAGGGAAGAATGTAACAAAGTGGGAGGAAAAATCGAAGGTGGGACCCATTTGACGAAATATAGGATGACATCTGGTTACAAGTAGCAAAACCAATACTTTTGTCAACATGAAAGGTAGTTAATTCCATAAAAAAGAAAATTAAGAAAGGCAATCATTTTATAAATGTGATCTAAGAGGGGTAGTTAAAAACCAAATTTTCCTATATTTTAAGTAATGTGAAGAAATGAAAAAAGAGGGAGCAATGGATAATTTGATAACTAAGAATGATACTATCAAAATGATTAAGTTGCTCGTCTTAGTGTCAGCTAGCTTTATGGGTAGTAAACGAAGACCTAAGTAGCTTTTAATATACCAAAAAATAATGAATGAAGTTGCTCGTATCAAAAATAAAAATGTTGGAAACTTTTTTTTTTGACGGGACATGTTGGAAACTTAACCAAAAGTTCTCATAGAGTATAAAACCATTCCCATGACTCCAACCAAAAGCTTAAACTGATGGTTGAAGTCCCAGGAATAGTTTAATACTCTATTATGTCCAATGATTTATGGATACTTATTTTTATTTCTTTGGACATAAAGCTTGAATCGAACATATTAATTCTAAATATAGCACAAGCATGACATTGTTTTATTTTTCACTATGCTTGTTTGAAGCAAATAATTGAGGAATCATGTTGCAATTGTTTAATCAGGACGTACGAACGCTCAAAGACGCGTTTGAGCGAGGGGAAGTCTATGGGTAGCTGCGGGCTGCTGTGGTGTTGCCTTTCAATTTTTTCGAGAAAGACAGGGCTCCTCGACTTTCTTTCGCTTTGCAATATTCTGTGTGCTATGCAATTTTATGTCCCAAATTGATGATCATCATCTGTTCTTTGTTGAACATGGGCTAATTTAATCACATTGGTATAAAATTTGCACCTTTTTGTCATTTTGGTATAAAAAAAAAACATTGATAATTTTTCTGTACAAAAATCCGCAGCTGGAGACATATAGACCTATTTTTTTGCTGGAATTTATGAAATGCGACACACTGTTCACTATGTCATTCTTTTCGTGTTTTCAATTTTCCCCATGCTTTCACCTAACTTAATATACTATTTGAGCTTATTTTTTTATTAGATTTAACAAAATCCGATGCAACTTATCCCACAAAGTTTCATAATCATTGAGGTATAAAGAAAGCAAGAAAAATAACTCTAAACATGTTGTAGTGAATTGTATGCACCTCATCTTATTAACTCCGGAAGAAAAGTAAGTCTTTAGGCCCTATATGTTACCGAATACATATTTTATACTCACAAATTTCAAAATTTGTATTTATGGCAAAATGGTGTGTTGCAACATGTAAAATATTGTTTAATGGCAAAATGGTGCATATTTTTCTATGATTATATCTGAATTTGGCTAATTAACTTTAAATCTTAAAGGTTTTCCACCAAGATTGAGCTTTTAATTTTTTTTTTCTATTTTATATTTCTTTGGACTGTAGCATGTCCTTGGATAGTTTAGCTCCGTTGAAAATCAATGATACTCATCAATATGGTAACTGTGATTATGTTTATGGCCGTGAAGAAGGCAATAATTATTGGTGGCCAAGCAAACTATTGATGCACAATATTTTCTTAGCATCTACAAACACAATGATTTCCCATAATAGAGTTCAAAAGTATAGGAACTTTCAGGGTTAGTGCTCATGTAAAATCTAATTCCACAAAATTATGTCCATGTAGTTTCGATTTAGTTTTGGTGTTTTGAAAGTATAAGTTGCTCATTTTTCTGACAACGTTGGAAGAGTAGCTCAAAATTTTCAGTTACTTGAAGTCGCCATATTTTTCAGGTACTTTTAGAAAATAGCTGAAATTTCTAGTGACTTAGAAGTAACAGATAATTTTGACCTGCTATCTATGAAAAATACTACTCTTTTATGCCACCTCCATATAAGTAGCTGAAATTTCCAGTGACTTGGAAATAACAGATAATTTGAACTGCTATCTCAAAGGGGATTGTTAAACATCGCCCGGCCCACTAAATATTTCCAACTTTACCCTTCCCCTTTTTTTATTTTCTTTTCCACAACCACCACCTCCATTCCCACAACCACCATCGAAACCACGCAAACCACCACCGAGGCCACACACACCACCACCGAAACCACGCAAACCATGGCGGAAACGTCCTGGGAAGACGTTTCCATCGACACAACGTCTGGCCTGGACGTTGTATCCATGGGGCCAACGTGCAAGCCACACGTTAGGCCCATGGACACAACGTCCAGGCCAGACGTTGTGTTCATGGGGCCAATGTGCAGGCCACACGTTAGCCCCATGGAATTCGTTAAAAAAAAATTTGCCTCGTCGGAAAAAAATTACCTCGTCGGAAGACATTGTTGTCGTCGGTGGTGATCGTCGGTGGGTTGGAGGTAGCGATTGGTGGTTAGTGATTTTAGGTGGTGGTGGAGAGAGTTGTAAAAGCAGCCAAGGGTATAATGGTACATTTACATGGTAGTTGGGGCGATTTTAAGTAATTTCAGGGCGATGAATACAAGTTCAGATCTCAAAGTATGCCACCCCCATATAAGGCATAAAGTCGTTCAAGTTTACTTTTTAAAAGAAGTCGTTCAAATCCAATATGAAGACTTTGTCAAAAATAACATTCGCATATCCATCAGACACTGCAATCATGTAAGTTTGTAACAGTGCACATCTCTCACAATTTTGGGAAAAATGGATCATTTTCAACTCCGCAAAAGTTTGGCCCTAAAAAAGTTCACAATGTTTAATAAAAAAAGCAATCTGACAACTTAGGGTATTTTAGTAATTTTACTTTATAGGCTAGAGGTATCAACTTATAGTTAAGTTGGTACCAAAATTTACCAAATTAGAAGTTTTGGTACACGGTACGAGTCAATTTGGTATCAAACATTCAAACTAACTTGGTTTCAACTTAACTCTGATTTGATACCAACTTATTGTTGGAATCTCCAAAGAACTCCAACAATGAGATCCCAAATGCAGCTCCTCAAGGTAGATAATATTTATATTGTGCCTTTATCCTTTCAAAGAAATCCAAAATACCCCTGTGGTTCTAGGAGTTCTCGTGGTTCTAATAGTGTGTCTCAAAGATTGTCTCTATTATTATACTTCTATTTTAAAGCTTACCATTTCTCTTTTGAATGTGTAAATTTTATGCATGCACGTTTGCCACTAACTCATTTCTTAATACATAATTTTATACTCTTATCCATGGCATAGGCTGCTTGGTTAGACCTCAAGAGGTCATACGTTAGGCACATCCCAGACTCCGGAGATTAGCTTAAGATGATTGACTCATTCCATACTTAAAATAATCGTGGGAAATCCTTTGATAACATGGATTCATATTTCTCAATGATATCCCACGATCAAAACAATAGGTTTCAGTATTGTGTGCAGCAGTGCAGGTGATGAAACACAAGTCAATAATTGTGATTTACTTCTTCCTTACAACTTACAAATCGAACTTCATTAATTAAGGGGATTGATCTTATATTCAAAGCAAATTGATACATTCCTAGCAATTTCTGAAAATTTCAATTCCTAGATAAGATTTTCTTAGGCATACATAAATACATAATCCACAAATTCGAATGTCTTGCCAGTTCAAGGCATCTTCAATTATTTCTATTGAAAACATCCTTTTGCATTTGATTTGGCCCTCTCTCTCTTTTTGAAAGAAGATTCGGTCCCTTTTCATTCTTATAAAGTTTCGCTTACAACAATTATTATATCACGTGACAACACAAGTCTCTTACAACTCTGGAAAAATAGAAGGATTTAATTTCCCGCTTTTGTTCTCCATTTATTAAAGCACTTTCTTTGGAAAGTCTCTAATGGACTTTTGACAATAGAAAAGCTTGCAAGACGCAGTGTAGGAATCCATCAAGATTGTACGGGATTCCTTTAGTGTACTGTGTACCCGTCTAGTTTGTTGAAGAATTGCATTATAAATTTTCTCAAGAACTCCACAAAAAACTTGAGGTTCTAGAAGTGTCTAAATGATGTCCATTTCATTCACCAAATGTATACTAATCAATTGTGGTTTCCATGAATCTACAGAATGATATGCAACTTTTGATTCCACAATTGATTCTTCAGTTTCAAGGAGGTTAATATTGCTCTAGGTTTGTTTATTAATTTGCATCTATTGACTATTATTCGCAAGGATGAGTTAACTTGGCTAACTTTTAAAGTAGCTATTGTTAAAGAAACATCATTTTCAAAGTGATTGATGGAAGAGAGAGAAAAGTTTAGAGAGAGAGAGAGAGAAAACCCCACAAATAACCCCAACCCATCCAATACCGTCCTCACGACACCACTTCAGCCGCCATACCAGGCCACCGCCAGACCCCTTGAGGATGCAGAGATACCGGAATCCCAAGACAAGCAGGATCAGTCCCTTCCTAGCACAGATCAAACTCAAATTTCGACTGCGGTAAGTGGAAAAGCAACGAACCCCTCTATTAATTGTTGGGAAGAAAATGTAGTAAATGAATCTTCATTTATGAGGGCTTTGGTGTCTGAAACCACCATGAATGCAGGGAATTTAATGCCCCCAACATTACCTTTAAATAAGCCTCCTTGCCCTTTTGCAATCACCCCCCCTCCGTGTATTCAACAAAATGAGGTTTTCATCCCCATTTCGAAAGAAGAATATGAAGAGCTATCTAAGCCCTGGGAATATGCGCTAATCTGTAAAGTTCTGGGTAGAACATTCTCCCAAGATTTTCTCCAAAAAGAGCTGAAGAAAATATGGAAGTGGGAAGGGGTTATGGATATAATAGCATTAGGAAAGGGGTTCTTTACTGTGAAATGTACCACAGCTCATCAGAGAACTACTATCCTCGTCGAAGGACCGTGGTTCATCCTCAACCACCTTGTCGTTGTTCAGCAATGGAGGCCGGGTTTCCAACCCTCAACTGCAAACATAAATCATTATCCGGCGTGGTTACACTTACCCGAGCTCCCGATGGAATTTCATACAAAGAGTATTTTAGAAAAAATTGGGAATAATATTGGCCAAATAGTTAAAATAGATTCCCACTCCATCCAAGGAGAAAGAAGAAAGTTTGCTGCGTTGTGTGTGCTGCTTGACGAACGAAAACCTCCACCGGTGAGGGTGAGACTTGGGGGAATCCTTCAACAACTTTTATACGTGGAGGGCCCATGGTGGTGTAGTAGATGCTGTAAAGCGGGTCACGGAACCCAGAACTGCCCTAACAAGGTGCAAGAGAAGAAGGAGATAGGAACCCATTGTATGCCGGAAACTAATTCAGGCACGACGGGGGAATATGGGTGGTTGCCGGCAAAAACTCGAAAATATGGAGGGAGTAAGGGCCGAAAACCGGAAAGCCATGAGGACAAAAATGGAAAGGCTGAAGGAGGGCCAATTCCGGCGACCAGATGGACCCCCAAAAAGGTTGACAAAAGTCAACTTGCAGAAAAGCCGACGCAGACTTCAAGAGAAAAAGAAATTTCCTCAGTTAAGGAAACTTCGATTCCTGTGGCTGGGATTGTGGAAACAGGGAATGCTTTTAATATTCTTGAAAATCTTGATGAGTCAGACCCAATATCTCTTCCCTCCCATTGTCAGTCCCCACCCAAGGAGATGTTGAAACGTACCCCCCCTAGGCCTCAAAAACCTGCAACCCATCTTCTTACCCCATCAAATCAGCCATGCAGCTCAAACACGAAACCCCCCTCACCCTTTTAAAAACTTGCGACCCCCCAAATTTTTTAACACCTTCTCCATCACTTCCTACCCCGTAAAACTCCCCCCCAAATTCCGAAAATGCAACCCGAGAGCAGAGAAGTTTCACCCACATCCTCCCCTCCTCAATTATCCCCCCCATCCCCACCCCCATCACCTCGAATACATATAGTGAGGGACTGCAGCTCCCTTCGGTTTGCACGTCCAGTCAGACCGACCATACCAGAACTGAACCCCGGTTATGTAGATCTCCTGCTGCCAGACAACCTCGACTCGCCGACGGAATATTATTCGGATATATCCCTGCAGGAGGTAAAAGCACTCATTCTCAACCCTCACTTGGAACCAGAAAAATACCAACACCTCCTGATGTATGCCAACTCGGAGGTAATGACACCCCATCTCCCCCAATTCCAGCAAATGGCACATCTTCCGGAAACCATGAAGATTTTTATGGAGTGGTTCTTGGGGAAGGAGGTGCAAGACGAAATGGACGAAAGGAATTTGATGATGAACATGGGGCCATGGCTGGACCCATCGCCTTTGCTGCCGATGGTGCGAACTGTGGTTCTACTGAAAACAATGTCACTGAGGCTGGAGATAATGAGCAATACAGACGGGGTATTAATAGTAAGGCTCCAACGCCCAATTAAGCAAGTGAGTGTAACAGCATCATGGGTAGAGGGAAAAGGGAAAAACGACCCGCGCGAGGCCGAACTGATCTTATGGCCTCATCGACGGTTGTGGACGTGCTCCAAAACCGGCAACGAAGTAGATCCTTGGGCACCCGGAAACGAGGGGGTGTTAAGGAGGATCATGGAGATGCCCAACTTGTTTAAAGGGATGAACATTCTCTTTTGGAATGTGAGAGGAATGGGGCGCTCCTCATTCTTTACCAATTTTAAATTGTTGATGTATCATCATATGCCTTCACTTGTTGTGCTTGTCGAAACTTGGGTCACTCGTGCTAGGACTAAGGAGATTGTGGCTAGCTTGGGTTGGGATTCGTGGTATCTCGTGGAACCTATAGGGTTTACTGGGGGCATCCTTCTCTTATGGAACGCCAACATTATTGAGTTCCAAGCACTAGGAGAAGGAGCTCAAGGTGTGCACGGTGTGGTTGAGGTACGTACCCGAAATATATCTTTTGTCTTTTCAGCTATTTATGCTAGTCCAAAATTTCAATATCGTCAATTATTGTGGGAAGATCTAAAAAATATGGCTAGTAGCATGCATGTGTCGTGGTTGGCTCTAGGTGATTTTAATGATGTGGTAGATCAAAGTGAAAAATTAGGAGGCAATAAAATTTCACTTAGACGTTCGAATCTATATGCTAGCACTATGGATGATTGCAATTTGATTGATATTGGTTACAATGGCCCAAAATTCACTTGGACTAATAAAAGGAGGAATAACCCGATTTATGAAAGACTTGACCGGGGTTGGGCGAACATTGAGTGGTTATCTATTTTTCCGGACTTCAAACTAACCCATCTCCCTAGGTTAACTTCAGATCATTGCCCAATTCTATTAAGTCTAGAGAATAAACTTCCAAGAATAGGGGACAAACCTTTTCGTTTTGAACCTATGTGGACGTTGGACCATAGATTTCTTGAGGTTATTGATCAAGCTTGGCCAAAGGGGAAGAACACTTTAGAAGAAAAGATTGATGTTACTAGAGAAGCCCTAGTGGAATGGAATAAGAACACTTTTGGCAATGTCTATGTTAGGAAAAAGAACATTCTCTCGAGACTTAGAGGTATCCAAACATATCTTCAAACAAAACCAACATCTACCTTTCATCAGGATCTCGAAATCTCCCTTCAAAATGAACTTCTGGCTATCCTAGACCAGGAAGAAATGCTTTGGCGAACTAAGAGTAGGATGGATAGAATATTGGAGGGAGAAAGGAACACTAGCTTTTTTCATAGAAGTGTGACTATTAGGAGAGCCTCCAACCGAATCCTTAGCCTGCGCGATGATGTGGGGGAGGAAATTCACGACCAGGAAAACATTAGAAATCACATTCAAGCTTTTTATAGGAAGTTATACACAACTGAGCACCTGTGCAGTAGACATAGTAATCTATTAAGTGACGCTCACAATGTGGTTAGTATTGGTTACCCTCCTTCTAAGAAAGAGATCCGCGCGGCTCTTTTTTGTATGAAACCTTTAAAGGCTCCGGGTCCGGATGGTTTTCATCCTATGTTCTTTCAAAAGGCCTGGGGGACTATTGGGGATGACCTGTGCTCTACAATTCAAGAGTGGTATAGAAAGGGTAAGATCCCGGAGAATCTTTGCCAAGCTTTAATTTGCCTCATCCCAAAACAACCATCCCCGGAGACAATTAGACAATATAGGCCTATTAGTCTTTGTAACTCCATATATAAGCTTGTTACCAAAATCCTTGTCACTAGGCTAAAGCCCCTTATCCCTGAATGGATTTCGACGAACCAAAATAGTTTTATAAAGGGTAGGGGGGCTGACATTAATTTGGTAGTGGCTTCGGAAGTTCTTCATTCAATGAACAAGAAAAAAGGGAATTGGGGCTGGTTTGCCCTAAAAATTGATTTGGAAAAAGCTTATGATAGGGTTGAGTGGGGTTTCGTGCGTGAGTCCTTGACTTCTTGTAATTTGGATGTGCATTCGATAAATCTAATTATGAACTGTGTCTCCCAAGCATCCTCGGTTGTGCTTGTTAATGGTAGAAAGACCCCTATGTTTAATCACTCTCGAGGGCTGCGTCAAGGAGACCCTATGTCTCCTTACTTGTTCAATATTTGCTTAGAGGCCTTGTCCAAATCCATTCAAACCACCTGCGATATGAAGGAGTGGACCCCGTTCTGGGTTGGGCGGAAAAAAGTCCCTATATCGCACCTTCTTTTTGCCGATGATCTCCTGTTGTTTGGCCGCGTGGATGAAAACACAGCCTTCTCGGTCCGAGATACGCTTTTAAGGTTCTGTTCAGTCTCGGGGCAAAAAATCAATGAACTCAAAAGTAAATTAATTTTCTCCCCTAACACCTCAGACGAATGTAAGGAGCTTTTTCAAGAGACCATCCACGTGAGCGAGAATGAGAACTTAGGAACCTATCTAGGGCTTCCCTTATCCCATAAGAGACCCTCGAGAGCCCAAGTGCAATTTGTGGTTGACAAAGTAAGGAACAAATTGGCCAAGTGGAAAACGAATTACCTCTCCAAAGCTGGTCGATTGTGTTTAATTAAGGCCACCCTTTCAACCATCCCAGCTTATTATATGCAAGCCACCTTCTTACCCTCAACCACACTCAAGGACCTTGATGTTGTATGTAATAACTTTCTATGGGGAGACACTAAAGAGAAGAAGAAGATCCATTTGGTGGGAAAGGACCACACTTTTCAACCCAAAAATAGAGGGGTCCGGGTATTAGGGACCGGGGAGAAAATGAATAGAGCTTATATGGCAAAACTAGGGTGGAAAGTGTCACAGGCCCCTCAAAACCTAGCCCAGGACTGCATTAAGTCTAAGTACATCCATGATAACAAAGTGATTAAGTTTTCCAATGGCTCTAACACATGGAAGAATATAGGGAAAGGGTGGTCTCTTCTTCAAGATAATTGCTTTTGGAGTTTGGGAAATGGGAAGAGAATTCAAGTATGGGAGGATAATTGGTTGGGAATAGGTTCTCTTAGATCAATGATTCAGGGACCTCTCTGGGTTGGTGAAGAAGAAATGCAGATAAGTCATATTGTTAATGAGGAGAGGTGGGATTTTAGCCGCCTCTCGGTGGAGTTACCCGATAATATCATTGAAAGAATCCATAGTATTTACCCTCCATCCGATGCAAATCGTGATGATATGCTTATCCCTGTGTTTACTACACCGAAAGGTTTCTCCCTTGCTAGGGCCTACGAGGCCCAAATCCTTACCCCTTGCATCAATATGGACTGGATATGGAAACATTCCATGGAACCCAAATTAAAACTCTTCTTTTGGTTGTTGTGGAAAGATCGTATCCCACATAAGAGCCTCTTGTACTTCCGGCATATTACCTCAAATCCCACTTGTCCGAGGTGTGAGATCCACGAGGAGGACTCGGCCCACCTAATCCGTGACTGCTCCTTCTCCCCGGGATATTTGGGCTCGTGTGATCGCCCATAGATCCAAATGTGCCCTTCATAGAATGGTTAAAAATGAATTTAGAGAGTAAAAGATCTTTTAGGGGGTATGGATGGGCTGAGATGTTCCCTTACCTTTGTCATGAGTTGTGGAAAGATAGGATTCAATGTTCCTTGAAAGGAAAGACACCCGTGCAGCCCACGGCCGTCATTGATCGTGCTGTGACCTTGGTTTCTCTTTGGGCCCAAGCTTGGGACAGACACACGAGCATAGAGAAGATGCCCCTCCCTCTCCAAACTGACTTATTGATGAATGATGCCCATGAGATGTTTATTAATGTAGATGCGTCCTTCACGCATGCCAGGGAAAATATCGGGGTAGGTGGTGTAGTGCGCAATAGAAGGGGGGGATGGGTTATAGGTTTTAGTAACAGGACCTATGCTTGTGACTCCTTTATGGCTGAATTGAAGGCTATTGAACTAGGGCTTCAAATTGCAAAATCTCATAACATCCATTCGGCTATATTGTTTTCTGACCGTACTCAAGTGATTAATCTCCTATGTAATAATGATGGCTTCCCGACAAGTATATAAGTGTTGTGGAAAATTGCAGAAAACTTTGGAAGGAACTCCCGAGCTTGAAGATTAAGCACTGTAAGAGGCATCACAACAAGATTGCAGATGGATTAGCAAAAAAGTGTCGCATTAGCAAGGATAGTGCAAATGTAACTAGGATTTTCCCCTACCCTCCTAGCCATTGTATGAATTTATACTTTGCGGATTGTATTAACTCTTAACTAACTTCGAAGGTTACTTTATTTACCAAAAAAAAAAAAAAAAAAAGTAGCTATTGTTAGTTGATACTCCCTTCTTTTTTTTAACTTGCTACCTTATGTATTTTTCATTTTTCGAGGTACAACTTTAAACCTATCTTGAGTTATGTAACAGAGAAAATTATAAAAATTATATATTTGAAAAGTACACATTGAGAAAAATCAAAGAATATCCTACAAACTTATGTCTTTCCTTATATGTATAAAATTAAAAAAAAAAAAAGTGAAAATTGTCATGAGAATAACACTATTTTTACTCTCCTGATAGAGAAGGTCAATTATATTTCAATCTTACCATTTCTCTTTTGAATTGGTACATGCATGTTTGCCACTTACTCATTCTTGGTACTTGATAATCCTATATTTTTGGCATATACTTCAAAGTCCTAGGCTGATTTTGTCATAGGAAATGTTTTTTTCTTTTTCTTGACAATGCATAGGAAATGTTATAAGACTGTTTCTATGATTGCAATCAAAGGATAAGAAAAGAAAATCCTATATTTTTGGTTACTCTTGCAGCTACCCACGGAAGAGCATCTGGAGTGCAAAAGCCCTAATCAAGGAGGGTTGTATCTGGAGGGTTGGTAATGGCACTTTGATTGATATCTGGGAGGCCCCATGGCTAGCAAGCGAAAGCGGGCGCTTTGTTACTAGTGCCTGCACGGATTCTCTTCATAAGGTTAGTGATTTGGTGGTCCCCAATTCAATGGAATGGAATGTCCCTCTCATTGAGGCATCTTTTAATGAGTTTGATGTGCAAAACATTTTAGCTCTCCCCCTTAGCTCCACTATGACAAAGGATGAGCTCACTTGGGCCCTCACAAAAAATGGTGATTATTCGGTGAAAACCGCGTACATGCTTGGTAAGGGTGGAAATCTTGATACCTTTCATCAAGCTTGGGTTACTATTTGGGGCGCGGAAGCTAGCCCCAAGGTGCGACATTTTCTGTGGCGACTATGCACGAATTCCCTCCCCACCCGTGAGCTGTTACACCACCGTCATTTCATTGATGAGGCTTTGTGCCCTTGGGGATGTGGTGAAATCGAGTCCACTGCACACGCCATTTTCTGCTGTCCACGGGTTTTCACTCTTTGGGAAGCATGTGGGTGTGAGATGATGTGTGTCCAAGCTCACTCACTGTCGATGTGCGACCTCCTTGTGAGCTGGCAGCAGATCGACCCCAAGGTTCGTAAATTGGGGCTCTTTCTTGCTTGGGTAATTTGGGGTGAAAGAAACAAAATGGTTTTTCACGAGCAACCCACTCCCCTCCATGTGATTGTGAACCGTGTTTGTAGACTTGCTGAGGATCATGACAAATATGGAGCCTCCATTTATCCACAGCTCCAGCACAAAACCTCTCCAAGTTCTTCGAAAACATGGGTGCCACCTATTCATGGTGTTGTGAAGATAAATACCGACGCCTCTCTTACTGACGAGGGTTGGGTGGGGCTTGGAGCTGTAGCTCGTAATTCATCCGGGGAGGTTCTATTCGCTGCCACCAGGCGTGTCAAAGCCTACTGGGCTCCCGAGGTAGCCGAGGCAAAAGCCATTGCACTTGGAGTAAAGCTGAGTAAGCGGTATGGATTTTTGAATATTGTGGTGGAATAGGATTGCCAACTTGTGATCAACCGGCTTTCTAAGAATGCTCTTTTTCTCTCGGACTTAGATCTTGTCTTTCATGATATCTTTTCTATTTGTGTAAGTTTTTCTTCTTGTTCTTGGTCCCATGTTAAGAGAGATGGAAACTATGTTGCACACCATCTAGCTAAACTAGTACCTTTTGGTGTTGAGCAAGTTTGGGAGAACCACTATCCCATGGAAGTGGCTCCCTATATTCTTGTTGACAATTTGGTGATTAATTAAAGTTGACTGTTTTCCCTTCAAAAAAAAAAAAAAAAAAAAATCAAAGGATAAGAAAAGAAAAGAAAAAAAAATGATAACTAGAGGATTTCATCATTAAAGGCTTTCATTCTGAATCAGCACTTGAGTCTTATATACCATATTTCTGAATTGTTGCCAAGTATCTGGAAACTTTGCGATCCATTCTGAGTCACTAATTTGTCCTCTTTTAATCACCTTCAATCTCCAGGTAATCTCTGACTATGTTTTCCTTTAGTACCATCGTTTATATCTTTTCTTAGTGCAATTACATAGTTGATATTGTATTCAAAACATTAATTGAATGTATTGTTCATAATATTGTGAATGTGGTTTTATTTCATTTTGCTATATTGACATTGTTGAACAGCTAGTATTCAATGATCTTTTGGCTTTTGCCATTCCATTTACCAACTGTTGTGTGATTGACTTAATGTAGTTTATCTTTTGTAATTGTGATCTGCATAGCACCTTAGAAATCACAAAGCCTACATAATATCAGAATTCAGACACCATATCTTGAATTTTTCTGAATGGCGAAGCAGGGTAGTTTTTCCAAAAATGCATGTAGTACCCTTATAATATTGACCACTTGAGGGCAGTGGCGGATCCAGGAATTGAGCCATGTGGGTTCGGAATTGTTCGAACGTAAGAATAAAATTAAATCTTATTCCAATTTATGCACACATTTTATGTGTTTATATAATCTGGTTGACACGAACACAACACAAAACATTAAATAAATGAATTGTCACGACACGATTGTATTATAAAACAGTCCGGGTTCGGAATTCGGATATAGATCAAAGGATTTTACGCTTTTTATGTAACTGTTTGACACGAACACGCACGACAAACTTGATCTACATTTTACTATCTTGAGTTTTATAGAAATAAGAAACATTTAACAATCATACTTAGTGGAGTTCTCTTTCCTAATTACATCATAATAAATGACTAATTAAATTCTTGTATTATCAAAAGACAATCAATTTCTTATTTTCTTATAAACAATCTTCTCATGAGTCTAGTCCAACTCGACCATAACAATTTTTATAAGTTTGAATCCAATACAAATATATCAAGAACACTATATTTCTACGTTTTAGACGAAATAAACCTTATTTTACTTTATATGATTTTATGAAAATTGTAGATAAAGCCAATTACCTATTTTAAATTTTTAGTGAGTAATATTACTAAAGGCTTGAATAATTTAAGCAAGAGAATTTGAAGAGAATGGGATATAAACTAAAGTACTAAACCAAACCTACGTAAATTGTAGTCATAGAAAATTAAAGGGATGGAGAAAAAGAATAGGAAAGGATGACAAAAAAAAAAAAAAAAAAAAAACATAAACGGTAATCATAACAAATAAAAGGAGGCTAGCAAAAATGGAAAAAGGACAAAAAACTCAACCTAATTAGATTCGAATCGCCAATCCGACGCGGTCTTACCGCTGAGCCACGCTGATACAAATGTTTCATTTATTATGTCTTTTGAATTTTAACCTTATTTATTGACCCGTATTCTCAGCTTTTTACCCAGTTTTTTTTCACGGATCCTTGTGGATTCAGTTGAACCCACTGAACATACGCTGGATTCGCCCCTGTTTGAGGGGCTAAAGTGTGTATTGAGCTCGGGTTAATTAGGTTAAATTTGGTTCCAGTCAATTACAACAAAAGTCAAATACAGTATATTATTAGATTTAGATGGGGTAAAGACGGATGTAAAAAATTTATATGGACCTGGTTCACACTAAACTAGTCTTTATGTACACGCAACGCGTGAGTTAAATATCAAATGGGGAACCATCTACTAATTGTGATTAACGGTAGAATTAATAAACTAAAAACTAAAAACATAGAACTTAGATGATTTCTAAAATTACCGATGAACTATTTACTCCTCTTGAACAATATTGCTATTGTCAATGTTAGGTGGTTGATCATTTTAGCCAAATGAAATCGATTTTTACAAGAAGACGGGGCTAAAGATGGATGTAAAAAATTTATATGGACCTGATTCACACTAATTAGTGTGGATCTAATGCTAGTACATGTGATTTCTGAAAAAAGGGTCACTATATAAACAAATAGATATAAAAGAGGAGTAGATATAAATTGTAAAAGGGTGACTATGTGAGAAAAAAGGTTAATATGTCATAAAGTGAAAATTTCGTCATGGTAAACTAATTGTAAGGAAAAATGACTATATCCAAATAAAACTGTCAATATGTTAGATAATAATAGGTTAGTGTAACTTTAAGATTTTAAAAGGTCACTATATGATAAAAAGGATCACTATGTCATATAGGTGGCTTTGGTTCACAGTAATATTAGTGTGGACCAGGTCCACGCAAGAATAGCTCAAGACATATAAGGTGTTAATGATTGTTAAAGGAGTTTCTATAGGGAGTTTTGAAAATAAATGGATTTTCATTTAATATGATACAAAAATTTCATACTTATCAATGATATGATAATTTTTTTGTCATTCTTATCATTATAAATATAAGGGAAATTTTAGACTGTGACCCTATGTTTTGCAGAATTCTAGATGGTGAAAATTGTATATCTTAATTCTAGACGGTGACTCTTAACTTTGTATAAATTAAATTTCATGACCTTATTTTCTGAATTTTGCTAACAAACCATTACCTAATTAAGAAAAAAATATTTTTGAAGAAAATAAAGTTTTCCCTTTTTCTATGCAATTCCAATATGATGGGATCTCTATCTAAACTCTAATTTTCGTAAATAGCCATTGAAAATCTTAAAAAATGCACATAAAAAATTGGTGGTCTTGATGAAGTGGAGGCTAATTATGAAGTTAGAGCTAGGAAAGAGATCCCATTATATTGAAAATACACAAAGAACATGGAAAAATATTATGTTTTAAAAAATAAGCTTTTTTTTCTTAAACGGATAACAATTTATAAACGAAATTCAGAAAATAAGGTCACGGAAGTCAACTTATTAAAAGTTAAGGGCCCGTTCATTATCGTTTTTTGTTTTCAGTTTTCAGTTTTTTTGAAAACTAAAAACCAAAAATAGGAAACCATAAAAAGTGGTTTTCACTTTTTAGTTGTCAGTTTTCAAAATCATCATGTTCCCAATAAATTTGGCTAATTTTTTATTCATTATAGGACATATATCATGTGACTTTGAAAATCAAAAAACCAAAAAACAGAAAACCACAATAATACCGAACGGGCCCTAAGCTTTTTAATTTGGAGATTTTTACATTGTGGTCAACGTCGATTTCTTTGAGTGCTCCCCGGAAATTTGACATGGCTATAATATAATAAGGGTTTTGCTAAACAACGCCCTAGAATTTCCTATTAACGCCATAAATACAGTATTTTTATACAGTATTTGTATACCTCCAATTCTTTTCTCTCTCCTCCCCTTGACTAACTTCCCTAACCCCTCCTCCTCCAATTTCAAAAGACGACACCACCACCACAACCACCACCATCACCATCTTCTTCTCGACGGCACCACCACCACCACCACCACCACCACCGTACACCGACACACCACCACCACCGTACACCGACAAATCATCACCACCACCCCTTCTCTCCTTTGTTTTTTTTTTTTTTTTTTTTTTTTTTAAAAAGGCAAAGCTGGGCAGGCGCCTAATTTAGGCGCCTGCATATATTTTTAGAATTTGTACACTAACATTGCGCCGGAGTTCGTTATTAGCCGAGGTGTTGCCGGAGTTTTTGTTGCCGGGAGTTATGTTGGCGGAGAGAGGGCCCAACTTTGTCGCCGGAGTAATTGCGCCTCACCGGAGTTCATGGTGTCGCCGGAGAAAATTGTGCCTCACCGGAGAAAATTCTGTAAATCGAAATGGGGAAAATAGAGGAGAGAAGAAGGGTGGGTGTGATGGTGGTGTGCCGGCGGCTGTGGTGGTGGCATGCCGGCGCCGGTGGTGGTGTGTCGGAGGCAGTGGTGATGTTGAAGATGATAGGGAGGGGAAGTGAAGAAGGAAGGGGTGAAATGAGAAAAGAGATGGAAATATACCAAAGCCGTATTTTTATACACGTATTTAGGGCGTAAATTGGAAATTTCAGGACGTCATTTAACAATCCAGTATAATAATAGATTCGGTAGGTGAAAGATTATAGAAGAGACTAGAAGTGCCAGTATAGAGTTGTAGAGTTGTTAGCATAGTAGCATGGAAAGATCGAAGTAAAGAACGGTAGGAAGAAGTCCAACAACTTGCTAATTTTTTTTTTTTTTTTTTAGTTTGAAAACACCCATTAAATTATTAGTATCAAAGGGTTTAGATTCATTCCCTTCCCATTATAAGATCGTTCTCATATGATCTCAAATATATATATAAGAATAAAAAGAATAGATATTTTAGTAATTTGAGTTGTTTTGGGTGCACAAACTTTCTCCTCTCTAGTTAGATATCTTAGTGCTAGATCACAAGAGCTTTTTTCATAGAGTTGTTATTAATTAAATAATAACACCTTACACAAGCTCGTTTCTAGCTAGTTCAAAGATTTATAAATTACACATAATATAAAAATACTGACTATCTCCAATCAAATTAGCTTTAACAATAAAGTAAGAAAACTCGTATTCCACTTTATTTAATTCCTAAAACTAGTGTTTAGGCCGGGCCATACCCCAGGGTTTCTTTGTGCTACAATTTATTAAATAAGTTATCTCATACTCATTTAAAAAAGTCATCTCATTCATTATATGGATTTCAAAAGCTTTCCATTCATATATCATCATTAATTTTGATTAAATAAACAATGATAGTATGGTGGAGTGATGGTTGGATCTCTTTCTTTCATACTTGAGGTTGTGGGTTCGAATATTCACGTTAGCAATGCTTCTTTTTATTTACTATATGAGAAAGACGTGGATAGAATTCTTCGAATGAGGGATGGTGATACGTGGCACATATATGTTCTTAGGAACGCTTTTTAATATATTAGTATAGATTCTATGCACAATAATGTGTTGCCATTAATATGAAAATGTCAAAGGAGGGAGTATTATTTACCTCAGACAGTCATTTACACTTTAACCACTCAAATGCTATTATAATTAGAGTTGATCAAGGTAATCCCGGCCCGCATTTGATCATCTATATCATATATTTTTACTTCCGTTTTTTCTAGATGCATCATTTGCCTTTTTGGTAAATGGATTAAAACAATCAAATGTTGCATCTAAAAAATAGAGGTAAGTGAATAGATTTAGTGTCTCTATCTGTCGTCTGTACTAAGAAATGAACCGAGAAGGTCAAGATTGATGCTGAACATGGTTAAAGGCTATGAATGGTAGTGAAAGGGCTAAATTAAGGATTTCACATTCCTCTAAAAGTGTTAGTCTGAAATGGATAAACATAGTCTATACGCTATACTCTAATTTAATTTGAGCTAATTTTCTTCCTACAGAAAGACGAGGTGCAAATTCACTAGAGTTTGAATTTTGAAACTAAAGAACAGAAGCTGGCAAATCATCTCAACATGGAACCAGCGTTTATAACTCCCTTCTTGGCTGTACTAATTGACATAGTTCGGAAACAACTAAGAAATCTAAGCAGAAATCTAGAGTACATCAACCATTCCTCTGAAGAAGTGCCACGGTTAAGAGCACTGATTAGTAGTGCCATCGCCCTGCTTTATAGTAGGGATCACAACTTTCAGTTGCAAGTTGACAACTTTGATTTGCAGGATCAGGTGTACACCATAACCAGTATTTGCTACGATGCAGAAGACGCAGTGAGTGAGATGGAATACGAGAGCATGATAAGCATGTCGGAGCCCATAACTTGTAGAAGTGGTGCAGGGATCTCTACAACCTTAAGGTGCAATAATAGCAAGATCAAGGATGTATCAACGAAACTGGAAAAGGCAATGCAAAACTTGCAACAGCATCTGCAGGCAGTCCGAAATCAGTTGCCAGGCCACATACATTCTCGTAACAGTTTGTTTTTACCTCCTAGTCCTGATTTTCTCGTTGAACGAAATGAGGACGTTGATACCCTTGTTAAGAAACTGACCTCCTCAGAAAGGTACAACTCTTTAGGAGTTACCATAACAGGTATGAATGGTATTGGGAAGTCAGCACTTGCACATATGATCCAAAATCATGCAGAAGTTAAAGCCATGTATCCCCTTAGGTTGTGGATTTCGCTCTCTGGCCCCTTTAATCCTCAGGAAGTAATTGACAAGATGGTAGAAGATTATATAAGAACTTATAATCATATATTAGATCACAATCAAGTGCGCGGCAAACTCACTAGTATCCTTCAAGAGAACAAGTGGTTGATTGTGGTGGACAACTTGTTAGATGTAACCTCTAGTGAGGAATGGTCTTATTTTTGGTCTTCAATTGGTCATTCTCCTCAACGGGGCAAACTTGTGATTACCACTCCCAATCGCGATGTTGCTCATGCTACCAAGACTACTAGTCATATGTTAAATCCTATGCCACCACCGGTCTGTGAACAATTAATCTCAAGAAGGATCCAAAACTCACCAGATGCTGATGATATTAACACCCTTGCTCAGATGTGTCATGGCTTCCCAAAGGTTGCCAATATCCTCGCCGATTACTTAAATCATCATAAAGTAGCTGGTCAGGACGATCAAGGGGACATCCTGTTGGATAGAGACCTGTGGGAAATCCAAGATTTTAGAACTCATATTACATCAGTCCTTGAATCAAGTTACTCCATGCTAGAACCACACTATGTAAAAATATGTTTTGCTTACTTCTCTCTCTTCCCTCCTGGTTATGCTTTCAAAAGGGAGGACTTGATCCACTTATGGATTGGAGAAGGGTTCCTTCGGTGCCGAAGAAAATCAAGCCTGGAGAACATTGGAAAAGATTATTTTCGAGTCCTTTGGAAATGGTTTGTCCTTCAACTTTCAAACGACGACAACGAGGAGCCAAGGTATGAACTTCACAATTTTACTCACATGTTTGCACGGCTAATTGCTTCAAAAACATGTCTCCGGCTGGACGAAGACATGGAAACACGTCCTTGGGACATTAGTATTCGCCACTTGTCCCTGTCGTGTCATGAGCTTCAACGTACAACTTGGAACAATATCCTAACTCTCAAGGGGCTTAGAACATTTCTCCCACTGTGTCATATAAAAATTGGTAGTAGAAATCTACAAAATTTATTGAAGAACTTAGTGTACATTCGAGTTCTTGCCCTTTGTGACAGCGATATTGATGTTCTTCCAGAGTCCATAAAGATGTTGAAACTCCTTCGGTACCTAGACATATCTAGAACTCGTTTGAAAACCTTACCCAATTCAGTTTGCCAACTTTACAACTTACAAATTCTGAAGTTTAAAGGTTGTCCAAATTTGAAGTCATTACCCAAAAATTTCAAAAAGCTGATTAATTTGCGACATATCAGTTGGGATATAGCTGATATGAAGCACTTGGAGGCAATGCCATCAGGCATTGGAAACCTCACTTGTCTTCAAACACTTCCTTTATTTACTGTCGGTAAAACAGAAGGACGCAGAATCACTGAGCTCAAAGATATGAACCATCTTAGAGGTTCAATTCGCATTAAAAATCTTGAAAATATTCAAGATGAGAAAGATGCTGCAGCTGCGAAGTTACGTTCTAAGACCTCCATTCAAAAGTTGGTACTCGAAACAAGCAAGGACAAAAAAGTTGGAGGAGATGTTTTTAGTGCCCTTGAGCCTCCAAAATCTGTGAAAGAGTTGCGTCTCATAAACTATTGTCATCCTAAGTTTCCAGAATGGATAAGCCTTTTGAATAAGCTGGAAGATCTATACTTGGAGGGATGGCAAGGTTGCCAACTCTCATCTGATTGCCTAAGATTTCCCTTAGAGTTGCAATCATTGACGTTGAAGGACATGCCGAAGCTTCTCTGTTGGCAAGAGTTGGAAGCCATTGCTATGGCTCACCTTCATCATCTTGTTATTAAGGAATGTTCGAACTTGATCAGCTTGCCTTCGTTAAAGCACCTGACTTCATTGACAGATCTAGAAATCAGTGGATGCGAAGAACTTGGTTTGTTGCCGGAGCTACCACCATCGCTCATGAAACTTACCATCACTAATTGTGCTTTGCTTAAGAATCAATGTCAACTTGGGGTTAGCGAGTGGACAAAGATAAGGCGGATTCCAACTTTGGTTATTGATGGTCAGAGAATTCCAACGTCTAATGATACAAGTGACAAGGTACATACATTATTCTAGCTATCATTTTTACCATGATATGCTTCATAGAAAGCAGGAAAATTGAAAATATAAAATCGGATAAAACATTTGTTTACCAAAGTAAACAAAAATAGAAAACTTAAATGCATCACACTATAAAATGGAGTTTATATAAGATGCTTTTCAATCTTTTACAAGTTACCGAAAAAAAATTTAAGTTTTCATTTTATTAAGAAGCACAAAGTATAAAAATCCTCCTACCCCCTCCCATAGGCCATAACATAATAAGGCTACACTTTTATGATGAAAAAAAGGAGCACAAGAATTTGTGACTTAAGCGTTTGAACGTCATTTACGACTTAAGATTTGTTGTTTAAGGAATACAATATCTTCTGTTTTTCCCCTAAAAATCCCATATATACCTTGATGAATTCTGCTTTGACAAAGATATATACTATGTTTTTTCTAAAAGGAAAATGATGATGGGAGACAAGGCTCCAGAATTTGGAGGAAGGTGAGCCAATTCTTCACTACAGCTTGGCGTTTCCAAATATCCAGTGCAAGTTCACAATGAGTACAAGCTGCTACAATGGCGCCGCCGGCCATCTAGCTTTTTTCTTGCTATTATTCAATTTGTAAGGAATTTCGTTTATAATTTTCCAAGCACTAAAACTAGCTTTTATAATATAGTAAAAACAGGGTTTTATGTCATTTGATTTCTAGGAATAGAATGGCTTATTTTGTTAATTGTTTTCCACTGACCAATGAAGATAGCTTAGAGGCATCTTCACAAATCATAAGGTTTGCAAAATGAGAAATCAGACTTCAGCTGAGTGTCCTGTGTCCTAGAATCATAATGGTGCACCCCCGAATTTAAAATCCTCACCCGCCATGCAAATCCCCCCTTTCTTTGGCATACAACTTACTGCCTATTAGGCTACTTGCTAGTTGGCTACGGCCCTGCGTTGGGGACACATTGGAGCCTGATAAATTTAGAAATTGATATTGGCTCACGTAGTTCGAATCATGCATATCTTATTGTCAACTTGTCACTGTCAGTTTATTACTTACCCATCTTGGTTCAAATTTCCAGCCTCACGTCAAGCTGAAGAATGAAGATTATGTATTCTTGCCTTTTAATTTTTGAAGGACCAATTTTAGCATTGTATTTTTTGCTAACGCTGCGTATTTGTAAAAAATTTTACAATAGCTTTTTTTAAGAAAGAAAGCTTCTTTTAGTGTAACAACCCACAAACCATCTCTTCTTTTGTAAAAAGAACTGAAATGACATGAAATACATGACACAATGACATGGGATTCATGTCATTATTTGTATATACCATCAGGGGCGGATCCAGGATTTTGGATCAGGGGTAGCGGAATTTTACAATAGCATCGAATGCCCAAAAAAACCAATAAATACTAAATTCAAAATGCTTGAAAATTCAAAAACAATCAAAGACAAAATACTTTAATAAAAAAAAAATAGTTCACTATTATTCATTGTGAGTTATCAAATTTGTAATAGATATACAATCGCATCAAGACTTGCATCTAAAAACAAAACCATTCCCATATTCTGTTGGCTTGGTTGAATTGGAGGAAAAAGTTTGAGGATATCCCTCTTTTTATTTTCTCTTTATAATTGTGAATTATACACATAACACAAGAATTAACTAATTAATTCAACTAGCGTTTTCTTACTATACTCAAAAATAACTTGCAACTCAAATCACAAATTCACAACATGACAATTTGTATCCAATTCAAAAATTATTATTCACCAACAATTCACATAAAGCAACTGTAGATTAATAATAACAAATTCATAAATTCACACAAATAATCCCATATTCATAAATCATAGGTCTCAAAATTATAATTCAAAATTAGATGAAAAAAAAATGAAATAAATAGTTAGAATAAAAAAAAATGAAATGAAACAAACTAGCAATCAAAAGAAATGCGGTTACCATCGTTGTCCGCGAAATTGGCAGTGGAAGAACTACTGAAATTCCTCATGTTTTATCTGTTTTCTTTTTCGCTCAGCTTCTTGTCTTTCATCTCTCAATTAATTGTAAGTAATTTGATGACAATAATATATGTCTTAATTTGTCTCCTTTTACGGTTTTACCAATTCCCTGATCTTCTTTCCCTTTCTCTTTATCTTTCTTATATAAACCCGCATCACTTTCCCACTCAGCAATTTCAACCTCTTCCCAAATTAGAACAACTCTCATTAGATTAAATAAATCACCTTTCAATCGAATTTGAAGAGTTTGTGAAAATGTATACTAATTGAAGGTTGAAATGGATTACAACTGGAGTGTGGGAACTAGGAAGCAGGGGCTAAGTAAAGTTGATTTTCCCGTTAAGTAAAAGACAAAAAACGAAACTTCACGTACTTTATTAGCACTTAGCAAATAATAATATCCTATGCATTGCCAGTTTGCCACTTTATTAGTTTAAGCAGAGGAGAGGCAAACAGTATTACTTCATAAGACATACTCCTAGCCTCCTACATCTTTCCTCTAAATTTGTCCAACTACCATGGATCAATCCAAGATCACTTCCTTCGGCAAGAAATCATCGCCGCCGATTAGGAAAAAGAAGAACAAGCGGCTCAGTTCGAAAGCCAAAGAAGATCATACGCAGCTCAATTCGATGGTTGAATATTCTACTGAATATACGGGAGAATATTCAGAGCACATAAACAATCTATACAAGCTCTCGGGTGTCAGAGAAATCGAGGCTTATGAGGATATGCTCAAGTGTATGAAGTCGCTTACGCGGGCAGAGGATTATGCGATTGTCTCACAGGAATGCTGGGACTGCTTGGTGTGTAGTCTTTTCCCTAAGGATTACGAGGTTGATGGTGATACGCTGATTCAGTTATGGATGGCAGAGGATCTCATCATGGAAGAGAATCCAGAAGACATCGCTGCTGCCTATCTTAGAGCACTTTGTAAGTATGGAGAAGTTGTTTCCTTGCTGAAAGAAGACTGTGGTACTGGGAAGATGTGGTACAAGATGATCGGATTTGAACTTCCCGAACAAGTCCTTGAAAGGTCTAAAATCAATCCTGTGAGGGTGATCTCTGATGCTCCTACTGGTGTTTTGATGGATCCTATAGCAGAAACAAAACACTTACATGTTACTTTGCAGCGTCTACTCACAAAAGATCTTCAGGATCTTGGAAGATTTACGAAAATGAGGACGCTTTTGTTGTTGCGGGATCATAGGACTAATGTTGATTGCATTCCTTGTGGTTTTTTCATGTTATTGCACAATCTTCGTGTTCTAGATTTGAGCAGAACTAAAATATCAAAGCTGCCAAGTTCTATTGGTAACGCTAGATCTCTGTGTTATCTTGACCTCTCTGAAACGCTCGTTACAAGGTTGCCTGAAACCATAGAGTTCCTTCAAAATTTGCAAACTTTGAAGCTCCAAAATTGTCCTCGTCTACTAGCATTACCAAAAGCCACCCGGAAGCTAACAAGCCTTCGACATCTTGATCTTGGTACCCTTCGTCGTATACATTCCATGCCAGCTGGGATCGGGGCACTAACATATCTCCGTACTTTGTCAGAGTTTATTGTTGGTAGAGAAAATGGCTGCTGCATTAGGGAACTCAGAAACATGAATGACCTTGGGGGAAAGCTTTGCCTTTCCAAGCTTGAAAATGTTGCTGGCCTAGACGATGCTGAGGAGGCGAACCTCATATCTAAGCAACGACTCAAAAAGTTAGAGTTTAGATGGACTGATGATGAGTACCAAGAAAATATCGGAGTGAATCATGAGGTGATCAGCTATCTACAACCGCACACAAGCCTCCAAGACCTACGGATAGTTTGTTATGGTGGATCAACATTTCCAAGTTGGATTAGCCACCTATCTTTTGTGAACCTCACAAATATAACCATTTTTAAATGTGCAAACTGTCAAATCCTGCCATCTCTAGGCCAGCTACCTTCACTTGAATCACTCAGTTTAATCGAATTGATTGGAATTAGTTTCATTGATATTCACTTCCGGAGAAACGAGTTCAATCCTTCTGCTGTTTACGAGGATGATCAATTTGTTGCATTCCCAGCACTGCAGAAATTAGAGATGAAATCAATGCTTAACTTAGAAATATGGAGCAACATCGGAAAATTCGACTTACCATGTCTACTAAAGCTTTCAATCAGGAATTGCCCAAAATTAGCTGCTCTTTGTGAGCTCACAAACATGATTTCTCTTGAATATTTGGAATTAAATCAATGCACCAAGCTTCCATCATTGCCAGATCAGCTAGAATTAATGCCTACTTCACTTAAAACATTAGTGATTGAAGGTTGTCCCTTGTTTAGCTTAAGTTGTTCCATGGAGGCTCAAGATTGGGTTAAAAGTCAGCATAGTCCTAATTTGTTCATATACCAACGCGAAGAGGGGGCCGAAGAGCAGGGAAGGAGGAAAGCAGACCTTGTGCTTGCAAAGTTAAAGTCAGATTCTCCAATTGCCTGTTCTGATTCTGAAGCACAAGGTTTCCCTTCCTAGGAAGAGGGCGGTATGTAGCCTATAGGTGAAAGTTGATCTATAGAATTTAAACTTGAACTATAGACAGTTTCTGTTTTTAAGTTCCTGCTCATTTTGATCTCAAGCCCAACTGTACATTATGTAATACTACATGTAGCATTAAACAAAAGCTTGAGCCTCAACCGCCAGCGCCTTCACTTCTTTGCTTAATTTTTCATCCTTAGCAGTATTCTGTATATGTAATCCTATGGTTTTATCTCTTATGCATATACAAGTTTTTTTTTTTTTTTTTTCAAAAGACACCCTCTGTTTTCAAAAAATCATCTAATTTGACATTTTAGTAGTCTCAAGGCAAATTTCTCTAAATGATTATTACATGACTAAATAAGAAAAAGAACACTTCATCAATATCATAGGAAAGTATCAAATCTTCTTGTGTATCTTTTTATCTTTCTCACTTGAAATCTTGACACTATTCAAGTCTTGTTTGATTCGATTAAATTGTTCTTTATTAATTTCAACCGTTATAATTTTTACTTAATATTGAAGGTCAAAAAAGTACGTTAATGACAAACGCATACAGTCAAAACAGGAAAGATAAAAAGATACTGAGAGAGTATCGAACAGTAACCGTTTAACATCACAAAACCATATACTCCATCGTTTAACATTCACAAGCCAGATAAGTTTTAGTCTTGAAACTACATCTTGGCGTCCAAACAGTCTAAACAGGGCGGAATAACCGATGTCTGAATTCACTCTGAAATCTGCTAAATCTTATATCTGTAAAATAAAACTATATATATCCGATCTCTAACATCCGAAAATTTCAGATCTACTGGTACTGGAAATCTGACATACAACATAATTTTTATAAATGTTTGTTTGTGGACTCTCAATTAGCTACGGGCATTAGCATATGATTTTGTACCGACTAATGTGATCAACTTTTTGTTTCATTTTCTTTTGCAGTAAAATTGTTAAAATAAGAACCCATAATACATTGATACAGTGCTCTATTCTGAATACTGGATCAAATATCTAATATCTGAAAAATCAAATCCACATCGTTATCCTAAAATTTTCCGGTCGGATAACTGATCTAGAATAAATTTTAGATTAGATATTCAAGATAATCTATGTATAAAGAGACTGCAAGTACAAGTCTCCAAGAACATTAACACAATAATTCTTGCAAAAAACAGAGCTTATGGATGCCAAAAGGTTAGTTTCTTTTTACTTGTCATTTTGGGTAGGGGCAACTTGATTTTAGCTTTGTCGAACAAAAGTAACAAATATAACATAGTTAAGTAAAAGGACATTAATCTCATAACTAGCATGTGATATTATCTCAAATCTCCAAAAGTACTACCTTCGTAAATTAACGTTCATTGTTAGAAAATAGCTATACCATATATATCAGTTTTAATTTGTTGAAAAAATATAAAAAGAAATAGCCAAACCTATGCACCAGAAAAACCCTATTATTAATAACAACTCAGCAGAACATCCCAGCACAGCACAACTGCACAAGCAACCCAGGACAATTGACAAACACAAGCAACCGAACTAGAGGGAGAGGGTGCTCTCTAGGAAGGGCTCTTGACCTAGGCATTCTAGTCTACAAAAAATCCTATTACAAACCAACCACATTCTAACTCTTTCCTTACTAGTGATTGGGAGAGATACACCAAATTACTGAAGGAAGGCTACGGAAAGTCTCACAGGAAAATTAAAATTCTGCTTCGATATTAGTTTAGGCAAAGTAGCCAAAATAATAAAATCAATTTTCCAAATGAAATCCCAAAAAGGATTATCAGAAGTACAAAGGTGACTAAGTTTATCCAAGTGTTGGTATCTGCACAAAATCAATCACTACATTGCGTATGGATTTGATCTTTTCCCAATCTACACCTTGATTTGGTAAGCAACACTCCTTCAACAAATCACTTTTTACAATAATTAATGTTTCTAATGACAAGGGCAAGCCTTCCACAGGCAATGCCTGCAACTCAGGACAGTAGCTTATTTCCAGGTTTCCCAAAGAAGCAAGCAAGTTTAGTGAAGGAAGGGCAATTAGATTTGGACAATCTGTGATGTTGAGTTCACGAAGGCGAGGCATTTGAGTCGCTTGTAACCCGTCCCAATTCGTGAGGCTTGTCATGTCTTGGAATTTCAGAGACTCCAATGATGGGAATCCTGCATCCAATCCAATTCCTGAAAATTGAAAACTGATGTATTCTACACGATGCATCTCCTCAATATGAAGAACTTTCAGGTGTTGAAGTTTCCCCAGTGCTGGCAAGATGCTACACTGGTCACATCTTAGCAAGTGAATGCTAGTCAAGTTATACTCAGGACTACTAAGCCAACTTGGAAATTGAGCGCCATTATATCCTGTTACTTGTAAGTTGTAACTCTTCTAAATTTTCATGTGGTTCTAGGGAGCCGAGGACATTTTCGATGGCCCGATTGATGCGTTGAGTATCTGTTCCATTCAAGCTCTACCCTTTTAAGGAATGGCTTATTTTTCAACATTGCTTCCTTTGCTTCTTCCTCATCTTTGACATTTTCAAGGTTCGTGAGACAAATCGATCCTTGGAGGTTCTTCATATTCTTCAATTACGTGAGACGATACCCATCCTTTCTACCTACCATAAATGCGGGAAGGGTACAAAGATTACTTAGGTTCCCTATTTTAGACGGCATAGAACTCAAACCCTTGATGTCAACCTCAAGGTGTAATAAATGAGACAATTTTCTTGTTTTTTTGGGTAATTGAAGAAGCGAAGACATTGATCGGCTTTGAGAAACTGTAACATATGAAGGTCGTAATGGATGCGGAAACTCTTGGATATCGGTCTTGGAAACATCAAGGAGCCGGAGATGTTTGAGTTTACCCACGGACTACGGTAGCTCACTTATATCGGTTCCACTCAAGTTCGGTACTCACAAGAAGCGTAGTTTGGGAATAAGGGTGTAGGCGACTTGGCCAACACTTATGTGTTCACTTAGGGGAAAGAATTGTCCTAAGGCCCTCCGAATGTCTTTCTATATCCTTCCATAACGGTCTTGCAATACTTGGACAAAGCAAAGAAAGATGTCGACAATTTCTATATCGAGTAGTAATATCTGCGGAATTCGGCATATGGCTTGCGGAACTTGAAAAAGCACCCACAAATTGTTCATCAAGTTGAATATACATGTCGGAGCCTATAAATTGAGAATAGCGGTGAACAAAATCGTGCATTTTGTAGACCCGTGCCTCTTGATCAAACGGGTGGTATATCGAAGGATGGATTGTGATAATACATCGTCGAATTAATGATTGGCAAGTTCTTCTAAAACCGCATACTCCGAGTAGTCCGAATATTGGAAACCCGAAAATTAGGGTTTAATATAGCCCTCTCGCCAACCATAACCGAACCAAATCATCCTTCCTATATACATATTCTTTAGGAAAGAGAGAAAAGTAGGGAAACAATTTTTCGGAATGAAGGAGAGATCAGAATAATTCAATCCGAAATTTGGAAAGATCCGTTCTCCGAATTCGGCATGCACCACAAGTCTTTCCGTAGCATAGTAGGCAAACTATCTTCTTGCTTCAAGGAGAGGCGGTTCCCAATCACATTTGCCACCAAAGGCAAGCCCTTGCAAAATTTCTCAGCTATCCGAACGCAACAAGCTGGCGACATATTCCTCCCACAACACGTTCGCTTGTTGGCACTGCAAGATCAGCTTTTTTCGCAGGATCAACCCACAATCCTCATCGGACATCTGTTGCAAATAGTAGGAAGCAGTAGTGATGCTACTAAGAGAAGCAACTGTAGAGAAAACTCTTGGGTTGCGGGTGGTAATGAGAACGGCAAACACACAAGAGGAATCAAGGAGGAGAGATTGGAAATCTTCCCAATCTTGAGGCTTCACGAAATTGCACAAGTCATCAAGCACGATGAGAACCCTTCTCTCCTTGCACAAGCCCAGAAACAGCCTTGTATATTGCTGCTCAGGGAATGGAGGAGAAGAAATTGATCTGGCCTCTTTGATTTGCTCAAGCTGCAGGTCTAGGATCATTGAGCATAAAACCTTCATAAGATTGAAATCCCCCGACACAGGAACCCATAATCTGTGATCAAAATGACTTTGTATTGATGAGTCGTTCTTGACCACTTGGGCTAGCGCAGTTTTTCCCACCCCGAACATCCCTGCTATCAGAACCACACTGCTGCTGCTTGGTTGCAGAAGCAATCGAATAATGCTTTCTTTGTCCTGTTTTCTTTGGAAGCTTTCATCATCAGGTACAATCATCGGTTCTTTGTCCACACCAAGGTGTCTCTTATCACAAAATCCAGGAATTTTAACAATAAACTGATATGGTGGATTTATTAGATGTAACAGATTTCTTTGCAACTCGTGGATTTTTGAAGACAAACCCATATTGTCCAGTAAGACCAGGGAAATCCAGCATCCCCTTCTTAAGAATCTCAAGATTGAGACCTTCAGTAAAATCTTCCGTCTCATAACAAGCTCTTCTGATATCTGCCACCCACTTTTGGTGTCGATTGCTCGATATCAAGTCCCATCCATCTACATTATCAAGCATGGACTGAATTTTTACATAAGTTGCCTCCAGTTGTTTGAGCTCATCCTCCACATCAGAATGATATGCAAGACCAATTGTATCAGCAGCTGAAGCTTTGATCTTATCTACCAACTCTTGTAATAATGATGACACAATGAACCTAGAGACAAATTCTAAGGCCATTCTTTCCAGTAAATTGAGAGTAAGGCAGATAGTATGTGTCAGAGAGTGATGCAGGGGAAATGGAAATGGCTAACTACCCACTAGGCTGCTCTTATTTCTGATAGGAATTCATCGGCTTTCATGGAACAAGTGGAGGAAGCAGGTTGGAAGTTTCAACATAAGAGTGTTGACTTTACAGTCTTTTAAAATTGAAAAAAAGGAAAGCATCAACAACAGTGACAGCGTAGTAAGAAAAATTGAGCATTTAGTCTTGGTTTTTCCTTTGATTCTACAAGCAGCTTATTATTGTGACTTTCTTAAAAGCGTGTTTGATCAATCTCCATAATTCTAACTCTCACTAAGCCACTACCCTTATTGGTGCATCATCTAGTCAACCACCGACACCAGCTATCTTATCTTATCCGCAGCTAGGGGTGTAAGTGGATTGGACTTTGCCAAATCCAAATCCAGTCCAAAGTTTTTTAGACTCGAGAAATTGAGTCCAAGTCCGATCCAAATATTTTTTGAGTCCAATCCAGTCCGGTCCGATAATTTTTTCTTGAGTCCGAATCTAGTCCAGTCCAGTCCGATTATTATATTATTTTTTTCCACCGATTTAGATTCAATGATTCACAACGTTTTCTCATAATTGAATTTGAAAAATTAAGCTCATTATATTCATTCCATAAAATAAGTCACATACATCTTTTATATTATATATATAAATATTAAATATATATTATATATAAAAATATTTTTGGACTGGACTGGACTTATTGGACTCCAAAGGGGCGAGTCCAAATCCAGTCCGAAAATATTTGGACTCGAAAATTTGAGTCCGAGTCCAGTCCAAAAAATTTCCAATCCAGTCCAGTCCGACAAGTTTGGACTGGACTGGATTGGACTCTGGACTTTTCGCAGTCCGCTTACACCCCTATCCGCAACTCCGACCTTCTTTTGGATAGCTTCGTTCCGAATCCTATAGGTTATAGAGGTATTCCCATGCCTGCATCTCAATATACGCTCGACTACCCATCTTCCTAATATGACCTTCCTAAATCCAAAACGTCCAACACTTGTACCTAGTTCCTTCGTTTTTTTAGAAAGTGGGGAGTTTTTAAGAAAGGTAGAGAGAGAAAGTGGGGACCATCACTTTTTGAATAAAAAAACATTTGTTAAGGAAAAAGTATGGGTATTTTAAATAGAGTTAGTCTTACGTGGACCTGGTCCACGCTAATATTATTGTGGACCAAAGTCACTTATTTAACATAGTTACCCTTTCTTCCATATAGTAATCTTTTAAAAATCTTAAGTTACACTATATAGTTACTTTTTTGTCATAGTGACCCTTTTTTTTTTTAATATAGTCACTATTTCTTACATTAGTTTATCATGATGAATTTTTCAGTTTGTGACACAGTAACTCTTTTTTTTCACATTGTCAAACTTTAGAATTTATATCTACTCATTTTTTATATCTATTGTTTTATATAGTGACCATTTTATTTCATAAATCACATGAATTAGCATTAGGTCCACACTAATTTAGTGTGGACCAGGTCCATATAAGATTTATACTTTTAAAGGAGAAAGTGGGGGACCACCAACTTTTTAATAGTATTTTAAAATCTTTATGGTGAAAAGTGATCCATTTATGATATGTAGCATCTATTATGATATTTCCATTTAAGGAAAATGTAGCATTTATAAAAAAAAACGGAGAAAGTATATAATAAAGCTGGTCTAATAGTCGTCCTATGAAATTTTATTTTCAACTTTAGAGGTACATTACAGTCGTACAAAAATCCTTATCTGGGCCACCTTGAATAGATCCTAGTCACATCTTGGTCGATTTGTGCATTCGTCAAAACAGGTTCTCAAACAGGTTCTGGGTATACCCACGGCGAACCAGGTCAGACCCGAACAGGTTAGGATTCTGATTGTCAGTGCCCCAGGTCATGATTGGTCAGGTTTTGTTCAACTGGGTCGAACATATTTGAATCATGGGATTCCCAGGTGCCGGACAGGTCTGAGCGTTCCATTTACAAGTCGATCCATTCCCGGGTATGATCGCCCGTTGACGTTTTTTTTTGCCGGGTTTACGCAGGTCGTATTTAGGTTTCATGTACGGTTGAGTTAAGTCAAATGTACTCGGGTTGAATTAGTAATGACCTTAGTTCGATCATTGTGAAACATCGGGTCCATTTGCTATTGAACGTCAATTCAACTTCGGGTAACTCCTGATCGAGCCATCTTGATTTTGTTATAGATTTTGTAAACGAATCATATTAATAAAAGTATTAAGATAGACATATATATACATATGTGTGTGTGCGGTAAATATATGGATGACAATGAAAAACCAATAAAAACACTATATTGATTACCGTGATGTTTAGTGTATTCTCTTAGTCAACTCTTATTTCGAATAATTAACTGCGTAAAACCACTCTAATGAGTAAAGGAGTAGAACGACTCTTCATGGAGTATGTTTTAATATTATATATATTATAACCAACGGCAATAATAACGAGTAGACGATCAATTCCAAACTTTATATAAATTATTTATTATTATAAGCATTATGATTGATATATAAGTTTGTAAATAGCTATGATGGTAATGAGAATAATAATACTAATAAACATAAAGCGACAATGATAATAGGTAAAAATACAAATAATAACAGTAATAGTAACAAGGCTAACAATAGCAATAGTAATACAAATAAGAACAGGAATACTAACAATAACAATAACAATATAAATACTAATATGTTGAATCATTTTAATATAAGATTGATATCAAAATAATTGTAAAACCAATCTAATACTCTATTGATTATAAATTAGTATAACGACTCTTAATATGTTATAATACTATAACAAATGACAATCATACATTCATATATTTACAACGATGGTTCATATGAGGCCTAAGTGATTATAACGAGGGTTCATATGATGCACAATAATAATAATAATAAATTATACCCCCAAATCACTATCCCCTATAAAAGCTAACCATAACTTATTAAAATAAGTTAACTGTTAACAAGTAACAACCATAAGTAAAATAGTTAACAAGTACTTACTAGTTACTAAATAGTAACTTGTTAACAACCATATAGTTTAATACTAGAATAAGATTAACAACCATAACACTCCCTTATCTTTATAAGTTATAAGATTATTTAAGTTAATTGTTTTTATGTTATACTATAGGTTAATACTAGTATAGTATTTATGGTCTTCTCTTAACTTTGTATATATATGTGACTATAAGGAAACTATTTAATCAGTAGGCTTTTATATGTTAGTACGATATAATAATATTGGAACCATTCTAGCTAATACGTGAATGATTATTAATGAGTATCAACTATTAATATGCTTTAATAGTATAACTAACGATAATAATAATGAGTATTATATATTAACAACAAGTATACAATCAATTACTGGATTTATATAAAATATAAATGACTCGATTATGGTAAGCATTATGTTTCGAAATAATAATAATAAAATAACATGATACAATAACAATAACTATAACATGATACAATAACGCTTTCCTTCCAAGGCCATCAAACAACTCAGACGAGGAAGATCAGGAGAAGGTAGTCGTCCAAGCATGGACGCCTTCCTTCCTCGAGTGATCATCGTCCAAGCATTTGAAATCAACTTGGACGGGAGAACGATCCTCGTCCAAGGCAAAAAAATAATAATTTAATAAACGATAGTTATACTTAAATAATACTAATAATAATTTCAATAAAGATAATTAAAATTTTAAATTATTATAAAATAATATTTTTAACTAATTACTAAAGATTGTAAGTTAATAAACCAACACAACAATTACTAACATTATAAGAATATAAGATTATCAATCCATGTGCTAGGTCATCAATCCATGTGCTAGGTTATTCTATTTTTCTATTGGCTAAAGAATGATATCATGGATCATGAATTAGAACCATTGATCTGAGAAGGATTAAAATCTAACCATTAATTGTATATTGAAACATAAAAGAGGAAAAAAAAGATGAGATCTAATCTCAACCGTTGATGATTTGATCCAACGGATGAGATTAAATTTGGAAACCCTAACATTGTTAGGTATAAAAGAAGTTCACCCCAAACATTTTTCTTCTGCCTCCCTCGACGGCCGACCCTCTAAGATCTCCTCCTCATACCTCACAAAAACAGAAACCCCAACTCCCCTGTTTCTCTCCTCTTCGACACCCTCGCCTGTTGGCTTCTCCGCCGCCTTCCCATAACTCGCCGATGAACCTTCGCACAGCCCGAACCCGACGCCGCGCTAGCCCATCTCTTAGATCGCCTCCCCCCTCATTTATGAAACCCTAACAATGATTCAGGTTCGTTTATGTTCTTTCATTTTTGTTTTCGTTTTTCAATATTTTTTTTTTTGGTTTTCAATTGTTTGGGTTTGTTTATGTTTGTTCTTACGTTTTCGTTTATCAATTTCTCGGTTCTTTTCAGTTTTATGTTTTTTTTTTTCATTTTCGTTTACAATTTTATGACATTTCTGATTTATATGTGAACATGTGTGTGGATATATAATTTCTGTTAGAATTTACAATTTAGTGTTCGTTTTACGAGAATGAAAATTAGATTTTTTAATTTTGGGGTTCGTTTATGTTTGTTCTTTTATTTTCGTTTTTCAATTTTTCGGTTCTTTTATTTAGCTTTACTATAAGGTTTTAGTTTGCTTTCACTTTTATAATTACTTTTGTGACTATTTTTGAACTTTGTTCAACAGTATGTAAACTGTTGCCGATGAGTTGATGTTGCTGTGGTTGCTGTAGACAATCTTAATTATGCATCTGGCGTGCTTCTACGTCATGCTCCTGGTGGCTCTATTATTACGTTAACATGAAAATTGAGTGAACAATGAATTGTAAATGCAATTACATTTTTGTTCATGGGAAAATTGTATATTTGATAGTGTGATCAAACTCTTGATCTTTGTGCACATCTTTGAGATATAATCATATAATTATACTATTTTGTGTCTTGGACTCTTGGTGACCTCAAAAACATATCATTGTTCACTTCCATATTTATGTGGAAAATTAGAAATTCAAATTTGTTGTATGAATTTTTTTTGCATGTTATCCAAAAATAAAAAAGTAAATAAAGCCCCAAAAAATAACCTCTTTTTAGAAAGAGAAAAAATGCTTTCTTTTTCAATTTTGTAATTATGTAAATATTACATAATATACAATAATTTTCTTTTACTTAATTTAAAATCAAAAGGTGAATTTTTAATGTTTATTTGATCTTTAAACATTCTTCTTGTGGTTTGTTCTTTGGTTTGCTTCCCGGTTTGCTTGCTTGTGGTTGTTCTTTGTTCTTGGCTTGCTACATATAATAAATTCAGCAATTTGATTTTTGTAATTTCGTTTGACATTGATACATGTATTTTGAATGAATTTATGATATTATATTAACTCGACCCAATTACCAAACTTTGTTCTTCACTCAAACAAGTTACGATCTTAATTATATGTTGTGGAAAAATTAAAGTATAGTATTTTATGGAAGCATTTGCATTATACAAAGCAACTGAAAAATTAATAAGAAGACATTCTATAATATGCACTATGAAACTAGCAGTTACAAAGTGACCATTATAATCTCATCAATAGTTAAAACACTATGACATGAACCAAAATTACATAAAAAATAATTTAATTGAGAATGTAATTTATTTTTTTATTAAATTATTATTAAATGTAAGTAATTTTATAAATTACCATATTGAAATGATTTTGTAGATATAGAAAAATAATTGAAATTTAGTAATTTTGTTGAGTTTAGTCGTCAAAATAAGTTGGTTTGAAAAATTGCGTAAAATTAGGTAGATTTTATTTTCAGATCAATTAGAATTCGAGTTGAATCAGGTATTTACTAGGCCTAATTGAGTTTTGGGTTAATATCTAGTTTAGTTCGGTCGGGTTCGGGTTTGAATGCATGTCTATGTGGTCAGGTCAGAATATAATCTAGCCCGGTGCCGGTCAGGTCTGGGTAATCCAAGGTCAGGTTTCGGTCAGGTCTGGGGACTGACCCACACAGGTCGAACCAGGTTCAAGTCAAATCAGTATCAGGTTGACCCAGCGGTCAGGTCTGTTTCTGACACCTCTACCCATGGTACTTAACAGTCACTTTTAAACAGCTCGTTGCCGTCCAATATGACAACATCCTCGATCGACTCATATGAGTCATATCATTGCTAAAATAACACTCATGTACTCACTTCTCATGATTCTAGTGTTAGCTGGCAACTTATTAATAAAATCACTAGTAGTTGCTTCACCTGCAGTTCAGATTTCACAACTTTTATCAATGTAAATTTTTATTCTTACCTCCGTTATTTTTCTATTGCAAAATTTTGATTTTTCCATTATTCACCATAAGTAATTCAAAACATAGTCATCTGAGACCTTATATGACGAACTTCGTCACAATGTATAATTTCTAAATATCTTATTTGCATAATTATATAACTAAAGATATTAATTGTCAAGATTTTGTCGTAAGAACTAATGGTTGCAATTAAAAAAGAACTAAGGAAGTATCTTTTTGTCACTAGCATCTTTCTCAACAAGACACTCATGCTTACCTACTCATCTGACTTTCCCATGCAAAGCACTGAATATTTAATTAAGGCCCTGTTCTTTTGAACTTATTTTGGCTGAACTGAACTGAACTTACTTTATTTTTGCTTAACTGAACTTATTATTGCTGAACTGAACTTATTTTTACTTATTTTTGCTGAACTGAACTTATTTTGCTAAATAATAATAATAAATAATAATAATAATAATAATAATAAATAATAATAAATAATAAATAATAATAAATAATAAATAATAAATAATAAATAATAAATAATAAATAATAAATAATAAATAATAAATAATAAATAATAAATAATAAATAATAAATAATAAATAATAAATAATAATAATAATAAATAATAATAATAAATAATAATAATAAATAATAATAATAAATAATAAATAATAATAAATAATAATAAATAATAATAATAAATAATAATAATAAATAATAAATAATAATAATAATAAATAATAATATAATAATAAATAATAATAATAACAAATAATAAATAATAAATAATAATAAATAATAATAATAATAATAAATAATAACAAATAACTAATAATAATAATAAATAATAATAAATAATAATAATAATAATAAATAATATTAAATAATAATAATAATAATAGATAATAATAAATAATAATACTAATAATAATAATAAATAATAATAAATAATAAATAATAAATAATAAATAATAATAATAAATAATAATAATAATAATAATAATAATAATAATAATAATAATAAATAATAATAATAATAATAATAATAATAAATAATAATAATAACAATAAAAAATAATAATAAAAAATAATAATAAAAAATAATAATAAAAATTAAATAATAATAAATAATGATAATAAATAATAAATATTAAATAATAAATAATAATAATAATAATTAAAATAAATAATAAATAATAAATAATAAATAATAAATAATAAATAATATATAATAAATAATAATAAATAATAAATAATAATAATTAACTAATAAATAATAAATAATAATAATAAATAATAATAATAATAAATACTAAATAATAAATAATAAATAATAAATATTAAATATTAAATAATAAATAATAAATAATAAATAATAAATGATAATGATAATACTACAAATTCATCGTTATTATAATTATAAAAAAAATTACAAATTCATCGTTATTATAATTATAAAAAAAATTACAAATTCATCGTTATTATAATTATAATATTAATAATAATAACAATATTAATAGTAATATTGAAAACAAAAATAATAATTACAACATTATTGTAATACTGAACTTATTTTTGCTGAACTGAATTTATTTTTGCTGAACTAAACTTATTTTTGCTGAACTGAACTTATTTTTACTTATTTTTGCTGAACTGAACTTATTTTTACTTATTTTTACTGAAAATAAGTCCAAAACAACAGGGCCTAAGTGTAGATTACAACTATAATGTATAAGAAATTCAATTAAAAATGCACAAATGTATTGTACTTATTAGAAAGAAAGATTAACTTTAGACAATAATTTTCGCTTATTCAAGGCAAAAATAAGAACAGAAAATTCAATTGAATGCGTAGCGAACATTTAAAGTTAACAAAAATAATAAAAATTCAAAGAAATTTCACAAGTTCTTCAATTTGATTAAAATTCAAGGAAACACAGACACTTACTAGGTTCTTGTCTGAACATATTTCCGCCATTATCGATTTTCCTTTCTCTCTCTGTACATGAATTTTAGGTTGAAACTTGAAATGTTGAAGTGTTGAACACTACAATCATGTAACACAGTAACAGTGCACACCTCTCACAACTTTGAGAAAAATGGGATGATTTTCAGCTCCGCACGTTTGGCCTTAATAAAAAAGCAACGTGACAACTTGGGGTATTTTGGTAATTTTAATTTACAGGCTTTTTTAGAGGCTTTTAATTCATAGGCTAGAGGTATCAACCTATATTTAAGTTGGTAATGAGGTTGAGGTGGTGGAGTAGTGGCATCGCTTCCCACCTCATATCCCTGAGGTCTAGGGATCAAATCTCATGGGACTCATTTGAGGATTTCCCCTTACCCCCCTCAAGTGAGTCCCCTTCATCTTATCTTAAAAAAAAAAATTTAAGTTGGTAATTTACCGTTAAGTTGGTGACAAAATTAACCAAATTAAAAATTTGGTACAAAGTAAAAGTCAATTTGATATCAAACTAACTTGGTTTCAACTTTCTGTCAAAACAAAATCTTGGTTTCAACTTAACTCTAATTTGGTACACCATCTTTTTGTTGGAGTCTCCAAAGAACTCCAATAGTGAGAATGGGATAATAAAACAAATCCCAAATGGATTTAAAATAAAATCAAATTTTGGATCTAAAAAAATAGAGGTAGTATTTCAAGTGAATATTTTTAGTGTCTCTTCACTAAGAAATGAACCGAGAAGTCATGATATAATGCTCAATATGGTTAAAAGCTATGAATGGTAGTTAAAGGGCTAAAATAAGGTTTTCGCAATCTTCTGAATGTGTTAAAAGGGCTAAAATAATACTTTTAGTTGTATTAAAAGTTTTATACCTTGACCATTAGACACTCTCAATCCAATGGTATTATATTAGTACTTTAAATATTTTGTATTATAAGTTTATAAAGCCTAACTTAATTTACCCACTCATTGTTATTAAAATCTCGATCTGAATCTTACTATCCGGAATGACCTTATCGATCAAGATCCTACGTAGAATATTAATTTTGTAGTAATGATTGACTAATATGAAACTTCCCAACATAAAAAAATGATGCAATTATAATGGTACAAAGACATACACTCGTCAAATTTGGAGCTAGTGAGCTTTAATATTTGGAGTTGCTTACGAAATAAGAGAATGGAGATAGAGTGATAAAGTGGACACATGGGGTAGGAGAGAATGAGATAAAACAAACCCCAAATTAAGGTTATTACTCCATAAAACACTGAAGTTAAGGAAGTGTTAAAAGTATTCAACACAAATGGATGTAATTCTTTTATGACAAATAAATAATACTTCATTTGTTTTTAAATAAATGTTACATTGAATAGATTGACATTAATTCATCAATTAATTTTAACTTTATTTTCTCGCTATTATGTAAAGAAAAACGTAGTTAATTAAGTGAGATGCTCTTAGATTTGTTTCAATGTATACTTTCAAAATATTAACTTTTTTATATAATTTTTACTTGTGTGCAAGGATATCAATAATCAAAGAAGCGCATTAAGTTACATGAAAAAAATGAGTGTAATACTTATAGTGAATGCAGGCTAAAGCTTTCTTTGATTAAATAAGCATACTAACACTTAGTACCTTTTTAACATGAAGTTTTAAGACTTTACAGGCGTGTTTGGCAATAATTTTTGAGGTACGTAGCTTTTAGTGTTCGGACTAAGGCAAAACTCTAATAATTGGTGAAAAGTTGTGTTTGGTGAAGTAGTGTTTGGAGTAGCTTTTGATGTTTGAACTAGGGTTTTGGAAAAGCTATAAATCTTAGCTTTTGGGGGTAGATGTAGCTTTTGGAGTAAACTTTTGAAGACTGAGTATAGTTTATTTTTTAAAACTAACATCTAGTTTTACCGAACACTATTTACCATAAAAGCTATTTTCACAGTCAAACTCTAACAACTAATATCTAACAACTGACAGTTGACGATTACTTCTACAACTAACAATTACTTTTTTCAAACATACTCTAAGACGAGCACGCGGTTTTTGTTTGTCTCTATTATATAAGGGAAGGGGGAGGAAGATGGTGTTCCCCCCTGTGAAAATATTAAGTTATCCTCAATGATCTAATGAAATGAAAAAATTATAAAAGAAAACAATTTAAGAACCCTTTCTCATCTCAACTTGCCATTCTAAACAAGTTAAGAATGGATTATGCATCAAATATTTCAATAAAAAAATTAAATGGACAAAATATCTTAACGTTTTTTAATACGAGAAGATGTCATACATGACGTCCATCTAAAAAGTCTGAAACACTCAATACCTTTGATACTCTTTAATTCAATCAAACTAACTCATTATGTCTATTATTTTTCTTTAAGATTCATTCACAAAAAATTAATAATTAAAAATCACTTACAAACTTTGTTAGTTTTTTACATTAGCGAATTAATATGTCTAAATTCATCTAACTATTAAATCTTTCATAATGTAATCATAACTATATAGTACGGATGGAATATATACTCCCTAAGGGCATGTTTGGCAAAACTAGCGGTTCTAGTATCGGTTAGCGGTTGCAGTAGCTGTAGCTGTTGGGGGTAGCGGCTAGCTGTCTACTAGTAGCTATCAGCGATCAACGATTAAATTAATTGTTTAATTAGAAGTGTTTGGCAAATGTAGCTGTTGAAATTATAAAAGACAATAAATGACATTTATTCTAATATGAAATGAACTACAATAGTTTCATATGTTCGTTCAATAGCTCAATTCAAGATTTATTTTTTCAAAGAAGTTACACAAAAAGGAGTATATGACTTTTTAGGTGCTCAAAGAAATGTTTAAATCTAAGAAAATATTTAACCCTCGAAAAATTTATATTACCAATTTTAACTAAAATACTTGTAAAATATCTTATCTTTAAAATAAATATTTAAATTAAATCTCTACTATTATAAAATAAACATTGAATTGCCATAAAATAAAACAATAAATAAACAGTAAAAGGAAAAAGAAATAAAAAAACATTGGTTAATAATTCTACCTTATGCTATTATATAGTGTTTATTTGCTAGACCGCTACCTCTAAATCTCAAACGTTACTTGTAGTAACGTTCCACAACCGCTACTCATAATCTACTTCAACTGCTACCCGCTACTTCAACCACTACCTTACCAAACACTCATAATTTTCTTAAGTAGCGTTTTAATCTTGTCCAACCGCTAACCGCTACCTCAAACGCTAGTGCCAAACAAGGCCTAAGAGAGACACACTGAAAAGGTGGAGAGAGAAACTGAAAAGGTGGATAGAGAAACTGGAAAGTGAGAGAAAAACTAAAAAGTGGGTTAAAATATGGATTTTTTGTCCATAACTGCCTTTATTTGGGACTTTTTTGTGAAAAACTGCCTTATGAAATTTTTTTTGCACACAACTGCCACTAAAGGGACTTCTGGTTGTTGACTGCTGCCAAAAAAAGTTTTCAGGCGTTGACTTGTGATTTCCGGCTACTTAAAATCACGTGCTTGGCACGTGTTTCATTTTTTACGTTTTTTGGACCCAAGACTCAAGTTCTTCACTCTTTCTCTCTCTTCTCTCACTCTCTCTCTCTCTCTCTCTTCTCTCTCCTCCAATTTGGGCAGCAGAATTCAAGCCTCCCAACAGCGAATTCTCCTCTGATTCCTCTTATAATCTTTCGATCTTAGGTGCCTGTACCTTGTTTACTCATCCATTTTGTGGGGTTTTATATTTTGTAGTTGTTTTGCATAATTCAATCTATTTTGGTTGTTAATTCTAAGGAATTGTTCTTTTATGGATGTTTTTTTTTTTTATAATTTGGTGCAGAAAATGTCTACTAGAAGCGAAATTGATGGAGTAATTGAACCACGAACTGGAATGTGCTACTGTGGAATCAAAGTTGGCGAATTTGTATCTTGGACTGAGAAGAACCCTGGAAGGAGGTTCAAGAGGTGCAAATTATATTCTGGAAGAAGGGGGGATGGTTTGGGATGCAGGTATTGGAGATGGATTGATGAAGGAATTATTGATTGGCAAAGGAATGTGGCCAATCAACTCATTGCTGAGAATAAGGCGTTAAAGACAGAGCTTAGGGCATTGAAGGGCAAATTGGAAGAAGGGGATATTAGAGCAAACTCAACATCACAGGTTGAGGAATTAACTGAGCTCAAAATCAAGCTGAAGAGGGGGAAATCAGAGCATGTTGTAGGTCGTTTTAGTGTCAAATTTTATGGTCTTGTAGTTGTTGTAGTTGGTATTATTTTTGCGAAGTTCCTTGGTTAGTATTAATGTTGTAGGGTTCATGTCAATGTAACCTTAGTTTTAGGGTTTATGTCAACGCAAGCTTAGTATTTTGGGAATGGAACATGTGCAGTATGTTGGATGTATTGCACTCTAATGAATGACATGAAAATTTATGCCATATCTTGTTGTGGTGTTATTGAAGCTTCACATTTTGCAATATCATTTTGCAACATCTAATGAATTAAGCACAACATAAGACACACACAGTAGCTAATCAAAACAGAATTTACATTGATGCCAAAAGTTACAGTACTTGCATAATTCATCCTACTTGCCAAGTAAGGCATAATTCATCCTACTTACCTACAAAGGCAGATTTAAGTACATAAAAGCAAAAAATAAGGAAGTTTGGGACAAAATCCTTCACATGAGCAAACTAATTTAAGATGCAGCTTGATTGGGATGCTTGACTTTGCTGAGGTAGTTGAGAGTTAGGAAGACTTGATTCTCCTGCCTTCCTCTTCCTATTCTTCCTCTTTTCTTGATTTTGTGTCACTGGGTCAGTGGACTTTGGCCTTCCTCCTTTGGGCTTGACAGGTTTAGGTTGTGTTGGATTCTTGCACTTGGTCTTGTTATGGCCTACAGAACCACAGTTTGAGCACTTGTTTTTCTTCACTTCCCTTGCCACCTTCCCCTCTCCAGGCTCTTTTCTCCTTTTCTTGAGACTGGGCCTGCCAGGCATGATTCTGATGGGTGGAGGACTGGGCTCAAGTTCCTGTGCTTTCTCCCATTGTTTCTGCCCAGGCATAGGATGGAAAGCAGGTGCATATGTTGCCCTATATGCATCCACATGATAGGCCTCATGTATGTATTCTTCATAATTCAATCTTTTCTTCTCTATGCATGCCAAAGCATGGCAACATGGAATGCCTAACAAATCCCACCTATAACACCCACATTTCCAGTTCTGTAAATCAACCACAAAACTATCTCCCTCATGGTCCACCTCAAACTCCCACACATCAGCCTGAGTCACATCACAATTCCTAACATACTCTTTGTGTTTCTCAATCATCTTCACCACTGAGGGCATTATTACACCCTGAAACTTTTTAAGCCCCTCCCTTTTTTGACAACATCTTTTCATAACCCATCTCCTTATCCACTCCATCATTGTCAACACAGGTTTTGCCCTAGCTTCTCTAATCACACTGTTGAAACTCTCACAACAGTTGTTAAGGAGCATACCTGATTTGCTTTTCATAGAAAAAGCATGCCTTGACCAACTAGATGCAGGGATTGCATTCAAGTATTTCCAAGCATCCTCATTCAACTTCTTGATGGATTCCATAGCCTCATTGAACTTACTCTGCAACCAGCAAAAGGAATGCACAAGTTATAACACAAACACAACAACAAAGCAAATTATAACCAAAACAGAACTTAGTGTAAACATTTTACCTTTGTTGATGCCCTAGCTGCTTTCCAAAATTCTTGCCTGTATATCTCACCAGCAAATTGCCTCTTGAAATTGGCCCAAATATGTCTACAACAGAACCTAGTTTCAGCATTTGGGACAACAGCCTTGAAGGCATCAAGTAGACCCTAAACACACAACAAACTATATTATAAAAACATAAAACAGGGGTATAAAGGTGGATATCAAACCATAGCTAAGGATATTTACCTTCTGCCTGTCACTCATGTAGGTGACAGGTTCTTCCCTTTCAAGCATAAAGGTTATTGCATCTGCTACACTGACAAGATCATTGACCACCAACTCTAAGAACCATGTCCAAGACTCTGTGTTCTCAACCTCCACAATGGCCCAGGCAACAGAAAAAATGTTATTGTTGCCATCCTTACCAACTGCAGTGAGTAGTATGCCAGGATATGGGCCCCTCAGATGGCAACCATCAACCCCCAAAATAGGCCTACAGCCTGCCATGAAGCCTTCCTTGCATGGTTGAAGGCAAATGTACATTCTTTGAAACAGGGGTGGGGGCCTATCAATGGATTCAACCTTCACAAATGCACTTCTTTGCCCACATTATATTTCCTAACTGTTGCTACATAATCCCATACTCTCTTATACTGCTCTTCAGCATCCCCATATATCATGTAAAATGCCCTTTGCCTTGCATAATAACACTTATGATACTTCACTTCAACTCCAAGATCCCTCCTGCATTTCAGCATAAATGCAGATAACTTCCATGTAGGGTTGTCCCTCCAGTCATCCAAATACCTCTCAGCAAGGTACTCAGAGGTCACCTTAGTGTTATGAGTTTGAAAACCACAAGAATGTTTCAGGTCCATTGTTCTAATTTAGACACAATTCTTAGACACTAGGCGCTACAGGTGAACTCTAAACCCACACTTCCTAGTTGACTTACATGAACATTCAACAAATCTACCATTTTTCCATTCACACTCACACCTCTTCTCCGATATCTTTGTCGATCTCCTCACTCCATTATGTGTAAAGTAAAAGTCATAGCCCTCTTGTACAACATGCCATTGTAAAGCTTTTCTAAATATCCTATGGGAGGGGAATTTCATGCCAAGAAATAGTTGAATTTTACCTTTGAAGTCAACCTCAGGATTGAACAACTTGTGACCATCGTCCTCCTCATCATCAGAATTCTTAGGGCTGTGCAACTCTTCCTCTGAGTCATCTAAAATCTCATCATCATCTACAATCAAATGATCTTCTGAAGCCTCTGAATTACCCTATAATACTTCCAAGGATCTCCTTGTGTTAATTGATCCTATACCACCCAAGCTTCTAGTAACCCTCTCAGTGATATCTGCATCAACATGCTTAGCAAAGAGGTCATCATCATCCCTGTCCTCAAAGTCTGCATCACTCAACTCAACATCACTGTCATCTTCATCACTATCCTCATCAGATGAAGCTATGTCGAGAGTATTGGTTCCACTCTATGCCTAAGAGGTCCGGTTGAAGTTTCGGTTGAGGTTTGAGATCCGGTTTGTGTAGTGTTTTTGTTGTGACGAGGTTTTTGGAGCGGTTTGGGGTGTTTTTTGTGAGGTTGAGTGTGTTTGAGTTGCTGAAGTTGCAGTGTTTGGGGTTTGAGATCTAGTTTGTGTACTGTTCTTGTTGACAGAGGCTTTTGGAACACTTTTTTGAGTTTTTTGTGACTTTTTGTTCTTTTTTGAAGCATCTTTCTTATTTAGGTCCAACCCTAGGTTTGTTAGTGGTCCCTTACTAGTGGTAGCTGACTCAGCATTGTTGTTCCCTAAGTTGGAATTTACCCCCACAACTCTCTCCTCATGGACCACATATAAGTGGTAAAAGCCATCACTTTCTGGAGATTCAAGAAATTCAGCAAGCTCCTTGTCACTCTTCATCTCTTTCCTTCCAGCAAAAAGACTATACCCATGGCTCCTAAACCAAATCCTACCCGGTTCACTTTGTAACCTAAATCTTTAATCCATCCAACCACCTCAAAATAACACATTTCTAACTCTCCCATATGCAAACTCGCCCCCCCTCATAAGTTGTCTTCCACCTCTTAGTCACAAAATTACCCCCATGATACAATCTAATATTTATAGGATCCATGCAAATATAAAGCGTAAAATATGTGGTGTCCCTACAGTTGAACTCGAATCATGAACAATTGCAACACAAAATCAACCAACAATTGCCATAGATGCTAAGTGAACTACACCAAAAATAATTTGCATAATTACAGAGCATAACCACACACAATTTGCAAAATTATAGGCCATACAAATAGCTATGAATGATAAGAACAAGATCTTTCAAACCAAAAATGAACAAAAAAAATTATGGACTTGTACCTTGATTTTTGGACCACTTTATAGCTTGTTCTTCTCTTTGGCCCCATTGAAACGTGAATTCAGATGTTCCCTGATTTTGTGTACGAAATTAACAGAGCAACATAGCAAGACAGAAGTAAGAGAGAGAAGGAAGTAGAAGTAAAAAAAAGTGGTAAATTGTTGGTGAAATCTTACCCCATCTTTTCGAATGTTCTTTGAGAAGTAAATTATTTCAATTTGCGATGCTACGTGCGCGAATTGATTGCAATTGTGAAGAGAGAATTAAATTCATTGTTGGGGGGGGAAGATGTAGGGCTTGAATTCTGCTGCCCAAATTGGAGGAGAGAGTGAGAGAAGAGAGAGAGAGAGAGTGAGAGAAGAGAGAGAAAGAGTGAAGAACTTGAGTCTTGGGTCCAAAAAACGTAAAAAATGAAACACGTGCCAAGCACGTGATTTTAAGTAGCCGGAAATCACAAGTCAACGCCTGAAAACTTTTTTTTGGCGCTAGATCAACAATGGGAAGTCCCTTTAGTGGCAGTTGTGTGCAAAAAAAATTTCATAAGGCAGTTTTTCACAAAAAAGTCCCAAATAAAGGCAGTTATGGACAAAAAATCCTTAAAATATTAAAAAGTAGATAATATGGGTGGAAAAAGAGGAGAAAGTAGATGAAACATTTTACTAAGAATAGAAAAAGCAACAGTGTGTAGATTAAAAGAAACAAAGAAAGTAATAGAATAACAAGTTTTGAAATTAATATAAGAGTAGTATCATAACAACTTCAGGCTCCAAGCCTCCAATTAGCTTTTGCATCTAACGCATTATATGATCACTAATTGTTTCCAGAGCGGCAGAGGCGCAGAGCCCACTGCAATTACTTCATTTCCATAATTAGAGACCAAATATTATCTAATTTGTACCCTTTTATATCTATAAGTGAGACCTAACATTTCCATTGGTATTTGAATGTGTTCAACCCAAAAACGCAGAAGGAGAGAGATCGGAGAATTAGACAAGTCATCAATCTAGCAAAATTACCTGGTATGTCTTTACGTTTAATCATTACAAATAAATTACCTTTCAATCGAATTTGAAGAGTTTGTGAAAATCTATTAACTAATTTTATCTTAATTTTCTTTTTTACTGCACTAGTATATTGCGGATTAGTGGTAATTGTAGGATTTAATTTTCATTGCCTGTATTAATGGAAAGTTTAGCATATAAATACAGCCTAATAAAACACTAATGGGCTTTACATACTAATACAACACTAAATAACAAATATACAAGGAGTATATACTAATATAGGCCCAAAGGATGCCTAACACCCCCCCTCAAGTGGGAGCATGGAGGTCACAAATGCCCAACTTGTCCAATAAGTAATGAAACTGCCGTTTCCCTAACGCCTTAGTGAAGATATCGGTAAGCTGTTCGGAGGTAGGCACATGATGAGTGGAAATGAGACCGGCCTGAAGAGCGTCACGAACATAGTGACAATCCACCTCAATATGCTTCGTGCGCTCATGGAAGACCGGATTCTGGGCAATGTAAAGCGCCGACTGGTTGTCGCAATAGAGGCGCATGGCACGGGGATGGGCAATGCCAAGGCTGAGAAGCAAAGCCTTAAGCCATATCAACTCACAAGTGGTGGTAGCCATAGAGCGATACTCGGCCTCAGAGGAGGAACAAGAGACAGTATGCTGCTTTTTGGTTTTCCAAGAGACTGGAGAACCGCCAAGAAATACAAGCCACCCAGTGAGAGAGCGGCGAGGGAGAGGGCAACTAGCCCAAGTCAGAATCACACCAACCAGTCAACTGAAGATCACAATCGGCCCGTAGTAGGATGCCCTGTCCGGGGCAACCCTTCAAGTAGTGAAGCAGACGCAGAAGCGGCAGTCCGAGTGCTCTGCTGGGGCCCCGCATAAACTGAGCAAGGATATGAACCGTGTAGGCCAAGTCGGGACGAGTGAAAGAGAGATAGATGAGACGACCAACAAGCCGCCGATACTTCTCAGGATCCTGAAGAAGTTCACCAGTGGCAAGGGCAAGATGGTGATTTGGCTCCATAGGAAAACTAGATGGACGAGCACCGAGAAGACCAGAGTCAGCGACGATATCAAGTGTGTACTTGCGCTGACACATGAAAAGCCCCTCAGGACTACGAGCAACCTCGACACCAAGAAAATATTTCAAAGGGCCCAAATCCTTCATGTGAAAGCACTCTCCCAAGTAAGACTTGAATGCAGTGATAGCAGCGGAATCATTCCCGGAAATGATGAGATCGTCGACATAGACAAGGACATTAAGCTGCACCGTTCCCTGAGTTAGGGTGAAGAGAGAGTAATCAGAATAAGACTGGAGAAAACCATACCGGTGAAGAGAAGCAGCAAGCTTAGCAAACCAACACCGAGGGGCCTGACGGAGACCATAAAGAGACTTCTTGAGACGGCGACCAAGCCGGGACTTATGACCATGAAAACCCTGGGAGGAGGTTTCATGTACACTTCCTCATCAAGATCACCATGGAGAAAGGCATTGTGGACATCCATCTGATGCAACGCCCAATTTTTCGTGGCAGCAATAGCAAGAAATGCACGAACCGTCACCATTTTGGCCACTGGAGCAAAGGTCTCATTGTAATCGGGGCCCTCGACCTGACGATTACCAAAGATGACAAGCCAAGCTTTGAAACGCTCCACCTGACCATCAGCATGAAATTTAATTTTGTACACCCATTTGCACCCAAGAGCATGTTTTCCGGGAGGTAGGGAAGTCAAGGCCCAAGTATCATTGGCCTCTAAAGCAGAAATCTCATGCTGCATAGCATCACGCCATCGAGGAGCAGTCATGGCCTCCTTAAAACTCCGAGGTTCGTGACCTGTAGTAATTGCAGCAAGAAAGATACGGTGTGGCAAAGAGAATTTATCAGCAGACACAAAATGTGCTAAAGGGTAAGGAGTACCTGAGGAGCCTGACGAAGGAGGAGAGCTAGGGGGTGGACTCGTAGTGAGATTCGCGGGAGTAATGAAGTCACGGAGCCGCACGGATGGACGTTTGAGACGCCGGCCACGGCCCAAATCAGTTACGGGGTCAGCGCCATCAAGCACTTCATGGACCGAAGGCCCAGCTGGGGGGCCAGGAGAGCCCAGGGCAGGAGGCCCATCAGAGGGCGAGGCCGAAGGCCCAACAGGAGCAGACGTTGCAGCGCCCGGTTCAGGAGGCCCAGCAGGAGAGGAGGCTGAAGGCCCAGGAGCTTCAGCGGGGACCAAGGCTCCAGCGGGGGGAAGAGGGCTAGCGGGCTCAGCAGGCCCATCGGGGGAAGCGGACGGCCCACTGGCGTCCAGCGAAGAGGAAACAGCAGAAGGCCCAGTAGAAGGGGGCGCAAATGGACTAGGAGTAAGGTCCGGTTCCTCCAAGTCATCGAAAAAATCAGGCTCCACGCCCAAATTAGCACTAGAGGAGACATCAGAAATCGGATCAGTTTGAAGTGGGAATTCATTCTCAAAAAATTGGACGTCCCGGGAAACAAAAATTTCATGAGTCTCCAAGTCATATAACTTCCAACCCTTTTTGTTGTGTGGGTACCCAACAAACACACAGCGTCTACTACGAGATGCAAATTTGTCCCCCTTTGTACGGTGATTGTGAGCGAAACAAAGTGACCCAAACACCTTTAATTCGTGGAAATCAGGAGCAACTCCAAACAAAAACTCAAAGGGGGTTTTATGTTGCAACAAACGAGATGGAGTACGATTAATCAAGTAAACAGCACCAAGCACACATTCACCCCAAAACGAGACAGGCAAGTTACCTTGAAACATCAACGCACGACTCACATTGAGAATATGTCGATGTTTGCGTTCGACACGACCATTTTGTTGGGGAGTACCAACACAAGAAGTTTGGAAAATGATCCCATGAGAATTAAAATAATCAAGCATAGAATTGAATTCTGTTCCATTATCACTGCGTACCCGTTTCACATGCACTTCAAATTGGCATTCAATCATAGCAAAGAAAGAGCAAAAGGACTGATACACATCCGTTTTGGATTGCAACAAATAGACCCAAGTAGCTCGGGAAAAATCATCCACCAAAGTTAAGAAATAATGAACCCCACAAGAAGAAGGGGTCCTGTAGGGCCCCCACAAATCACAATGTATGAGTTCAAAGATACGACTCGCTTTATTATAACTAATGGGAAAACTAGGACGAGATTGTTTTGCTTGGGGACAAACAATACATGCTGTATGCAAACATTTCTGGCTACTAGAATCACTAAAAACTGGTAGAAGCTTGATGACCTTATCAGAAGGATGTCCCAGACGACGATGCCACAACTCAAAGTCACTGATAGAAGCAGCAGAAACAGTCACAGCACAGATGCGCGGTATCCCACGATAATAATAGAGTCCACCCCGTCGTTCACCGGCTCCAATCAGGTTCCCCGAGCGAAGGTCCTGGATAGCACATAAAGAGTCAGTGAAACGAACAACACAATGAGAGTCATCAATCAACTGCGACACCGATATCAGATTACAATATAAAGAGGGAACAAATAACACATGTTTAAGAAGTAATCCACCAACAAGGTGAACAGAACCAGCTAAGTAGCCATGACCTGTTGGCCATCCGGAAGACCCACACAACAAGCCGTGACAGGAATAGGATTGTGCAACCAAGAAAGGTTACCAGTAACATGATACGAAGCCCCGGTGTCAAGGAGCCAGGAAGATGTAAAAGACTCACCCATCATGGCATCATTTGAACGTTCATTTACCAAAGTGAGAAGAACTTGCATTTGAGCAGGAGTGAGAGAATCAAGGGGAGTCCCCCCACCCCCGGATGACGCTGGAAAAGTGGTCGTGGGGCTGCTGCCAGGAGGATCAGACCCAAGGATAGCGTTAGCACGGGCTGCGGTGGCAGTAGGCGGACGAGCAGGAGGTGGGTCCGCTGCCAAACGCGACTTACCATCCACGGCAGAAGAAGAGGAAGATCCTTTGCCATATTTTTCCTCCCACCAAGCGGGGCGCCCATGAAGTTTGAAACACGAATGAACATCATGGCCCCGTTTTTTACAGTGTGAGCAAGTTAATTTTGAATTATCAATGCGATCAGAGGGGGGTCGAACCGCGAAGACGTGAGCCTCGTCGGCAAGAGCCTTGTCACGGCTCATACCACGCACCCTTTCCTCTTGAAGAAATGCGTGATAAGCACGAGTGATATCAGGAGGTGGTTGGTGAGAAAGGAGATTCGAGCGTACCGTGGAGTATAAGCTATCATCAACACCAATGTAAAACTGATGTAACTTTTCTTCCTCGCGATCATCGGTGAATTTTCCGGCCAAATTACAAGTGCACTTACCACATGTACATCCATGAAGAGGTTTCAAACGAGCAAGATCATCATAGAGGCCCATCAAAGTATTGTAGTAATCCTCCATAGTCATGGATTTGGTCTGTTTGCAAGTAGCAATAGTAGCACGTAGCTGTTGAAGACGAGTCCCGTCGGCGACGCAGAACCGATGTTCAAGATAAAGCCAAAGAGGACGTGCTTCTTCATGATAGGGTATATAGATCGCAAGTTTCGAGTCCATGGTGCGTAACATCCAAGACACGAGCATAGAGTTAACAGTGATCCAATCAGTTACAGCATAGAGTTAACAGTGACAATACTTTCCCTCAGTGAGCACATAAGCATTGGCGAAGTCAGTTACACCCTTTTTCTGAAACTACAATCCTTGCGAGTAGTCAACTTGAGTGGAACTGATATAAACGAGCTACCAGAGTCAGTGGGCAAACTCAAACATCTACGTATCCTTGATGTTTCCAGAACTGATATCCAAGAGTTTCCTGCATCCATTACTGACCTTTATACGTTACAGTTTCTCAAAGCTGAGGAATGTCCTCTGCTTCTTCAATTACCCAAAAGAATAAAAAAATTGACTCATCTACTACATCTCGAGGTTGACATCAAGGGTTTGAGTTCTATGCCACGTGAGATAGGGAATCTAGGTAATCTTCGTACCCTTCCTGCGTTTATTGTGGGTAGAAAGGATGGGTATCGTGTCACAGAATTAAAGAATATGAAGTACCTCCAAGGATCAATCTGTCTCACAAATCTTGAAAATATCAAGGATGAGGAAGAAGCAAAGGGAGCAATGTTGAAAAACAAGCCATTCCTCAGAAGTGTAGAGCTTGAATGGTCTAGATACTCTGCCAATCAATCAGTCACTGAAACTGTCTTCTGTGGCTTAGAACCTCATGAAAATTTAGAAGAGTTACAAGTAACAGGATATGATGGCACTCGGTTTCCAAGCTGGCTCAGTAGTCCTTCGTGTAATTTGACTAGCATTCACTTGCTAAGATGTGACCAGTGCAGCATCTTGCCAACACTGGGGCAACTTCAAGATCTGAAGTTCCTTCATATTGAGGAGATGCATTGCGTAGAATACATCGATATTCGATTTTCAGGAGTAGGATTAGTTGCAGGATTCCCATCACTGGAGTCGCTGAAATTGCAAGACATGACGAGTCTTGCAAAATGGGAAGGATTGCAAGTGACTCAAATGCCTCGCCTTCGTGAACTCAACATCACAGATTGTCCAAATCTGATTTCTCTCCCTTCACTAAACTTGTTAGCTTCCTTAAGGAACCTGGAAATAAGCTACTGCCCCGCATTGCAAGCACTGCCTGAGGAAGGCTTGCCTTTATCATTGGAAACATTGATTATTGTAAGAAGTGAATTGTTGAAGCAGCGCTGCTTACCGAGGCAAGGTGTAGACTGGGAAAAGATCAAAGCCTTACGCAATGTAGTGATTGATTTTGTGAAGATACCCACACGTGTCAGGTTCACTTAGATATCCTTTAATTGTAGGATTGATAGTTTTTCTTTAATCTGTACTAGGAAAATCACATATCGAAACAGTACATTCAAGCTTTGAGTCCTTCCTCTTGTGTCTGTTTGCTTTCTCTGATAAATTAACTTCTTGTAAAACTGGATTTCTCAAGAATCATTGAATGTTTGTTCTTGTACTTGTAGTCTCTCTTGTTACGTAAAATTTTAGTTTCTTAAGCAGCAATGCCTCTTCTAATTGTATTGGTTTAACTTTGCATTGAGATGACTCCAATAGCTCTTAGGATAGGGATGTACCAAATAAACTGTATATTGTTGGGCTTTATGGAGATGGTTAAGCATGAAGGAGTCATAAGGTTGTATAGCTCGGATGTAGATCAGTAAATGTCCCGAGTGAATTGGTCGAGTAGAAAATTGTGCTCATAATTCTTATGTATCCCTAGTATATGTACGTTGTCAAACCGTTTCATACTAGAATTATGAGTTTATAGAGTTGTGAGAACTCCTAGAGAGAGCATCCAAGTGTTCATAGAATCAAATACTCTTAAGGCTAGATTGATAGATCTTGAGAGTCTTTGTATGATCGTCGCATACATCATCCAAAGTCATAGTGCAGATTTGGTCGTTTTCCTCGCGATTTTTGGGTTTCCACATCAAATCTTTTTATAGTGTTGTTCTTCTATGTGATTTCCCCATTATTATTCAGTTTGATTGCACAATTTGTGAGTCCCATACCACACAAATATTCGATCTGCTAATCGATCTTAGCTTTTATTGGTGTTGTCTCCAAATTTATTTCAGATTGGTTATCTGGTACAAATTTTTTGGATATTAGTTTCCGGTTTGGATAAATATTTTTCAGATATCTGATATTTGATTCAATATTTAGAAAATAGCACTGTATTAATGTGGGGATTTTTTTATTTTGACAGTGTAACAGCGATTATAAGACATAATTGATTCGTGCTATCAATCTTCTTCCAGGTTTATAGCTGGGAACATCAACCTTATGCTAATGTCTGTAAGTGATTGAAATTCTTAAAATAGAGAGAATATTGTTGCATTTCGGATATGCAGTAATATTCTGAAAGTTTTTGGATATCATATGTATGAAGTTTGATATTGTATATATGAAGGTTTACGGATATAAATACTAGCAAATATCAGATATTGGATATTCGATTGGGTATTCATTTTGTTCTTAGCCCAAGGATGCATTATTAAATACTAAAACTCATGTGACTTTGTAGTAACAAAAATTTGGAAATGTTCCCTTGAGATGTTATATTTCAATAATTCCATAATAATTTATAAAGAGGTTTGTTATTTATTTCTTAGTCATATGTAATCTTTTTAAATAATTCAGTGAGTTTTGCCTTAGAGACTACTAAAATTTGAAAATTGGATAATGATCTTTTCAGAATAGAGAGTGCTTCCCTTAAAAGAGAAACTCTTGTATTATATATGTAGGACAGTAAGAGTACATATACTGCTGAGGATTATAATTATTGAATTAGCCAAGAAATGAAGGGGCCTTGGTTGAGCCTTAATGCTACTGATTACAGGATAAATTATCGAACTCAAATTTAGCAGGAACTTAAAATTGAAATGATCATAGTTCAGTTCCAAATTCTAAGGATCAACTTTGACCTATATGCTGCCCTCTCCCCAGTAAAGTTAACCTTCTTCTTGTGTTTGCAGAATGGAATTGGCAATCGGAGAGCATTCCCCTATCAAGAATTCCTCCCTGCTCTTCGGCCTCCTCTCCGCGTTGGTATATGAATGAATTAGAACTATGCTGAGTCTTAACCCAATCTTGGTTAACCTCCATGGAATAACTTAAGCTCAACAAGGGACAATCTTCAACCACCAACGTTTTAAGTGAAGTTGGGGCGAATTCTCCCTCTGCCAATGATTGAAGCTTGATGCATTGATTTAATTCCAAATATTCTAGAGCATGAATGTTTGTCAGCTTACAAAGAGCAGCCAATTTTGGACAATCCTTGATTGAAAGCTTTCGTAGACATGGAAAGTCAAGTTTTCCAATATTGTTCCATTTTTCTAAGTTAAGCATTGATTTGATCTCTAATTTCTGCAGTGCTGGGAATGCAACAAACTGATCATCATCATCAGTAGCAGCTGCAGCGACGACAATGCGCTCGTCTCTCCGAAAGTGAAAATCAATTATTCTAACTCCAATCAATTCGATCAAACTGAGTGATTCAAGTGAAAGTAGCTGTCCTAGAGATGGCAGGAGTTGACAGCTCGCACATTTGAAGAGGGTTAGTTTTGTGAGGTTAACAAAAGATGGGTGGCTAATCCAACTTGGAAATGTTGATCCCATGTAACAAAGTATCCGCAGGCCTTTGAGGTTTGTGTGTGGTTGTAGATACTTGATCACCTCATGGGTGACTCCGATGCTCTCTTGGAGCTCGTCATCAGTCCATTGAAGCTCTAAATTCTTGAGTCGTTGCTTATTTTTCAGGTTCGCCTCTTTAGCATCATTCAGGTTAGCAACATTTTCAAGCTTTGAAAGGCAAAGCTTTCCCCCAAGCTCATTCATGTTTGCCAATTCTCTAATGCGGCAACCATTTTCTCTACCAACAATGAACTCTGACAAAGTGCGCAGGCATGTCAATGCGCCCATCGCAGCTGGCATAGAATTGATACGGCAAAGGGTGCCAAGATCAAGATGTCGAAGGCTTGTTAGCTTTCGGGTGGCTTTTGGTAATGCTACTAGGCGAGGACAGTTCTGGAGCTTCAAGGTTTGCAAATTTTGAAGGAACTCTATGGTTTCAGGCAACCTTTTAATGAGTGTTTCAGAGAAGTCAAGATAACACAGAGATCTAGCATTACCTATAGAACTTGGAATCTCTGATATTTTAGTCTTGCTCAAATCCAGAGCACGGAGATTCTGCAATGACATGAATAGATCATAAGCAATGTGATCTACATTATTAGCCTTATGATTCCGTAGTAACAAAAGCGACCTCATATTTGTAAATCTTCCAAGAGCTTGAAGATCTATATTGACAAAACACTGCAAAGTTACATGAAAGTGTTCCGTTTCTCTTACACGAAGGATTTTCGATCTTTCTAGGACCTGTTGAGGAAGTTCAAGACTGTGTACCTTGTACCAAAATTTCCCAGTACCATAATGATCATCTTTCATGAAAGAAATGTATCCTTTATGCTCACAAAGAGCTCGGAGATAGGAAGCAGCTATGTCTTCCATGGGCTCTTCCTTGATCAAACCTTCTGCTATCCATAACTGGATCAACGTATCGTGATCTATCTCGTAATCCTTTGGGAAGAGACTGCAGTAAACCAAGCAGTCTAAGCATTCCTGGGAAATATTTACTGATTGATCCAACATCTTCAGACAGCTCATACACTTGAACATATCCTCATAAGCTTTGCTCTCTCTGCAATACTTCTCTGACTTAGGTAGGTCAGTTTTTCCGTCACTGTGTTTGGCGGACAATCCCGTTAGGCGTTGAACGAGTGACCTGAACTGTGATGCATCAGTATGGATAATACGAGGTTTCTCAGTTGAGACTTTATTTTGCAGCGGGGAATCTTTGGTACTTTTTACTGGGGGTATAGGATGCGTTTTGGGTTTGAGCTTCTTTGATCTCCTTAATTGAGCCAACGTGTGGTCAGCAGCGGAGGTAGTCTCGTATGTATCTTCCATAGTAAGGCAGAAACACTCGGAAGAGACAGAAGGATAAGAAGATAGGGAAGAAGCTTTGTCAAGCAAAAGTAGGGGAGACGTAGACTTAATAGTTTTCTAGTGTATATAATTGTAGCAGTTACCAGTGCTTACTTTCTTAGAAACAGAGGCTTTGGAGTTTGGACCATGATAATTGTACCAGTTGGTGCCGTAGTGGTTGACACATTCAGCAGCTGAAGTCAATCTTGGTGTGCTCCTGCTAGTTGACGAACACTGTCAGTGTCACAGGGACCATAACGTATTAAGCAGGTGCACTGGTTTAATTTTATAGTACCTTCTTTTTGTGTCTCTCATTTTTATTGTTGATATTAATGATCCAATTATTACTGAGTAATTCAAAAGAAAATTATATGTTGTTGGAAATTAGTATTTTATATATCCACGTAGATTATGTGTTGTTGGAAATTAGTATTTTATATATCCACGTAGAGTATGTGTCACTCTTACTCTTATTAGAGGCAAGTTTTTGTGAGTTTCACCAGTATGGCAGTATTTATCAAATGGGACCTGTAACATGTAGGATTCAATGACCCATTATGCGTACAGCAAGGTCTTGGATACACCGGGTTTACGACTTACGTGTACGAACCCCCCCCCAAATTTTTTTTAATAGGAAGTAATTACATAGTACATTTATTTTTGAGCAACTATTTTTTTTATGGACTCGTCCCTTCTCTAATAGTGAAATTCTGGATTTATCACTTTAGTAGATCAACATATTGTCTTGGTGAAGCAGAATACTGAAGCGTTTACTTTTGTGTTGTTTATGATTTGCACTTAGTGAGAATTTAAGGCTGAAGCAGTAGGAAGAATGAAGAGGTATGGGGATTTTATTCAACCAACTAACTTCACTCCTAGATTTTTCATACTTACTCCGTTGTGGAATTACTTGCAACAAGTGGACTTTTAAACTATACATACAATCCCTTTTGACCATCTAGTATATGTGGGATTTTGTTATATTTGTCTCGATGTATACTTTAAAATACTTTTTTATACTCCCTCCGTTTCATTTTAATTGTTACACTTTGATATTTTACACTATTCACAAATTTCACTTTGACCATAATTTGTGATTTATACTCGGATGAATATTTAGTCATGTGGGATCTTGTTAGATTCACCATAACATGTATTTTATTAATATGTACTTTTTATAATTTTTACAAATACAAAACTAAAGATATATGTCCTCAAAGTTTTGCATTGGCATGCGTGAAAAGTGTAAGTGTGTAGATTAAAATGAAACGGAGGGAGTAATATTTACTTATAGATAATAAAAGATATCAATATGTTGTGCATTGGGAGACGTGACTATACTAGTGTTGCAAGTAAATTGGAACGGAGGTAGTATCATTGATCATATATAAGTTGTTCAGAATTTCCTTGATTATTAAGCTTCTATCTCTTGCTAGACTTTTCAAAAGTGAGTAGGATTATAGGCTTTGACTTTTGTGAGATATTTTACACTAGATTTTGCATGATTTATCTAATTATTTTTATCATGTATCACTTGTTCACTTAGCAGCAGTAGTTGGATCATGAACTCAAGTATTCATCAGGAAACAGTCGTTTCCAACCTGTGATGCTTATGAAGCTCTGGCATATCCTGCAAAATACGACTAATGAATTCATCAAACTCCATCAAAAGAAAATAGGAGTAATACTTTTCAAAAATGTGAGCAACTAGTTCTATACTTCTATGTGGACTATGTAGTTGCTTTTTGTGTTGGTCGTGCTTGCTAATCAGGTTTATCTCAGATACTATAATACATTAAATCTTTCGATACCGACTGTCAACATAAAATTTAGTTCATTAGAGTAGTTAATTATGTTTGAATGATATTAGAGTAGACTTATCAAACCCAACTTGGCTTTTGAAAGCTCAATTAGATACACAAGTTTAATCAACACAACTTGGCTTTTCAAAACATAGTTAGAAAAGACTTGTTAAACCCTGACATGATCTTAGTAAAATATTCTATAGAACTGTTCTACATCAAATTTACAGAATAATAAAGCCTGATCCAACATGATTTTGCTACTGCACACCAAAAAACAAATAAGCTCTCAACTTTTCTGTTTCTATCAATTCTGAATATTTTTGATTCAATCTATTTCTTATTTCCAATCTGTTAAGGAAAAATGAAGCCAGAACCATTTCTTTCCAGTTCTGCTTCAGCTTTGTTGAAAAAACTTGAGCCTTACAACCCTGATAAACCAAAGATCCTAAAAAGTCCTGCCAAAAAAGAATTTCAGCTCCTGTTCGGAAGCTGATCACTTCACTCTTCCTCATTGGTTGCATTGATAAGCTCCAAGACAAGAACACAGAATATTATAATCAAGTTGAACTGCCAGAGGATCTTCTGAACAATGTCAAGGACATTGTTTATGAATTCAACGATTTGTCAGATGAAATTGGAACAGAACGTTTAGTGAAGAAGTTGCAGCAATGGGAATATTTCTCCAACTCCACATATCATGTGCTTTCTGAATTCGAATGGAGGGCAAAGGAGATCAAGAAGGGTCGAGGAACATACATCAAAACAGAAGAGTTGAGGTTCTATGCAGGACTTAAATTCCATTATGTCGATCTCCCTTCTTGTATAAGACCTTGTTTCGTCTATTGCTCCATATATCCCAAGGGTCATAACATAGTGCGGGAAACACTTATAAATCTGTGGATGGCTGAGGGGTTTTTGTGGTCCCCTTCATCATCTCATACAGAAGATCTAGAAGATATTGGCAACCGCTATTTCAATGAGCTCCTTTGGAGAGGCTTACTCGAGGAGCCAACTTTTGCGTTTGGTAGTAAGCACGAGGAGAAAGAAGAGGATCAAGTTATCTATGATTGCAAAGTGCCTAACAATATGCATTTTTTTGTGAGTAAAATTGGAGGAGCAGAGGTATATAATGTGTTTGGCAAGCAGAAATATAGCTCCCAGCGTGAAGGTCTAGAATCAAGTAGGAGGTTTGCGTTAAACAAGGATTCTCTGTTTGAAGAAGGCTTTTTGAAGAAGCATTGGAATGATCATAGGGTGAGAACATGCATGTTGTTTGGCTTGAAGCGTCAAATAGGGGACTTCTTCCTCGAGGAGATTACATGGAGGTTTGATAAGATACTCGTCTTAGATTTATCAGGAACCGAGTTCAAGGAGCTCCCACGATCTACTAGAAGGCTCAAGCAGCTTCGATATCTGAGCTTATCGAGAAATGGCATCATTGAAGCTCTTTCGTTTAGATTGTATGAGTTGAAGTATCTTCAAACACTAGTTCTTGATGGATGCCATCGGCTGCAAGAGTTGCCTAGACACACAAGTGACTTAATAAGATTGAGGAACTTGTATCTGACCTCAAAAGATACTATTCTTTCAGAGGTCATCCTCTCTGGGTGGAGTTCTCTTAGAATCCTTGAGCTTTCTCATTGCAAACGATTAACAACCTTATCATCTGAGGGTGTCAGAAGCCTGCTCAACTTGAGAAAGTTGCGCATCTATGATTGTCCAAGGTTAGTTTCTCTACCTGACAATATGAAGTTCTTGACTCGCATAGAGGAGCTAGTTCTTCATAATTGTCCCGAATTCGATCTAACTGAGAGTGAAGCCATGGACAAATTACTGAACCTTCGGTCTTTGGAGATCATAGGCCTCGCAAAGTTGGTTGAGCTGCCTATGGGGCTTCAGTCTGCCATTAATCTTCGACACTTCTTCATTGCGAATTGCAGAAATTTGAGGGATTTTGCAGGAGTGCTTTCTTATCAAATATCTCTCCGAAGGCTCTACATATATGATTGTTCAAATCTGGTAGCTCTTCCTGAAGGCTTATCAGTTCAGTTGCAACTCATAGATATCAGAGGGTGCCCTGAATTGAGTAAAAAGTTTGAGAGTAAGGACATATGGAAGTTGATCTCTCACATCCCCGAAATTATCCTTGATGGACAATGTATCCAAGTAAGTTCTAAGATCGTGTATTTCTACATTTTTTCTTCCATTGTTTAATTAAAGGGTTTATTTTTGTCAGGATCATGAATGACATAATAGTCACTGGCCATGCAATAATCTGGGGATAAGTAGCTAATTCTAATGTAGTAATGTTTTTCTTCATTTGCCTAATATGTGTTGCAGAAAAGTTGTAAATCCAGTGTTGAGATAGAAGCTGCTTTCCGAGATTCATCTTCAAGAAATGAAGCTTCAAAAGCATTGAAGTTACCTCGGAGTATCCCCTTCTTTAACTTGCAATTGCAAACTTTCGGAATGGTTGAAGACATTAAAGGTACGACAACTGTTTTCTTTACTCTATTAATCTTAATCCCGATGTAATGTTTTAGTAGAACAAACACAATCGCTTTATATTTATGCAAAAAGAAACTTCATCACAGATTTGCTTTATTGCCAAAACACGAGCATGCATTTTGTAATGGATTGTAGTCTTTGTTAAAGTTTATAAATTGTCAATTGCTAACTAAACTGTGGAATTATGATTTATAATGGCACTTTCATGGTTTCACCACTTGTGTTAAACTAAAGGTCTTTAATGAAGTAAACAAGAACCAAATAACAAAATTAAAAGAGAATATAAAAGGCGAGAGAAAGACACAATGATAAGGGAAATAATTCTATTTGATTTTACTAAGTTTTTGGCAAATGTTACAGATAAGAGCATTGAAGAGGAAAGGAGTCTGCTAGAGCAAGAACCTCAATTTGGAACATATAAAGATTCATCCATCATATCACAAGCCCGAGATCTATTTGCAAAATTGAAAAACTCAATACTTGTCAAAAATTATGAAGTGCTTACATTAGGAGTCATCTGAAATAGAAGACCTTACCAACTTGCCTCCATCTCAATCCACAAGTCATGATCACGTAGAAGCAAAGCTCCTTTGCTCTCTCTTTCCAAAGGATCACGAATTCGAGAGAGAGACGCTAATTCAATTATGGATGGCAGGAGGTTATCTAAACAATGAACCTTTGGAAGATCAAGGAGACCAACTCTTTAACATGCTCTTATCAGAAAGATGCATCTTGGAATCAAGAATCGACACTTTGACGCAGAAAACAAAGTACAAATCTAATGTTGGTGACATTTCAACCATTGTCTCAGAATCCTACACAAAGGTAAGGGACAAAAAGCAAATGTTTGATCATGAATCCAAGGGTTCCTTGCATATGGCTCTGATGTGTGATGATATTGGCGGAAAAGATTTTGAAGAGCTGAAGAAATTCAATGAGTTACGAACGCTCTTATTTCTACGAAACTATGGCTCTCGTATCAAGCATATTCCTTTTGATTTGTTCCTTTCTCTAAGGTGTCTACAAGCTTTAGATTTGAGTGGAATTCACATAACCGAGTTGCCAAGTTCTATCGGGAATGTGAAGATATTGCGTTATCTTGATCTTTCAAAGACCCTGATTAGATCATTGCCTGAAACCATTGATCATCTTCAAAACTTACAAACTTTGAAGCTGAAAGAGTGTGCACATCTTTTTGAGCTACCTAGAGGTATAACAAAGTTAACCCTTCTTCGGCACTTGGAATATGATGTCCTTGGCCAGTTAACACTAATGCCACGAGGAATAGGGGTCTTTCTGCATTGAGAACTTTATCGGCCTTCATTGTTGATGGCAAAGAAGGTTGTTCTAATATTGAAGAACTGAAGTTTTTAAACAACCTTTCTGGGAGCTTTTGCATATCGGGGTTAGAACACATAGAAGATCCAAAGGATGCCAAGAAAGCTGCTTTGAGCGACAAAAAGCATCTTACGCAATTAGAGCTAAGGTGGAGTGACATAGTCCAAGATTGGACACATAATGAAGCAAAAGTGCTTGCACATCTTGAGCCAAGTACAGCTTTAGAAGAGTTGCAAATACTTTGCTTCCCGGGGGTATCATTTCCAAGTTGGGTTAGCCATCCATCATATGAGAAACTTGTTAGTATTACTTTCTTAAATTGTAAAAATTTGATCCTTCCTTCTTTAGGCAAGCTACCAGAACTCAAGTATCTCGAAATTATCGAGTCAAACAATGTGGTAAAGATTGATCGAGATTTTTGTGGAGGTAAAATGCAGGTTGGCGCATTTCCTAAATTGGAGAAATTGACAATTGATGGCATGTTTATATTGGAAACATGGGAGGGAGTTAATGATGGTGATTTTCCACACCTAACTGAGCTTACTGTGAAGTTCTGCCCCAACTTGAGTACACTCTCTATGCTTCCTCAACTCCCTCTCAAATATTTGGAATTAAGCAATTGTACTTCACTCAAATCATTGCCTGATGGAAGATGTCTAATATCATTGGAGACTCTATTGATTGAGGATTGCCCTCTGATTGAAAAGATGTGTTCAAAGGAAGGTGATTATTGGCACAAGATAAAACATGTGCTGAATATATGGGTTGATGGTTTACAGGAGAGTGTGACATTGGATGAAGATGATAAGATTGGGACAACAGAAGAAGTTGCTGAAGATAAGAAGAAGTTGGATAAGGTATTTCCATAAATTTTTCCTTTTATATATTTTACTTTGAGTTGACACATTATCATATACTATATGTTGCTTTAGTTCTTACACACACATATAAACAAGGAATCAAGGATATCTCATATTCTTGGGTAGTTAATTCTCTAATTTACATGAATGGAAGACAATATTTGATTAAATATTAGGATTCTTGAGGTTTTTACTACCTTTCTTATATTAATTTTTTTGAAATATCTATTTTTCTTAATATTTTTTTGTAGATTTAAGTTGCCTTTTATGCTTACAAAATATTGGTTTTGCTACCTTTAAACTGATTACTCCAACATTCCTTCAAGTGAGGTCCACCTTCTATTTTCCCCCCATTTTCTTACATTTATCTCGGATATATTTGCATAACGCCTCTTAAATATTTTCCCCCATACATGTTCTTACTTTTCTCTCAGATTTATTTGCATAAATCCCCATAAATACAAGATCAACACCAATTTGTCATATTTTCTTGAATTTGATCTTTACAAATGTGAAATGGGGGTTTAGTGTTTTTCTTTATTGCATTTTGAGGGATGCTTTCTTTGCTAAGTTCATCAACTCAAGGAAAGATTTACTCTTGATGCATGTCCTCTTTTCCCTCTTGTTCATCCAATTGGAACTGGAAAGCATAATTCAATTCTAATTTGAGTCACCATTGTAATTGGTGGAAAACCTCTTCAAGAGTTTAGGCGCTAATGTTTGGCTTAAGAGAGAGGATTTAGGACCAGTTCTGTTAGCCTTTTTTTCTTCTTCTGGTTTTTTCTATCTCTTTGATGTTAGTTCAACGATGTTGGATTTTCTTGAAGAGGTTTTTGCTTTTGTGTCATGTGCTCTGAAAATCTGACATTTGAATAGCATAACTTGATCATATTTGTTTATGAATTTTGATTGAGGGAAGAATGTAACAAAGTGGGAGGAAAAATCGAAGGTGGGACCCATTTGACGAAATATAGGATGACATCTGGTTACAAGTAGCAAAACCAATACTTTTGTCAACATGAAAGGTAGTTAATTCCATAAAAAAGAAAATTAAGAAAGGCAATCATTTTATAAATGTGATCTAAGAGGGGTAGTTAAAAACCAAATTTTCCTATATTTTAAGTAAAGTGAAGAAATGAAAAAAGAGGGAGCAATGGATAATTTGATAACTAAGAATGATACTATCAAAATGATTAAGTTGCTCGTCTTAGTGTCGCCTAGCTTTATGGGTAGTAAACGAAGACCTAAGTAGCTTTTAATATACCAAAAAATAATGAATGAAGTTGCTCGTATCAAAAATAAAAATGTTGGAAACTTTTTTTTTGACGGGACATGTTGGAAACTTAACCAAAAGTTCTCATAGAGTATAAAACCATTCCCATGACTCCAACCAAAAGCTTAAACTGATGGTTGAAGTCAGGAATAGTTTAATACTCTATTATGTCCAATGATTTATGGATACTTATTTTTATTTCTTTGGACATAAAGCTTGAATCGAACATATTAATTCTAAATATAGCACAAGCATGACATTGTTTTTATTTTCACTATGCTTGTTTGAAGCAAATAATTGAGGAATCATGTTGCGATTGTTTAATCAGGACGTACGAACGCTCAAAGACGCGTTTGAGCGAGGGGAAGTCTATGGGTAGCTGCGGGCTGCTGTGGTGTTGCCTTTCAATTTTTTCGAGAAAGACAGGGCTCCTCGACTTTCTTTCGCTTTGCAATATTCTGTGTGCTATGCAATTTTATGTCCCAAATTGATGATCATCATCTGTTCTTTGTTGAACATGGGCTAATTTAATCACATTGGTATAAAATTTGCACCTTTTTGTCATTTTGGTATAAAAAAAAAACATTGATAATTTTTCTGTACAAAAATCTGCAGCTGGAGACATATAGACCTATTTTTTTGCTGGAATTTATGAAATGCGACACACTGTTCACTATGTCATTCTTTTCGTGTTTTCAATTTTCCCCATGCTTTCACCTAACTTAATATACTATTTGAGCTTATTTTTTTATTAGATTTAACAAAATCCGATGCAACTTATCCCACAAAGTTTCATAATCATTGAGGTATAAAGAAAGCAAGAAAAATAACTCTAAACATGTTGTAGTGAATTGTATGCACCTCATCTTATTAACTCCGGAAGAAAAGTAAGTCTTTAGGCCCTATATGTTACCGAATACATATTTTATACTCACAAATTTCAAAATTTGTATTTATGGCAAAATGGTGTGTTGCAACATGTAAAATATTGTTTAATGGCAAAATGGTGCATATTTTTCTATGATTATATCTGAATTTGGCTAATTAACTTTAAATCTTAAAGGTTTTCCACCAAGATTGAGCTTTTAATTTTTTTTTTCTATTTTATATTTCTTTGGACTGTAGCATGTCCTTGGATAGTTTAGCTCCGTTGAAAATCAATGATACTCATCAATAAGGTAACTGTGATTATGTTTATGGCCGTGAAGAAGGCAATAATTATTGGTGGCCAAGCAAACTATTGATGCACAATATTTTCTTAGCATCTACAAACACAATGATTTCCCATAATAGAGTTCAAAAGTATAGGAACTTTCAGGGTTAGTGCTCATGTAAAATCTAATTCCACAAAATTATGTCCATGTAGTTTCGATTTAGTTTTGGTGTTTTGAAAGTATAAGTTGCTCATTTTTCTGACAACGTTGGAAGAGTAGCTCAAAATTTTCAGTTACTTGAAGTCTGCCATATTTTTCAGGTACTTTTAGAAAATAGCTGAAATTTCTAGTGACTTAGAAGTAACAGATAATTTTGACCTGCTATCTATGAAAAATACTACTCTTTTATGCCACCTCCATATAAGTAGCTGAAATTTCCAGTGACTTGGAAATAACAGATAATTTGAACTGCTATCTCAAAGGGGATTGTTAAACATCGCCCCGGTTCCACTAAATATTTCCAACTTTACCCTTCCCCTTTTTTTATTTTCTTTTCCACAACCACCACCTCCATTCCCACAACCACCATCGAAACCACGCAAACCACCACCGAGGCCACACACACCACCACCGAAACCACGCAAACCATGGCGGAAACGTCCTGGGAAGACGTTTCCATCGACACAACGTCGGCCCGGACGTTGTATCCATGGGGCCAACGTGCAAGCCACCACGTTAGGCCCATGGACACAACGCCCGAGCCAGACGTTGTGTTCATGGGGCCAATGTGCGAGCCACACGTTAGCCCCATGGAATTCGTTAAAAAAAAATTTGCCTCGTCGGAAAAAAATTACCTCGTCGGAAGACATTGTTGTCGTCGGTGGTGATCGTCGGTGGGTTGGAGGTAGCGATTGGTGGTTAGTGATTTTAGGTGGTGGTGGAGAGAGTTGTAAAAGCGACCAAGGGTATAATGGTACATTTACATGGTAGTTGGGGGCGATTTTAAGTAATTTCGGGCGATGAATACAAGTTCGAGATCTCAAAGTATGCCACCCCCATATAAGGCATAAAGTCGTTCAAGTTTACTTTTTAAAAGAAGTCGTTCAAATCCAATATGAAGACTATGTCAAAAATAACATTCGCATATCCATCAGACACTGCAATCATGTAAGTTTGTAACAGTGCACATCTCTCACAATTTTGGGAAAAATGGATCATTTTCAACTCCGCAAAAGTTTGGCCCTAAAAAAGTTCACAATGTTTAATAAAAAAAGCAATCTGACAACTTAGGGTATTTTAGTAATTTTACTTTATAGGCTAGAGGTATCAACTTATAGTTAAGTTGGTACCAAAATTTACCAAATTAGAAGTTTTGGTACACGGATGCGAGTCAATTTGGTATCAAACATTCAAACTAACTTGGTTTCAACTTAACTCTGAGTTGATACCAACTTATTGTTGGAATCTCCAAAGAACTCCAACAATGAGATCCCAAATGCAGCTCCTCAAGGTAGATAATATTTATATTGTGCCTTTATCCTTTCAAAGAAATCCAAAATACCCCTGTGGTTCTAGGAGTTCTCGTGGTTCTAATAGTGTGTCTCAAAGATTGTCTCTATTATTATACTTCTATTTTAAAGCTTACCATTTCTCTTTTGAATGTGTAAATTTTATGCATGCACGTTTGCCACTAACTCATTTCTTAATACATAATTTTATACTCTTATCCATGGCATAGGCTGCTTGGTTAGACCTCAAGAGGTCATACGTTAGGCACATCCCAGACTCCGGAGATTAGCTTAAGATGATTGACTCATTCCATACTTAAAATAATCGTGGGAAATCCTTTGATAACATGGATTCATATTTCTCAATGATATCCCACGATCAAAACAATAGGTTTCAGTATTGTGTGCAGCAGTGCAGGTGATGAAACACAAGTCAATAATTGTGATTTACTTCTTCCTTACAACTTACAAATCGAACTTCATTAATTAAGGGGATTGATCTTATATTCAAAGCAAATTGATACATTCCTAGCAATTTCTGAAAATTTCAATTCCTAGATAAGATTTTCTTAGGCATACATAAATACATAATCCACAAATTCGAATGTCTTGCCAGTTCAAGGCATCTTCAATTATTTCTATTGAAAACATCCTTTTGCATTTGATTTGGCCCTCTCTCTCTTTTTGAAAGAAGATTCGGTCCCTTTTCATTCTTATAAAGTTTCGCTTACAACAATTATTATATCACGTGACAACACAAGTCTCTTACAACTCTGGAAAAATAGAAGGATTTAATTTCCCGCTTTTGTTCTCCATTTATTAAAGCACTTTCTTTGGAAAGTCTCTAATGGACTTTTGACAATAGAAAAGCTTGCAAGACGCAGTGTAGGAATCCATCAAGATTGTACGGGATTCCTTTAGTGTACTGTGTACCCGTCTAGTTTGTTGAAGAATTGCATTATAAATTTTCTCAAGAACTCCACAAAAAACTTGAGGTTCTAGAAGTGTCTAAATGATGTCCATTTCATTCACCAAATGTATACTAATCAATTGTGGTTTCCATGAATCTACAGAATGATATGCAACTTTTGATTCCACAATTGATTCTTCAGTTTCAAGGAGGTTAATATTGCTCTAGGTTTGTTTATTAATTTGCATCTATTGACTATTATTCGCAAGGATGAGTTAACTTGGCTAACTTTTAAAGTAGCTATTGTTAGTTGATACTCCCTTCTTTTTTTTAACTTGCTACCTTATGTATTTTTCATTTTTCGAGGTACAACTTTAAACCTATCTTGAGTTATGTAACAGAGAAAATTATAAAAATTATATATTTGAAAAGTACACATTGAGAAAAATCAAAGAATATCCTACAAATTTATGTCTTTCCTTATATGTATAAAATTAAAAAAAAAAAAGTGAAAATTGTCATGAGAATAACACTATTTTTACTCTTCTGATAGAGAAGGTCAATTATATTTCAATCTTACCATTTCTCTTTTGAATTGGTACATGCATGTTTGCCACTTACTCATTCTTGGTACTTGATAATCCTATATTTTTGGCATATACTTCAAAGTCCTAGGCTGATTTTGTCATAGGAAATGTTTTTTTCTTTTTCTTGACAATGCATAGGAAATGTTATAAGACTGTTTCTATGATTGCAATCAAAGGATAAGAAAAGAAAAGAAAAAAAAATTATAACTAGAGGATTTCATCATTAAAGGCTTTCATTCTGAATCAGCACTTGAGTCTTATATACCATATTTCTGAATTGTTGCCAAGTATCTGGAAACTTTGCGATCCATTCTGAGTCACTAATTTGTCCTCTTTTAATCACCTTCAATCTCCAGGTAATCTCTGACTATGTTTTCCTTTAGTACCATCGTTTATATCTTTTCTTAGTGCAATTACATAGTTGATATTGTATTCAAAACATTAATTGAATGTATTGTTCATAATATTGTGAATGTGGTTTTATTTCATTTTGCTATATTGACATTGTTGAACAGCTAGTATTCAATGATCTTTTGGCTTTTGCCATTCCATTTACCAACTGTTGTGTGATTGACTTAATGTAGTTTATCTTTTGTAATTGTGATCTGCATAGCACCTTAGAAATCACAAAGCCTACATAATATCAGAATTCAGACACCATATCTTGAATTTTTCTGAATGGCGAAGCAGGGTAGTTTTTCCAAAAATGCATGTAGTACCCTTATAATATTGACCACTTGAGGGCAGTGGCGGATCCAGGAATTGAGCCATGTGGGTTCGGAATTGTTCGAACGTAAGAATAAAATTAAATCTTATTCCAATTTATGCACACATTTTATGTGTTTATATAATCTGGTTGACACGAACACAACACAAAACATTAAATAAATGAATTGTCACGACACGATTGTATTATAAAACAGTCCGGGTTCGGAATTCGGATATAGATCAAAGGATTTTACGCTTTTATGTAATCTGTTTGACACGAACACGCACGACAAACTTGATCTACATTTTACTATCTTGAGTTTTATAGAAATAAGAAACATTTAACAATCATACTTAGTGGAGTTCTCTTTCCTAATTACATCATAATAAATGACTAATTAAATTCTTGTATTATCAAAGACAATCAATTTCTTATAAACAATCTTCTCATGAGTCTAGTCCAACTCGACCATAACAATTTTTATAAGTTTGAATCCAATACAAATATATCAAGAACACTATATTTCTACGTTTTAGACGAAATAAACCTTATTTTACTTTATATGATTTTATGAAAATTGTAGATAAAGCCAATTACCTATTTTAAATTTTTAGTGAGTAATATTACTAAAGGCTTGAATAATTTAAGCAAGAGAATTTGAAGAGAATGGGATATAAACTAAAGTACTAAACCAAACCTACGTAAATTGTAGTCATAGAAAATTAAAGGGATGGAGAAAAAGAATAGGAAAGGATGACAAAAAAAAAAAAAAAAAAAACATAAACGGTAATCATAACAAATAAAAGGAGGCCAGCAAAAATGGAAAAAGGACAAAAAACTCAACCTAATTAGATTCGAATCGCCAATCCGACGCGGTCTTACCGCTGAGCCACGCTGATACAAATGTTTCATTTATTATGTCTTTTGAATTTTAACCTTATTTATTGACCCGTATTCTCAGCTTTTTACCCAGTTTTTTTTCGCGGATCCTTGTGGATTCAGTTGAACCCACTGAACATACGCTGGATTCGCCCGTTTGAGGGGCTAAAGTGTGTATTGAGCTCGGGTTAATTAGGTTAAATTTGGTTCCAGTCAATTACAACAAAAGTCAAATACAGTAGATTATTAGATTTAGATGGGGTAAAGACGGATGTAAAAAATTTATATGGACCTGGTTCACACTAAACTAGTCTTTATGTACACGCAACGCGTGAGTTAAATATCAAATGGGGAACCATCTACTAATTGTGATTAACGGTAGAATTAATAAACTAAAAACTAAAAACATAGAACTTAGATGATTTCTAAAATTACCGATGAACTATTTACTCCTCTTGAACAATATTGCTATTGTCAATGTTAGGTGGTTGATCATTTTAGCCAAATGAAATCGATTTTTACAATAAGACGGGGCTAAAGATGGATGTAAAAAATTTATATGGACCTGATTCACACTAATTAGTGTGGATCTAATGCTAGTACATGTGATTTCTGAAAAAAGGGTCACTATATAAACAAATAGATATAAAAGAGGAGTAGATATAAATTGTAAAAGGGTGACTATGTAAGAAAAAAGGTTAATATGTCATAAAGTGAAAATTTCGTTATGGTAAACTAATTGTAAGGAAAAATGACTATATCCAAATAAAACTGTCAATATGTTAGATAATAATAGGTTAGTGTAACTTTAAGATTTTAAAAGGTCACTATATGATAAAAAGGATCACTATGTCATATAGGTGGCTTTGGTTCACAGTAATATTAGTGTGGACCAGGTCCACGCAAGAATAACTCAAGACATATAAGGTGTTAATGATTGTTAAAGGAGTTTCTATAGGGAGTTTTGAAAATAAATGGATTTTCATTTAATATGATACAAAAATTTCATACTTATCAATGATATGATAATTTTTTTGTCATTCTTATCATTATAAATATAAGGGAAATTTTAGACTGTGACCCTATGTTTTGCAGAATTCTAGATGGTGAAAATTGTATATCTTAATTCTAGACGGTGACTCTTAACTTTGTATAAATTAAATTTCATGACCTTATTTTCTGAATTTTGCTAACAAACCATTACCTAATTAAGAAAAAAATATTTTTGAAGAAAATAAAGTTTTCCCTTTTTCTATGCAATTCCAATATGATGGGATCTCTATCTAAACTCTAATTTTCGTAAATAGCCATTGAAAATCTTAAAAAATGCACATAAAAAATTGGTGGTCTTGATGAAGTGGAGGCTAATTATGAAGTTAGAGCTAGGAAAGAGATCCCATTATATTGAAAATACACAAAGAACATGGAAAAATATTATGTTTTAAAAAATAAGCTTTTTTTTCTTAAACGGATAACAATTTATAAACGAAATTCAGAAAATAAGGTCACGGAAGTCAACTTATTAAAAGTTAAGGGCGTTCGTTATCGTTTTTTGTTTTTCGGTTTTGTTTTTTGAAAACTAAAAACCAAAAATAGGAAACCAGAAAAAGTGGTTTTCACTTTTTAGTTGTCAGTTTTCAAAATTATCATGTTCCCAATAAATTTGGCTAATTTTTTATTCATTATAGGACATATATCATGTGACTTTGAAAATCAAAAAACCAAAAAGCAAAACCACAAGAATACCGAACAGCCCTAAGCTTTTTAATTTGGAGATTTTTACATTGTGGTCAACGTCGATTTCTTTGAGTGCTCCCCGGAAATTTGACATGGCTATAATATAATAAGGGTTTTGCTAAACAACGCCCTAGAATTTCCTATTAACGCCATAAATACAGTATTTTTATACGGTATTTGTATACATCCAATTCTTTTCTCTCTCCTCCCCCTTGACTCACTTCCCTAACCCCTCCTCCTCCAATTTCAAAAGACGACACCACCACCACAACCACCACCATCACCATCTTCTTCTCGACGGCACCACCACCACCACCACCACCGTACACCGACACACCACCACCACCGTACACCGACAAATCATCACCACCACCCCTTCTCTCCTCTGTTTTTTTTTTTTTTTTTTTTTTTTTAAAAGGCAAAGGCAGGCGGGCGCCTAAATTAGGCGCCTACATATATTTTTAGAATTTGTACACTAACTTTGCGCCGGAGTTCGTTATTAGCCGAGGTGTTGCCGGAGTTTTTGTTGCCGGAGTTATGTTGGCCGGAGAGAGGGCCTAACTTTGTCGCCGGAGTAATTGCGCCTCACCGGAGTTCATGGTGTCGCCGGAGAAAATTGTGCCTCACCGGAGAAAATTCTGTAAATCGAAATGGGGAAAATAGAGGAGAGAAGAAGGGTGGGTGTGATGGTGGTGTGCCGGCGGCTGTGGTGGTGGCATGCCGGCGCCGGTGGTGGTGTGTCGGAGGCAGTGGTGATGTTGAAGATGATAGGGAGGGGAAGTGAAGAAGGAAGGGGTGAAATGAGAAAAGAGATGGAAATATACCAAAGCCGTATTTTTATACACGTATTTAGGGCGTAAATTGGAAATTTCAGGACGTCATTTAACAATCCAGTATAATAATAGATTCGGTAGGTGAAAGATTATAGAAGAGACTAGAAGTGCCAGTATAGAGTTGTAGAGTTGTTAGCATAGTAGCATGGAAAGATCGAAGTAAAGAACGGTAGGAAGAAGTCCAACAACTTGCTAATTTTTTTTTTTTTAGTTTGAAAACACCCATTAAATTATTAGTATCAAAGGGTTTAGATTCATTCCCTTCCCATTATAAGATCGTTCTCATATGATCTCAAATATATATATAAGAATAAAAAGAATAGATGTTTTAGTAATTTGAGTTGTTTTGGGTGCACAAACTTTCTCCTCTCTAGTTAGATATCTTAGTGCTAGATCACAAGAGCTTTTTTCATAGAGTTGTTATTAATTAAATAATAACACCTTACACAAGCTCGTTTCTAGCTAGTTCAAAGATTTACAAATTACACATAATATAAAAATACTGACTATCTCCAATCAAATTAGCTTTAACAATAAAGTAAGAAAACTCGTATTCCACTTTATTTAATTCCTAAAACTAGTGTTTAGGCCCGGGCCATACCCCAGGGTTTCTTTGTGCTACAATTTATTAAATAAGTTATCTCATACTCATTTAAAAAAGTCATCTCATTCATTATATGGATTTCAAAAGCTTTCCATTCATATATCATCATTAATTTTGATTAAATAAGCAATGATAGTATGGTGGAGTGATGGTTGGATCTCTTTCTTTCATACTTGAGGTTGTGGGTTCGAATATTCACGTTAACAATGCTTCTTTTTATTTACTATATGAGAAAGACGTGGATAGAATGTTACTGAATGAGGGATGGTGATACGTGGCACATATATGTTCTTAGGAACGCTTTTTAATATATTAGTATAGATTCTATGCACAATAATGTGTTGCCATTAATATGAAAATGTCAAAGGAGGGAGTATTATTTACCTCAGACAGTCATTTACACTTTAACCACTCAAATGCTATTATAATTAGAGTTGATCAAGGTAATCCCGGCCCGCATTTGATCATCTATATCATATATTTTTACTTCCGTTTTTTCTAGATGCATCATTTGCCTTTTTGGTAAATGGATTAAAATAATCAAATGTTGCATCTAAAAAATAGAGGTAAGTGAATAGATTTAGTGTCTCTATCTGTCGTCTGTACTAAGAAATGAACCGAGAAGGTCAAGATTGATGCTGAACATGGTTAAAGGCTATGAATGGTAGTGAAAGGGCTAAATTAAGGATTTCACATTCCTCTAAAAGTGTTAGTCTGAAATGGATAAACATAGTCTATACGCTATACTCTAATTTAATTTGAGCTAATTTTCTTCCTACAGAAAGACGAGGTGCAAATTCACTAGAGTTTGAATTTTGAAACTAAAGAACAGAAGCTGGCAAATCATCTCAACATGGAACCAGCGTTTATAACTCCCTTCTTGGCTGTACTAATTGACATAGTTCGGAAACAACTAAGAAATCTAAGCAGAAATCTAGAGTACATCAACCATTCCTCTGAAGAAGTGCCACGGTTAAGAGCACTGATTAGTAGTGCCATCGCCCTGCTTTATAGTAGGGATCACAACTTTCAGTTGCAAGTTGACAACTTTGATTTGCAGGATCAGGTGTACACCATAACCAGTATTTGCTACGATGCAGAAGACGCAGTGAGTGAGATGGAATACGAGAGCATGATAAGCATGTCGGAGCCCATAACTTGTAGAAGTGGTGCAGGGATCTCTACAACCTTAAGGTGCAATAATAGCAAGATCAAGGATGTATCAACGAAACTGGAAAAGGCAATGCAAAACTTGCAACAGCATCTGCAGGCAGTCCGAAATCAGTTGCCAGGCCACATACATTCTCGTAACAGTTTGTTTTTACCTCCTAGTCCTGATTTTCTCGTTGAACGAAATGAGGACGTTGATACCCTTGTTAAGAAACTGACCTCCTCAGAAAGGTACAACTCTTTAGGAGTTACCATAACAGGTATGAATGGTATTGGGAAGTCAGCACTTGCACATATGATCCAAAATCATGCAGAAGTTAAAGCCATGTATCCCCTTAGGTTGTGGATTTCGCTCTCTGGCCCCTTTAATCCTCAGGAAGTAATTGACAAGATGGTAGAAGATTATATAAGAACTTATAATCATATATTAGATCACAATCAAGTGCGCGGCAAACTCACTAGTATCCTTCAAGAGAACAAGTGGTTGATTGTGGTGGACAACTTGTTAGATGTAACCTCTAGTGAGGAATGGTCTTATTTTTGGTCTTCAATTGGTCATTCTCCTCAACGGGGCAAACTTGTGATTACCACTCCCAATCGCGATGTTGCTCATGCTACCAAGACTACTAGTCATATGTTAAATCCTATGCCACCACCGGTCTGTGAACAATTAATCTCAAGAAGGATCCAAAACTCACCAGATGCTGATGATATTAACACCCTTGCTCAGATGTGTCATGGCTTCCCAAAGGTTGCCAATATCCTCGCCGATTACTTAAATCATCATAAAGTAGCTGGTCAGGACGATCAAGGGGACATCATGTTGGATAGAGACCTGTGGGAAATCCAAGATTTTAGAACTCATATTACATCAGTCCTTGAATCAAGTTACTCCATGCTAGAACCACACTATGTAAAAATATGTTTTGCTTACTTCTCTCTCTTCCCTCCTGGTTATGCTTTCAAAAGGGAGGACTTGATCCACTTATGGATTGGAGAAGGGTTCCTTCGGTGCCGAAGAAAATCAAGCCTGGAGAACATTGGAAAAGATTATTTTCGAGTCCTTTGGAAATGGTTTGTCCTTCAACTTTCAAACGACGACAACGAGGAGCCAAGGTATGAACTTCACAATTTTACTCACATGTTTGCACAGCTAATTGCTTCAAAAACATGTCTGCGGCTGCACGAAGACATGGAAACACGTCCTTGGGACATTAGTATTCGCCACTTGTCCCTGTCGTGTCATGAGCTTCAACGTACAACTTGGAACAATATCCTAACTCTCAAGGGGCTTAGAACATTTCTCCCACTGTGTCATATAAAAATTGGTAGTAGAAATCTACAAAATTTATTGAAGAACTTAGTGTACATTCGAGTTCTTGCCCTTTGTGACAGCGATATTGATGTTCTTCCAGAGTCCATAAAGATGTTGAAACTCCTTCGGTACCTAGACATATCTAGAACTCGTTTGAAAACCTTACCCAATTCAGTTTGCCAACTTTACAACTTACAAATTCTGAAGTTTAAAGGTTGTCCAAATTTGAAGTCATTACCCAAAAATTTCAAAAAGCTGATTAATTTGCGACATATCAGTTGGGATATAGCTGATATGAAGCACTTGGAGGCAATGCCATCAGGCATTGGAAACCTCACTTGTCTTCAAACACTTCCTTTATTTACTGTCGGTAAAACAGAAGGACGCAGAATCACTGAGCTCAAAGATATGAACCATCTTAGAGGTTCAATTCGCATTAAAAATCTTGAAAATATTCAAGATGAGAAAGATGCTGCAGCTGCGAAGTTACGTTCTAAGACCTCCATTCAAAAGTTGGTACTCGAAACAAGCAAGGACAAAAAAGTTGGAGGAGATGTTTTTAGTGCCCTTGAGCCTCCAAAATCTGTGAAAGAGTTGCGTCTCATAAACTATTGTCATCCTAAGTTTCCAGAATGGATAAGCCTTTTGAATAAGCTGGAAGATCTATACTTGGAGGGATGGCAAGGTTGCCAACTCTCATCTGATTGCCTAAGATTTCCCTTAGAGTTGCAATCATTGACGTTGAAGGACATGCCGAAGCTTCTCTGTTGGCAAGAGTTGGAAGCCATTGCTATGGCTCACCTTCATCATCTTGTTATTAAGGAATGTTCGAACTTGATCAGCTTGCCTTCGTTAAAGCACCTGACTTCATTGACAGATCTAGAAATCAGTGGATGCGAAGAACTTGGTTTGTTGCCGGAGCTACCACCATCGCTCATGAAACTTACCATCACTAATTGTGCTTTGCTTAAGAATCAATGTCAACTTGGGGTTAGCGAGTGGACAAAGATAAGGCGGATTCCAACTTTGGTTATTGATGGTCAGAGAATTTTAACGTCTAATGATACAAGTGACAAGGTACATACATTATTCTAGCTATCATTTTTACCATGATATGCTTCATAGAAAGCAGGAAAATTGAAAATATAAAATCGGATAAAACATTTGTTTACCAAAGTAAACAAAAATAGAAAACTTAAATGCATCACACTATAAAATGGAGTTTATATAAGATGCTTTTCAATCTTTTACAAGTTACCGAAAAAAATTTAAGTTTTCATTTTATTAAGAAGCACAAAGTATAAAAATCCTCCTACCCCCTCCCATAGGCCATAACATAATAAGGCTACACTTTTATGATGAAAAAAAGGAGCACAAGAATTTGTGAGTTAAGCGTTTCAACGTCATTTACGACTTAAGATTTGTTGTTTAAGGAATACAATATCTTCTGTTTTTCCCTAAAAATCCCATATATACCTTGATGAATTCTGCTTTGACAAAGATATATACTATGTTTTTTCTAAAAGGAAAATGATGATGGGAGACAAGGCTCCAGAATTTGGAGGAAGGTGAGCCAATTCTTCACTACAGCTTGGCGTTTCCAAATATCCAGTGCAAGTTCACAATGAGTACAAGCTGCTACAATGGCGCCGCCGGCCATCTAGCTTTTTTCTTGCTATTATTCAATTTGTAAGGAATTTCGTTTATAATTTTCCAAGCACTAAAACTAGCTTTTATAATATAGTAAAAACAGGGTTTTATGTCATTTGATTTCTAGGAATAGAATGGCTTATTTTGTTAATTGTTTTCCACTGACCAATGAAGATAGCTTAGAGGCATCTTCACAAATCATAAGGTTTGCAAAATGAGAAATCAGACTTCAGCTGAGTGTCCTGTGTCCTAGAATCATAATGGTGCACCCCGAATTTAAAATCCTCACCCGCCATGCAAATCCCCCTTTCTTTGGCATACAACTTACTGCCTATTAGGCTACTTGCTAGTTGGCTACGGCCCTGCGTTGGGGACACATTGGAGCCTGATAAATTTAGAAATTGATATTGGCTCACGTAGTTCGAATCATGCATATCTTATTGTCAACTTGTCACTGTCAGTTTATTACTTACCCATCTTGGTTCAAATTTCCAGCCTCACGTCAAGCTGAAGAATGAAGATTATGTATTCTTGCCTTTTAATTTTTGAAGGACCAATTTTAGCATTGTATTTTTTGCTAACGCTGCGTATTTGTAAAAAATTTTACAATAGCTTTTTTTAAGAAAGAAAGCTTCTTTTAGTGTAACAACCCACAAACCATCTCTTCTTTTGTAAAAAGAATCGAAATGACATTAAATACATTGACACAACGATGACATGGGATTCATGTCATTATTTCGTATATACCATCGAGGGCGGATCCGGGATTTTGGATCGGGGGTAGCGGAATTTTACAATAGCATCGAATGCCCAAAAAAACCAATAAATACTAAATTCAAAATGCTTGAAAATTCAAAAACAATCAAAGACAAAATACTTTAATAAAAAAAAATAGTTCACTATTATTCATTGTGAGTTATCAAATTTGTAATAGATATACAATCGCATCAAGACTTGCATCTAAAAACAAAACCATTCCCATATTCTGTTGGCTTGGTTGAGTTGGAGGAAAAAGTTTGAGGATATCCCTCTTTTTATTTTCTCTTTATAATTGTGAATTATACACATAACACAAGAATTAACTAATTAATTCAACTAGCGTTTTCTTACTATACTCAAAAATAACTTGCAACTCAAATCACAAATTCACAACATGACAATTTGTATCCAATTCAAAAATTATTATTCACCAACAATTCACATAAAGCAACTGTAGATTAATAATAACAAATTCATAAATTCACACAAATAATCCCATATTCATAAATCATAGGTCTCAAAATTATAATTCAAAATTAGATGAAAAAAAAATGAAATAAATAGTTAGAATAAAAAAAAATGAAATGAAACAAACTAGCAATCAAAAGAAATGCGGTTACCATCGTTGTCCGCGAAATTGGCAGTGGAAGAACTACTGAAATTCCTCATGTTTTATCTGTTTTCTTTTTCGCTCAGCTTCTTGTCTTTCATCTCTCAATTAATTGTAAGTAATTTGATGACAATAATATATGTCTTAATTTGTCTCCTTTTACGGTTTTACCAATTCCCTGATCTTCTTTCCCTTTCTCTTTATCTTTCTTATATTGTTAAGGTTTAGAATATAGGAAAACTCACCCTTTCTCATTAAACTGTAGAGGAATATATATACAACCTAATATTAGGAAACCTAACTGAACTAGATAACTTAACTATATTTCAGATAGGAATATAACATAAGACTCCTAATAAACATAGTACTCCGATACTCCCCCTCAAGTTGGAGCATGAATATCACAAATGCCTAACTTGCGGAGTAGAAAACCAAACTGACGTCTGCCCAAGGCTTTTGTCAAAATATCGGCTAACTGATGGCCCGTAGGAACATATGAAGTAGACAAATTACCAGAAGTTAATTCATCACGAACAAAATGACAATCTACCTCAATATGCTTCGTACGATCATGAAAAACTGGATTCTTTGAAATATGAATAGCAGATTGACTATCCGAATACAAACGCATAGGCATAGGATGCAAAACACCAAGAGAAGACAACAAATACTTCAACCACTTCAACTCACAAGTAGTAATGACCATAGCCCTATACTCGGCCTCTGCAGATGAACGAGCCACGGTAGGTTGTTTCTTAGTCTTCCGGGAGACAAGAGAACGACCCAAGAACACTAAATAACCGGTAATAGAGCGTCGAGTCAAAGGACAAGCAGCCCAATCACTATCACAAAATGCAGTAAGTTGCATATTACCCAAAGGCCGCAATACAATACCCTGACCAGGACTTCCTTTTAGATAACGCAAAACACGAAGAGCAGCATCCCAATGACAAACCTGTGGAGCAACAAGAAATTGAGATAGAGTATGCACAGCATAACTTAACTCAGGACGAGTAATGACGGATAGACCCGGGCGACCAACTAGGCGCCTATATCTCGGGGATGCGCATATGGCGAACCTTCGGCGGAAGCGAGATGATGATTCTGCTCCATTGGCGTGTCAATGGGTTTACAACCTAACATGCCGGCTTCTGTTAATACATCCAACGCATATTTGCGTTGAGACAAAAAAATACCATCCTTGCTCCTAGCAACTTCAATGCCTAAGAAATATTTCAATATACCCAAATCCTTCATATGAAAACATGAACTCAAATATTTCTTAAATCGAACAATAACATCATGAGATGAGCCTGCAATAATCAAATCATCAACATAAACAAGAACATGAAGAGCAACATGTCCCTGAATGTAACTGAACAAAGAATAATCTGCAGCAGACTGTTTAAAACCATAGGATTTCAATGCCTGAGACAACTTTGCAAACCACTGTCGAGGTGCCTGTTTCAATCCATACAACGATTTTCTTAACCTGCAAACCTTCCCCGGAGGAGCACCACGATACCCAGGAGGAAGTTTCATATAAACTTCTTCATGCAAATCACCATGTAAGAAAGCATTATGAACATCCATCTGATGCAATTCCCAATTAAGAGATACAGCAACAGCTAAAAATAAACGTACAGTTCCCATTTTTGCAACTGGAGCAAACGTTTCATTATAATCAACACCTTCTATCTGGCGATTACCATGAACAACTAGTCTACCTTTCAACCGTTCAACCTCGCCAGTTGAAGTGTATTTAATACGATACACCCAACCACTACTAATAGCTTTCTTACCTGAAGGTAGATACTCCAAACTCCAAGTACCATTGCGCTCAAGAGCCGCAAGCTCCTCCTCCATGGCCTTGCGCCAACCAGGATGTTTCACAGCCTCCTGAAAACTTTGAGGCTCCTGTCCTTTAGTAACAGCTGCCAGAAAACCTCTATGTTTTACAGAAAAATTATTATAATCAACATAACAAGCTATATCAAAGGGCGTACCTGAAGAACGTGACAGAGAAGGAGACACAGTAGAGGGGTTGGAGTCAATATTTTCACACACCACAGTATGAGTGACAAAATCACGAAGCTTGCAAGATTGAACTTTAGTACGATGCCCACGTCCTAATAGTTCACCAGACGACGACGAACTCCCCCTTAAATCAAGAGGCGTGGAGGTATCACACATAACTTCACCAATACGCACATGAGTCGGAGAAGCATCATCAACTATGCTTCGAGTGGGGTGTGGAGGCGTGGTGACCACACCATCCATACGCACGCCAGCACCATCAGATGCACGCACCGCACCATCAACAACACTAGGAGCACCAACATCACCAATAGGTGCACCAACATCACCAATAAGTGCACCGACATCAGTGCCATAACCACTATCATCAAACAAATCATCCGCCCAAAGGGATGGTTGGGAAAAATATAAATCCCACTGCTTTCGCGCCACATCAGAAAGAACAGTGGGATATGGGAATTGATCCTCAAAAAATGTAACATCCCTACTCACAAAAAAATCACACGTCTCAAGGTCATAAAGGCGCCACCCTTTTTTACCAAACGGATACCCAAGAAATAAGCAACGACGAGATCTAGAATCGAACTTATCCTTTATACGAGAACGATTAACAGCATAGCATAGACAACCAAACACACGAATTGAATCATAAGACGGTGAAACACCAAACAAACATTCATAAGGTGTTTTACCTTTCAAAACAGGAGTAGGGGTAATATTTATAAGATGAAGCATTGTAAGGACACACTCCCCCCAAAAGCTTTAGGTAACTTAGCCTGAAACCTAAGAGCTCGAGCTACATTAAGGATATGACGATGTTTACGCTCCACCCTACCATTCTGTTGGGCAGTGTCAACACAAGATGTTTGATGAATAATACCTTTCTGGCGAAAGAAAGATGCAAGACTTAAAAATTCCTGTCCATTATCACTCCGAAGCACCTTAATCTTCTTATTAAATTGGGTTTTCACCATAGCATAAAATTCTTGCAATAATTGTTTTGCCTCATATTTGCCAATCATCAAATAAATCCAGGTAGCACGAGAATAATCATCAACAATAGTAAGAAAGTAACGAGCATTACCAGTAGACACAATACGATTAGGGCCCCAAATGTCACAATGAACTAAATCAAAAATCTCTGTAGCTTTATTATTACTTAAAGGAAAACTGTTTCGGGGTTGTTTACCCTTAAAACAAATGTGACAATCAAAAGAACAACCCTTATTAGAATGTTTACGACTAGCTACACCAGGAAAAGAGGAAATAACTTGCATAGAGGGGTGACCTAAACGACGATGCCATAGTATACCCAAATCCGGAGCCTGAACAATATTTGTTTGCAAACCACAAGCACGAACAGGTGTGAAAATATAGACTCCATTAAACCGCGTCCCCGCTCCAATCAGGTTCTTCAAAGTGTGGTCCTGTATGACACAAAACTTGTCAGTGAAAATAATAAATAATTTATGATGCTCTAAAAGCTGAGAAACAGACAATAAACTACAAGTAAGAGCAGGAACATAGAGAACATGATCCAACACAAAACCATCCGACAATACAACTTTTCCTTCCTTAGTTGCAGTAGCTTGTTTACCATTTGGCAAACCAATAGGAGATGAGATAGACACCAAATCAGAGAACAACTCCAAATTACCAGACATATGATTTGAGGCACCACTATCAATGATCCAATCACTAGAACAAAACATACCCGAAGTCGCAGACACCTTTGAAGACTTCAATGCAGCAAGCAATTGGTTCCATTGATCATCAGTCAGCGTCGGGACAGTAGCCCGATCGCCATCACTTACCACGGTTAAGGTTTAGAATATAGGAAAACTCACCCTTTCTCATTAAACTGTAGAGGAATATATATACAACCTAATATTAGGAAACCTAACTGAACTAGATAACTTAACTATATTTCAGATAGGAATATAACATAAGACTCCTAATAAACATAGTACTCCGATATATATAAACCCGCATCACTTTCCCACTCAGCAATTTCAACCTCTTCCCAAATTAGAACAACTCTCATTAGATTAAATAAATCACCTTTCAATCGAATTTGAAGAGTTTGTGAAAATGTATACTAATTGAAGGTTGAAATGGATTACAACTGGAGTGTGGGAACTAGGAAGCAGGGGCTAAGTAAAGTTGATTTTCCCGTTAAGTAAAAGACAAAAAACGAAACTTCACGTACTTTATTAGCACTTAGCAAATAATAATATCCTATGCATTGCCAGTTTGCCACTTTATTAGTTTAAGCAGAGGAGAGGCAAACAGTATTACTTCATAAGACATACTCCTAGCCTCCTACATCTTTCCTCTAAATTTGTCCAACTACCATGGATCAATCCAAGATCACTTCCTTCGGCAAGAAATCATCGCCGCCGATTAGGAAAAAGAAGAACAAGCGGCTCAGTTCGAAAGCCAAAGAAGATCATACGCAGCTCAATTCGATGGTTGAATATTCTACTGAATATACGGGAGAATATTCAGAGCACATAAACAATCTATACAAGCTCTCGGGTGTCAGAGAAATCGAGGCTTATGAGGATATGCTCAAGTGTATGAAGTCGCTTACGCGGGCAGAGGATTATGCGATTGTCTCACAGGAATGCTGGGACTGCTTGGTGTGTAGTCTTTTCCCTAAGGATTACGAGGTTGATGGTGATACGCTGATTCAGTTATGGATGGCAGAGGATCTCATCATGGAAGAGAATCCAGAAGACATCGCTGCTGCCTATCTTAGAGCACTTTGTAAGTATGGAGAAGTTGTTTCCTTGCTGAAAGAAGACTGTGGTACTGGGAAGATGTGGTACAAGATGATCGGATTTGAACTTCCCGAACAAGTCCTTGAAAGGTCTAAAATCAATCCTGTGAGGGTGATCTCTGATGCTCCTACTGGTGTTTTGATGGATCCTATAGCAGAAACAAAACACTTACATGTTACTTTGCAGCGTCTACTCACAAAAGATCTTCAGGATCTTGGAAGATTTACGAAAATGAGGACGCTTTTGTTGTTGCGGGATCATAGGACTAATGTTGATTGCATTCCTTGTGGTTTTTTCATGTTATTGCACAATCTTCGTGTTCTAGATTTGAGCAGAACTAAAATATCAAAGCTGCCAAGTTCTATTGGTAACGCTAGATCTCTGTGTTATCTTGACCTCTCTGAAACGCTCGTTACAAGGTTGCCTGAAACCATAGAGTTCCTTCAAAATTTGCAAACTTTGAAGCTCCAAAATTGTCCTCGTCTACTAGCATTACCAAAAGCCACCCGGAAGCTAACAAGCCTTCGACATCTTGATCTTGGTACCCTTCGTCGTATACATTCCATGCCAGCTGGGATCGGGGCACTAACATATCTCCGTACTTTGTCAGAGTTTATTGTTGGTAGAGAAAATGGCTGCTGCATTAGGGAACTCAGAAACATGAATGACCTTGGGGGAAAGCTTTGCCTTTCCAAGCTTGAAAATGTTGCTGGCCTAGACGATGCTGAGGAGGCGAACCTCATATCTAAGCAACGACTCAAAAAGTTAGAGTTTAGATGGACTGATGATGAGTACCAAGAAAATATCGGAGTGAATCATGAGGTGATCAGCTATCTACAACCGCACACAAGCCTCCAAGACCTACGGATAGTTTGTTATGGTGGATCAACATTTCCAAGTTGGATTAGCCACCTATCTTTTGTGAACCTCACAAATATAACCATTTTTAAATGTGCAAACTGTCAAATCCTGCCATCTCTAGGCCAGCTACCTTCACTTGAATCACTCAGTTTAATCGAATTGATTGGAATTAGTTTCATTGATATTCACTTCCGGAGAAACGAGTTCAATCCTTCTGCTGTTTACGAGGATGATCAATTTGTTGCATTCCCAGCACTGCAGAAATTAGAGATGAAATCAATGCTTAACTTAGAAATATGGAGCAACATCGGAAAATTCGACTTACCATGTCTACTAAAGCTTTCAATCAGGAATTGCCCAAAATTAGCTGCTCTTTGTGAGCTCACAAACATGATTTCTCTTGAATATTTGGAATTAAATCAATGCACCAAGCTTCCATCATTGCCAGATCAGCTAGAATTAATGCCTACTTCACTTAAAACATTAGTGATTGAAGGTTGTCCCTTGTTTAGCTTAAGTTGTTCCATGGAGGCTCAAGATTGGGTTAAAAGTCAGCATAGTCCTAATTTGTTCATATACCAACGCGAAGAGGGGGCCGAAGAGCAGGGAAGGAGGAAAGCAGACCTTGTGCTTGCAAAGTTAAAGTCAGATTCTCCAATTGCCTGTTCTGATTCTGAAGCACAAGGTTTCCCTTCCTAGGAAGAGGGCGGTATGTAGCCTATAGGTGAAAGTTGATCTATAGAATTTAAACTTGAACTATAGACAGTTTCTGTTTTTAAGTTCCTGCTCATTTTGATCTCAAGCCCAACTGTACATTATGTAATACTACATGTAGCATTAAACAAAAGCTTGAGCCTCAACCGCCAGCGCCTTCACTTCTTTGCTTAATTTTTCATCCTTAGCAGTATTCTGTATATGTAATCCTATGGTTTTATCTCTTATGCATATACAAGTTTTTTTTTTTTTTTTTTCAAAAGACACCCTCTGTTTTCAAAAAATCATCTAATTTGACATTTTAGTAGTCTCAAGGCAAATTTCTCTAAATGATTATTACATGACTAAATAAGAAAAAGAACACTTCATCAATATCATAGGAAAGTATCAAGTAATCTTGTGTATCTTTTTATCTTTCTCACTTGAAATCTTGACACTATTCAAGTCTTGTTTGATTCGATTAAATTGTTACTTTATTAATTTCAACCGTTATAATTTTTACTAATATTGAAGGTCAAAGAAGTACATTGACAAACGCATACAGTCAAAACAGGAAAGATAAAAAGATACTGAGAGAGTATCGAACAGTAACCGTTTAACATTACAAAACCATATACTCCATCGTTTTACATTCACAAGCCAGATAAGTTTTAGTCTTGAAACTACATCTTGGGGTCCAAACAGTCTAAACAGGGCGGAATAACTGATGTATGAATTCACTCTGAAATCTGCTAAATCTTATATCTGTAAAATAAAACTACATATATCCGATCTCTTAACATCCGAAAATGTCAGATCTGCTGCTACTGGAAATCTGACATACAACATAATTTTTATAAATGTTTGTTTGTGGACTCTCAATTAGCTACGGGCATTAACATATGATTTTGTACCAACTAATGTGATCAACTTTTTGTTTAATTTTCTTTTGCAGTAAAATTGTTAAAATAAGAACCCATAATACATTGATACAATGCTCTATTCTGAATACTAGATCAAATATCTAATATCTGAAAAATCAAATCCACATCGATATCCTAAAATTTTCCAGTCGGATAACTAATCTAGAATAAATTTTAGATTAGATATTCAAGATAATCTATGTATAAAGAGAGACTGCAAGTACAAGTCTACAAGAACATTAACACAATAATTCTTGCAAAAAACAGAGCTTATGGATGCCAAAAGGTTAGTTTCTTTTTACTTATCATTTTGGGTAGAGGCAACTTGATTTTAGCTTTGTTGAACAATAATAACAAATATAACATAGTTAAGTAAAAGGACATTAATCTCATAACTAGCATGTGATATTATCTCAAATCTCCAAAATTACTACCTTCGTAAATTAACGTTCATTGTTAGAAAATAGCTATATCATATATATCAGTTTTAATTTGTTGAAAAAATGTAAAAAGAAATAGTTAAACCTATACACCAGAAAAACGCTATTAATAACAACTCAGCAGAACATCCCAGCACAGCACAACTGCACAAGCAACCCAGAACAAACACAAGCAACCGAACTAGAGGGAGAGGGTGCTCTCTAGGAAGAGCTCTTGACCTAGGCATTCTAGTCCACAAAAAATCCTATTACAAACCAACCACAATCTAACTCTTTCCTTACTAGTGATTGGGAGAGATGCACCAAATTAGTGAAGGAAGGCTAAGGAAAGCCTCACCGGAAAATTAAAATTCTGCTTCGATATTAGTTTAGGCAAAGTAGCCAAAATAATAAACTCAATTTTCCAAATGAAATCCCAACAAGGATTATCAGAAGTACAAAGGTGACTAAGTTTATCCGTCAAGTGTTGGTATCTGCACAAAATCAATCACTACATTGCGTATGGCTTTGATCTTTTCCCAATCTACACCTTGATTTGGTAAGCAACACTCCTTCAATAAATCACTTTTTACAATAATTAATGTTTCTAATGACAAGGGCAAGCCTTCCTCAGGCAATGCCTGCAACTCAGGACAGTAGCTTATTTCCAGGTTTCCCAAAGAAGCAAGCAAGCTTAGTGAAGGAAGGGCAATTAGATTTGGACAATCTGTGATGTTGAGTTCACGAAGGCGAGGCATTTGAGTCGCTTGTAACCCGTCCCATTTCATGAGGCTTATCATGTCTTGGAATTTCAGAGACTCCAATGATGGGAATCCTGCATCCAATCCAATTCCTGAAAATTGAACACTGATGTATTCTACACGATGCATCTCCTCAATATGAAGAACTTTCAGGTGTTGAAGTTTCCCCAGTGCTGGCAAGATGCTACACTGGTCACATCTTAGCAAGTGAATGCTAGTCAAGTTACACTCAGGACTACTAAGCCAACTTGGAAATTGAGCGCCATTATATCCTGTTACTTGTAACTCTTCTAAATTTTCATGTGGTTCTAGGGAGCTGAGGACATTTTCAGTGACTGATTGATGCGTTGAGTATCTGTTCCATTCAAGCTCTACCCTTTTAAGGAATGGCTTATTTTTCAACATTGCTTCCTTTGCTTCTTCCTCATCTTTGACATTTTCAAGGTTCGTGAGACAAATCGATCCTTGGAGGTTCTTCATATTCTTCAATTCTGTGAGACGATACCCATCCTTTCTACCTACCATAAATGCAGGAAGGGTACAAAGATTACTTAGGTTCCCTATTTTAGACGGCATAGAACTCAAACCCTTGATGTCAACCTCAAGGTGTAATAAATGAGACAATTTTCTTGTTTTTTTGGGTAATTGAAGAAGCAGAAGACATTGATCAGCTTTGAGAAACTGTAACATATGAAGGTCAGTAATGGATGCCGGAAACTCTTGGATATCAGTCTTGGAAACATCAAGGAGCCGGAGATGTTTGAGTTTACCCACAGACTCTGGTAGCTCACTTATATCAGTTCCACTCAAGTTCAGTACTCACAAGAACTGTAGTTTCAGAATAAGGGTGTAGCTGACTTGGCCAACACTTATGTGTTCACTTAGGGAAAGAATTGTCCTAAGGCCCTCCGAATGTCTTTCTATATCCTTCCATAACGGTCTTGCAATACTTGGACAAAGCAAAGAAAGATGTCGACAATTTCTATATCGAGTAGTAATATCTGCGGAATTCAGCATATGGCTTGCGGAACTTGAAAAAGCACCCACAAATTGTTCATCAAGCTGAATATACATGTCGGAGCCTATAAATTGAGAATAGCGGTGAACAAAATCGTGCATTTTGTAGACCCGTGCCTCTTGATCAAACGGGTGGTATATCTGAAGGATGGATTGTGATAATACATCGTCGAAGTAATGATTGGCAAGTTCTTCTAAAACTGCATACTCTGAGTAGTCTGAATATTGGAAACCTGAAAATTGGGGTTTAATATAGCCCTCTGCCAACCATAACCGAACCAAATCATCCTTCCTATATACATATTCTTTAGGAAAGAGAGAAAAGTAGGGGAAACAATTTTTCAGAAAGAAGGAGAGATCAGAATAATTCAATCTGAAAGCTGGAAAGATCTGTTCTCTGAATTCTGGCATGCACCACAAGTCTTTCCGTAGCATAGTAGGCAAACTATCTTCTTGCTTCAAGGAGAGGCGGTTCCCAATCACATTTGCCACCAAAGGCAAGCCCTTGCAAAATTTCTCAGCTATCTGAACTGCAACAACTGCTGACATATTCCTCCCACAACGCGTTCGCTTGTTGACAGCTGCAAGATCAGCTTTTTTCTGCAGGATCAACCCACAATCCTCATCAGACATCTGTTGCAAATAGTAGGAAGCAGTAGTGATGCTACTAAGACAAGCAACTATAGAGGAAACTCTTGGGTTGCGGGTGGTAATGAGAACGGCAAACACACAAGAGGAATCAAGGAGGAGAGATTGGAAATCTTCCCAATCTTGAGGCTTCACGAAATTGCACAAGTCATCAAGCACGATGAGAACCCTTCTCTCCTTGCACAAGCCCAGAAACAGCCTTGTATATTGCTGCTCAGGGAATGGAGGAGAAAAAATTGATCTGGCCTCTTTGATTTGCTCAAGCTGCAGGTCTAGGATCATTGAGCATAAAACCTTCATAAGATTGAAATCCCCCGACACAGGAACCCATAATCTGTGATCAAAATGACTTTGTATTGATGAGTCGTTCTTGACCACTTGGGCTAGCGCAGTTTTTCCCACCCCGAACATCCCTGCTATCAGAACCACACTGCTGCTGCTTGGTTGCAGAAGCAACCGAATAATGCTTTCTTTGTCCTGTTTTCTTTGGAAGCTTTCATCGTCAGGTACAATCATCGGTTCTTTGTCCACACCAAGGTGTCTCTCATCACAAAATCCAGGAATTTTTACAATAAACTGATATGGTGGATTTATTAGATGTAACAGATTTCTTTGCAACTCGCGGATTCTTGAAGACAAACCCCATTTTGTCCAGTAAGACCAGGGAAATCCAGCATCCCCCTTCTTAAGAATCTCAAGATTGAGACCTTCAGTAAAATCTTCCGTCTCATAACAAGCTCTTCTGATATCTGCCACCCACTCTTGGTGCCGATTGCTCGATATCAGGTCCCATCCATCTACATTATCAAGCATGGACTGAATTTTTACATAAGTTGCCTCTAGTTGTTTGAGCTCATCCTCCACATCAGAATGATATGCAAGACCAATTGTATCAGCAGCTGAAGCTTTGATCTTATCTACCAACTCTTGTAATAATGATGACACAATGAACCCAGAGACAAATTCTAAGGCCATTCTTTCCAGTAAATTGAGAGTAAGGCAGATAGTATGTGTCAGAGAGAGATGCAGGGGAAATGGAAATGGCTAACTACCCACTAGGCTGCTCTTATTTCTGATGCGAATTCATCGGCTTTCATGGAACAAGTGGAGGAAGCAGGTTGGAAGTTTCAACATAAAAGTGTTGATTTAACAGTCTTTTAAAATTGAAAAAAGGAAAGCATCAGCAACAGTGACAGCGTAGTAAGAAAAATTGAGCATTTAGTCTTGGTTTTTCCTTTGATTCTATAAGCAACTTATTATTGTGACTTTCTTAAATGCGTGTTTGATCAATTTCCATAATTCTAACTCTCACTAAGTCACTACCCTTATTGGTGCATCATCTAGTCAACCACCGCCACCAGCTATCTTATCTTATCCTCAACTCCGACCTTCTTTTGGATAGCTTCGTTTCGAAGCCTATAGGTTATAGAGATATTCCCAGCATCCATCTTAATATACGCTCGACTACCCATCTTCCTAATATGACCTTCCTAAATCCTAAATGTCCAACACTCGTACATAATAAAGTTGGTCTAATAGTCGTCCTATGGAATTTTATTTTTAACTTTAGAGGTACGTTACAGTCGTACAAAAATCCTCATCTGGGCCACCTTGAATAGATCCTACAAGTCACATCTTGGTCGATTTGTGCATTCCTTTAAAATTCGACCCATGGTACTTAACATTCACTTTTAAACAGCTCGTTGCCATCCAATATGACAACATCCTCGATCGACTCATATCATTGCTAAAATAACACTCATGTACTCACTTCTCATGATTCTAGTGTTAGCTGGCAACTTATTCATAAAATCACTAGTAGTTACTCACTTCACCTGCAGTTCAGATTTCACGGGCTTTTATCAATGTAAATTTTTATACTTACCTCGGTTCTTTTTCGTTCTTTTTCTATCGCAAAATTTTGATTTTTCCATAATTCACCATAAGTAATTTTAAACATAGTCATCTGAGACCTTATTTGACGAACTTCGTCACAATGTATGATTTCTAAATATCTTATTTGCATAATTATATAACTAAAGATATTAATTGTCAAGATTTTGTCCTAAGAACTAATGGTTGCAATCAAAAAAGAACTAAGGAAGTATCGTTTTGTCACTGGCATCTTTCTCAACAAGACAATCATGCTTTACCTACTCATCTGACTTTCCCAGGCAAAACACTGAATATTTAATTAAGTGTAGATTACAACTATAATGTATAAGAAATTCAATAAAAAATGCACAAATTTTTTGTACTTATTAGAAAGAAAGATTAACTTTAGACAATAATTTTCGCTTATTCAAGGCAAAAATAAGAACAGAAAATTCAATTGAATGCGTAGCGAACATTTAAAGTTAACAAAAATATTAAAAATTCAAAGAAATTTCACAAGTTCTTTAATTTGATTAAAATTCAAGGAAACACAGACACTTACTCGGTTCTTGTCTGAACATATTTCCGCCATTATCGATTTTCCTTTCTCTCTCTGTACATGAATTTTAGGTTGAAACTTGAAATGTTGAACACTACAATCATGTAACACAGTAGCACATCTCTCACAACTTTGGGAAAAATGGGATGATTTTCAGCTCCGCACGTTTGGCCTTAATAAAAAAGCAATGTGACTACTTGGGGTATTTTGGTAATTTTAATTTACAGGCTTTTTTTAGGGGCTTTTAGCTAAATTGGTTTCAAAACTTTCTGTGAAAACAAAATCTTAGTTTCAACTTAACTCTGATTTGGTACACTATCTTTTTGTTGGAGTCTCCAAAGAAACTCCAATACTAAGAATGGGATAATAAAACAAGTCCCAAATGGATTTAAAATAAAATCAAGTTTTGGATCTAAAAAAAACAGAAGTAGTATTTCAAATGAATATTTTTAGTGTCTCTTCACTAAGAAATGAACCGAGAAGTCATGACGTAATAATGCTCAATATGGTTAAAAGCTATGAATGGTAGTCAAAGGGCTAAAATAAGGTTTTCGCAATCTTCTAAATGTGTTAAAAGGGCTAAAATAATACTTTTAGTTGTATTAAAAGTTTTATACCTTGACCATTAGACACTCTCAATCCAATGGTATTATATCAGTACTTTAAATATTTTGTATTATAAGTTTGTAAAACCTAACTTAGGCTAGAGGTATCAACCTACATTTAAGTTGGTAGTTTACCGTTAAGTTGGTAACAAAATTAACCAAATTAAAATTTTGGTACAAAATAAAGGTCAATTTGGTATCAAACTAACTTGGTTTTAAAACTTTCTGTCAAAACAAAATCTTGGTTTCAACTTAACTCTGATTTGGTACACCATCTTTTTGTTGGAGTCTCCAAAGAACTCCGATAGTGAGAATGGGATAATAAACAAATCCCAAATGGATTTAAAATAAAATCAAGTTTTGGATCTAAAAAAAAGAAGTAGTATTTCAAGTGAATATTTTTAGTGTCTCTTCACTAAGAAATGAAGCGAGAAGTCATGATATAATGCTCAATATGGTTAAAAGCTATGAATGGTAGTCAAAGGGTTAAAATAAGGTTTTCGCAATCTTCCGAATGTGTTAAAAGGGCTAAAATAATACTTTTAGTTGTATTAAAAGTTTTATACCTTGACCATTAGACACTCTCAATCCAATGGTATTATATCAGTACTTTAAATATTTTTTATTATAAATTTGTAAAGCCTAACTTAGTTTACCCACTCATTGTTATTAAAATCTCGATTTGAATCTTACTATCCTATGATTTTACTATCCGAAATGACCTTATCGATCACGATCCTACGTAGAATCTTAATTTTGTAGTAATGATATGTCTAATATGAAACTTCCCAATATAAAAAATAATGCAATTATAATGGTACAAAGACATACACTCGTCAAATTTGGAGCTAGTGAGCTTTAATATTTGGAGTTGCTTACGAAATAAGAGAATGGAGATAGAGTGATAAAGTGGACACATGGGGTAGGAGAGAATGAGATAAAACAAACCCCAAATTAAGGTTATTACTCCATAAAACACTGAAGTTAAGGAAGTGTTAAAAGTATTCAACACAAATGGATGTAATTCTTTTATGATAAATAAATGATACTTCATCTGTTTCTAAATAATTGTTACATTGAATAGATTGACATTAATTCATCAATTAATTTTGACTATATTTTCTCGCTATTATATAAAGAAAAACGTAGTTAATTAAGTGAGATGTTCTTAGATTTGTTTCAATGTATACTTTCAAAATATCAACTTCTTTTTATAATTTTTACTTGTGTGCAAGGATATCAATCTATACCCATTAAAAAGCCACAAATCTGGTTACTATTCTTAAGAACAGTGATTTGACGGTTTTGCCTTTGCAAACTTCACACAACCCCCTCCCATGCCTTCCTTTGCCACGTGCTTTCTTTTCTTCCCGTTTTTCCTCTGTGCCCTCCATCTTCATCTTCATCTTCATCTTCATCTTCATCTTCCTCAGTCCTCCTCCATTTCCAACCAGTGCCTCTTACTCTCCCCTCCATTCTCACTTTCTCAATCTTCTTCGTCTCTCTACTCACCCTTTTTTCTCTCTTCTTTTTCGTTTTAGGCCTTGGTTCAAAACCAATTTTGACTACATCAATTACCAGCAACAATCTTCCAAACAATGGCACTCCTTATTTCTCACTCTTTTTGCTTCCAGGTTTTTTTTCTCTCTTCCAAATTCATCAATTACTTTCATTTTTTTTTATTCTTTCTATTTTTTGCAATAAATCAACACGATATGATCTGAACTTTCGAAAACCCTAAATTTTATCGCTACAATTACTCCGATTCCTTGATAATCGTGATTTTCTTGTCGTGAATTTGATTTTTATTTCAATTTTTTGATAATTTCTCTTCAAATTTGTCGTTGGAATTTATCATTGGGGTTTATGTTATCCTGCAGAAAGTCCTGAATTGAGTTGGAATTGTCCAAGAGGGGAATATGGAGGTTGAATTATTCATCAATGTACTGTCAGAAGAAGATACAGTTGAAGTTGATGCTGAAAATGTAAGTTAGAGTTGAATTATTTGATTTTGAGTTACTTCCTGACTAATCCAATAGTTAGAGTTGAATTGATTGATATAGATAAATTATCGTTTTGATGAAATTGTGGAGTATTACTGTATTAGAGCTGCAATTTGTGTAGTTGAGATGCTCGAGCTCTTATCTGGTGTGTGCTTTAGTTATAAATGCTTATTGAGATAGGATTAATTAGATAGGGGAGCCTAGAAGCTTAAGCTGATTGGGAAAGGCGTAACCGAATGATTTGTATGCTAATGCACTTGGTCATCTGAACTTCCACCAGAATTGTCATGTGCACGAGTTTGCTCCGTGTCTTTATACCAATATTATTGGATTTACGCTCAGGAATGAGTTCTAATAGTATCGGATATGTAACCCTTTTGTTGTCTGTGTTGACAATGTGTAAACGAAACTATTGTTTCCAAAATGCATAAGTTACTAATTGGATATATATTAATATTAGAGAAAGTACTTTTGATTCTCAAAATCCGCCCCTTCCTTTCTCGCTGATGTTTTGAAGATAAAAAGTTGAGTAATGAAGTTGAAGGTTACATTTTGATGTTAATGGAACTTTAACAAGATAAATTCGAACCTTTTATGTGAGACAGAAAAGTTGATTTTGATATTAGTATAAAGCTGTTGGCTGTTTCGTTTCATGCCTTTAGTAAGTTGCTATAGGACATAGTACATACATTTTTTTGGAGTAAGGAACCAGGGGAGTAATAGCTGTGGGTTGGATTATACATCAAAATATGGGTTTTCTGGCAAACCACATGCCTCAGGTTGATTAAAGATATTCACTTCCAGGTGCTTCTTTCTGTCACTGACCAATATCAGCATCATAATGATCACGGGCCTATATTTCTGATCATCCCTTTGATCTGGAGAGGAAGACTTTCTCTTCCTCTCATTAGTGCACCTTCAGCATTTATCATTTTTTTTCCGGTGGCTGGAAAAAGTGCACCTTCCTCTTCCCTTCCCTTTCCTTCGCTTTTCCTTTGCCCATGTTGTATTCAAACAAGGGAAACAAAACTATCCTTTTCCCTTCCTTCCAAATTCTCCTATCAAAACACACTCTTGAAGTAGCTAATGACATAATGTTTTGCGCAGGTTAGCTCAATCCAGTACAGAAAGATGGAATTTGAAGAATATTTTCCTGCTGCCACAAGTGTGCATCAACTTGAAGCAATGGATACCTGGGAGCAACATGCACAGCGTGCTTACGAGCTATTTGAGAAGAATGGCAACAGACCAATAATGATTGAAGAACTGGCCTCGGTATTCTTCTTCTTCTTTTTTCTTTTCTCCTGTTTGTCTCATATACTCGTGACCCTGAAGCTTTAATAAATAATGGAATGTTATCCTGGCATTTCTATAAATACTTAGAGGTGGCTTATGACTCAATCTTGATGAACTAATCTTAATTTTAGGCAATTTATGCCTTTCCAGTGACTTAATTGGCAAGTTGTTGTGGTTCTGTTCTACTGACGCTTCTCCTCTGCAGTTGGTCGACGTTGTGCTGTTACTATTGCTGCTCCTTCTATTCTCGTCATGTTCTCTGTAATTCTTCTGTATTCAAAGCGAATTTAATAGGTTAAGGTCCTAATCCAACACTCTGATCTTTTTTTAAATTGAAGTAATATTAAGATTATCCATTGTTACATCGTTTTTTTTTTTTGTTTAAGTTCTGTTTCCATGATTCCAAATTTAAATCCTAATGTATTCTTTCATGGCTCCATTGCTACATCCCTCTATTTGGATTTATCTAACTATCTCTTGATTAGTGTTCATGTGTTTATTGTGAGGTAGGTGTGCAATCTCAGTTGCAATTGAGTTTTGGCAGTCAGCTATATTGTACAAGTTTTCCTCTTTTCAGTTTCAACTTTCAGACCTACTTTTTTTCTCTAAGACACTAACAATATCAGGTATCTTTCCTTTTCCTTTGATTTTAATGGAGTTTGCATATTTCTTCTACTTCTGCTTTATAGGGGATTTGTAGTGGGCGCTTGAGCAAGTGGCCTATAATTACTGGAGATTTGTAGAGGTATATTTCATTCAGTCTAATGTTTCCCACTTGCTTATAATTAACTTTGTTTCAGTTCTTGCTGACTTTCAGCGTGATGATCAAGTCTCTTTCTCCACAAAAGTAAGTATTTCCCCCATTCTAAGATCTTGAGCCTCAAAAATTTATTCATATGATATGACATAAATGATACACCATTATGGAACTGCCGGTATAGATTCATTTGATAATTTGTCTACCTTAGCTTTGATGCCCACCTTCATCTATTTTACGTAAATGTCGTAGTGAGAGCTACTTTTTGTAATAACGGAGGTTTGCGGTAAACAATGAGTCAACCGCACCCTCTTATGAGAATCCCTTCATACACTTCTCCTGTAGTTGCTTCTACTACAGCAGTACTTCTGGCCTCTATCTTCTACTGTGCAATGATGCTATTCTACCTATGAGGGTTGCTGTTTTCCTTGTGTTTTTCCACTCGAACCTTCTAATAATCAACATCACTAGCCATGTTTGTGGTCCGTTTCAAACCCAGCCCTTTATCTCACCGGTTTGCTTCTAACATGACAGCCTGGGATATGATGCCGCTCCTTCGGAGCATGTGACCTTTATAATTTCATATATACGATCGAGTCTGTGTATTTGGATTCTATCTTCACCAATATAAACTTTCTTCTATGTAAAATAAACTAGATATATTATATGATTCCACCATATTTGGGGACAAAAGCATCATCTTTATTCATGGATGGGTTAAGTGGAATTTGGATAAATAGTCCTCATCAGTACTTATTAAGTGCACTCTATGTATTTTCTCGGTTTAGAACTACGACTTATGGTTTTACTTTGTAAGAGTCCCCTCCCCCCCCTCCCCCAAAAAACCCTTTCTTTGCCAAACTTATTGTAATTTTTCCATATCTATGGAAGCGAGAATGTTGTGTAATGATCTTGCTTTCATGGGCGAACGGGGTTGGTAATATGTTTTCATTTCACCTTTGTAGAATGTTTAATAATACCTTTCGAATTTACGAGTCCACGAGATCTTGTGGTGAAGGAACGTTTTGCCTTAGAAGAGCGGCGAGTTAGCCTATCGAGTTCCATACGGCGAGATGAGGTCTAATTTTCACTTTGCAAAAGGACTTTTTTACATTCTTATTCACTTTTCATTTTTGTAGTCGGCCCTAATACTTCCATATCCTCTGTTTTAACTTTCTTCCCAGTAAGATTTGCCTTTGGTTTGTGTGATATAATTGACCGGAAGCTTCACCGAGTCGATGATATTCTTGAGAGTACTCTATAGGACATACCCTAAACTTCTTATTTGAACATAGGCAATTTTAGTTCCTAAAAGCGGTTACGCATTTTAGTCTTTGCATGATTGCGAGAAATCTAGGTCGTTCTAATAAATGGTGTTTACGTAACATTATCATTGTCTTCAAGCCCGATTTATGTATCTATTTGAGTGATAGAATCTGCGATCTACTTTTTACTCATTCGATGCGTTTTTTGGAGGCATATGGCAAGCTGGTTTGAATTGAATATTGTAAATGCGTGAAGCTGTTAGTTATTTCAATCATTCAGCAGAGAGATGTCTTTTAGGTCAATGAGTAGCGATGCGGTGCTCACTAGAATCTTTGCCTTTGCCAAATCTAACTTAGATAAACTCAATAGTATACTCAATATATACCAAATATATCCAACCCTCTAGTCTCAGCCTTTCAAGACTAAGTGAATCATCTTCTATACATCCTAATGCAAAAATTATGACCATAATAAAACAAAATCTTAATACAAGCTAGGAAATTAAAGGAAAAATGACTCTTCTCCACTGTATAGATCTACTCTAAAGATTCCTCACTCACCATTCTATCATTGCTCATACAAACTCGAGTTGGGTAGTTAAGCCTATATTATGCCTAGGTTTAGAGTTAGAGTTAGAGTTAGAGAGTTAGAGTGAGAGTGAGAGTGAGTGAGCGTGAGTGAGAGTGAGAGTGAGAGTGAGTGAGGGTGAGCGTGAGTGAGAGCGAGAGTGAGAGAGGGGGGAGGGAGGAGGGAGAGAGAGAATTAGAGTTAGAGAGAGTTAGAGAGTTAAGAGTTAAATTAGAGTTAGAGTGAGAGTGAGAGTTAAAGAGTTAGAGTTGGAGAGTTAGAGAGTTAGAGTTAGAGTTAGAGTGAGTGAGAGAGTTAGAGTGAGAGTGAGAGTGAGTGAGTGAGTTAGAGAGTTAGAGTTAGAGAGAGAGAGAGAGGAGTGAGAGATACAGAGCGAGGGGTAGGGAGATAGAGAGAGATAGAAGAGGGGGAGGGATAGGGAGAGGGGGGGAGGAAGGGGAGGGAGATAGGGGGAAAGGGGGAAGAGAGAGAGAGAGAGAGAGATAGAGAGAGAGAGAGAGAGAGAGTTAGAGTTAGAGTAAGAGAGAAAGTTAGAGACAATTAAATTAGAGTAAGAGTAAGAGTAAGAGTAAGAGTTAGAGTTAGAGTGAGAGTGAGAGTGAGTATGAGTGAGTTAGTGAGTGAGTTAGTGAATGAGAGTTAGAGTTAGAGAGTTAGAGTGAGAGTGAGAGTGAGAGGTAGAGTTAGAGTTAGAGAGAAGGGGAGGTAGAGAGGGGGGAAAAAGGGGGAGAGGGAGAGGGAGAGAGGAGAGAGAGAGAGAGAGAGAGAGAGAGAGAGAGAGAGAGAGAGAGTTAGAGTTAGAGAGAGAGTTGGTGATAGTGTTAGGGAGTTAGAGTTAGCGTTAGAGAGAGAGTTAAGTTAGAGTTAGAGTGAGTTAGTGAGTGAGAGTTAGAGAGTTAGAGTTAGAGTTAAAGTGAAAGTTAGTGAGTTAGTGAGTGAGAGAGTAGAGTTAGAGTTAGAGTTAGAGAGGTAGAGGTAGAGTTAGAGCTATAAAGAGAGTTAAAGAGTTGGAGAGAAAGTTATATTAGAGTTAGAGTGAGAGTTAGATTTAGAGTTAGAGTTAAAAGTTAGAGTGAGAGTGAGTTAGTGAGTTAGAGTTAGAGAGTTAGAATTAGAGTTAGAGTTAGAGTTAGAGTTAAAGTTATAGTGAGAGTGAGAGTGAGAGAGTTAAATTAGAGTTAGAGTTAGAGTGAGAATGAGAGTGAATTAGTGAGTGAGAGTCAGAGAGTTAGAGTTAGAGTTAGAGTTAGAGTTAGAGTTAGAGTGAGAGTGAGTGAGAGTGAGTGAGAGTGAGTTAGAGAGAGAGAGAGAGAGAGAGAGAGAGTGTGTGTGTGTGTGTGTGAGAGAGTGAGTTAGAGAGTTAGAGTTAGAGTGAGAGTGAGAGTGAGTTAGAGAGTTAGAGTTAGAGTTAGAGTTAGAGAGTTAGAGCTAGAGTTAGAGAGAGAGTTAGAGTGAGAGAGATAGAGAGAGAGTTAGAGTGAGAGAGATAGAGAGAGAGCGAGGGGGAAGGAGATAGAAAGAGGAGGGAGGAAGGGGGAGGGAGAGAGGGGAGGGGGGAGAGGGTGGGGGGGAGAGAGAGTCATAGAGAGAGAGAGAGAGAAAAGGTTAGAGTTAGAGTTAGAGAGTTAGAGTTAGAGAGAGAGTTAAATTAGAGTTAGAGTTAGAGAGAGAGTTAAATTAGAGTTAGAGTGAAAGTGAGAGTCAGCGTGAGTTAGTGAGTTAGAGTTAGAGAGTTAGAGTTAGAGAGAGAGTTATAGAGTTAGAGAGAAAGTTAAATTAGAGTTAGAGTTAAATTAAAGTGAGAGGGAGAGGGAGAGGGAGAGTGAGTTAGAGAGTTAGAGTTAGACTTAGAGTTAAGAGAGATAGTGAGAGTGAGGGTGAGTTAGAGTTAGAGTTAGAGAGGTAGAGTTAGAGTGAGAGTAAGTGAGAGAGAAGGGGAGGGAGAGAGAGAGAGTTAAATTATAGTTAGAATGAAAGTGAGAGTGAGTGAGAGTTAGAGTTAGAGAGAGAGAGAGAGAGTTATAGAGAGAGTTAAAGAGTTAGAGAGAAAGTTAAATTAGAGTTAGAGTGAGAGTTAGAATTAGAGTTAGAGTTAAATTAAAGTGAGAGTTAGAGAGAGAGGGGGGGGGGAGGGAGGGAGAGGGGAAAAGGGGGGAGAGAGAGTTAGTTATTGTTAGAGTTAGAGAGAGAGTTTAAAATTACTTGTAGGATCATGGTTTCATATATTCTTAGTTAGGTATTTACACCTTTTGTTTTTTAATAGATTCCTTTATAGTTTTCTATTGCTGCCTTTTCCCTTAATTCCAATATAGAGATCCTTTGTTAATCATGAGACGTAAATGATAAAGGAATAATAGAGAGATATGAAAAGGATGCTTATATTATCAGGAGGAAGAAATATATTAGAAAACCATTTGCCGGAAAAGGTATGTATTGTTGTTTTCTAAGCATCCACAAAAGGAGAGGCTGCAATAAGAAAGGGGGGTAAATAGCATTAACACAGGGTTCTTGCCTATTATCTGCTTAACTACTTACTACTTCATATAAATCATTTTCTATTAGATACATACAAGTAAAGCTACACTTAAATCTGCAACTTTTAGATTGATTTGGGCTCCTTGGGATGAAGTCTTAGCTTTGTCCTTGTTAACTGGTACACCCTTTCTTGAGTTAATTGGGTAGGTAACTTCCTTGAAGAGTATTGATTGTTAACACGTGGAGTACAATGTGGTAAAGATAAGGGATTGAGAAGATTGAATTAGTGAAAGGAGAAGATTTAGGAAACAATTTTTTTTGGCAATAGTGATGGTATGAGGTTTCAAGGTTTAGATTAGTCGAGTGGGATGAATATAAGAGTTGCAATACTAAGATCAGGTGATGCCATATTTTCTTTAGAGAGTGTAATTTGATAGATTGAAGTGATGGAGTTTGAGCACCTTAAGAGTGATCTTGCGATAGTTACGTAATAGTCTCAGGTTTATTTTCTATTATCTTCTTCTAATTGGGGAAGAATGGGGTCCTAAGTCAATCTCTAATTTTCAGGTGACTTTTACAAGCAATCCATTTTCGTTTTTTAGTGTAGGAGGAAGACTGGAAGAGATTAGCACCAAATAAAGAATTATGGTGATGGAAAGGGTGTGTGCACCGCACTTGCTATTTGAATAATCAAATGCAGTCATCTTAGTATGATTACACAAATTCCAAATACCACTACCTGATTTTTGGAGGTCTTAATTCCATTTTGGTGAAAGTTATCTCATTTTCCATCTTTTTTAGGAGTTTGATTTAAGTTAATTTTGGGTATAAATTTAGCTTATATCTCTGTTGGGTCAAAGAAGGATCGTAATATTTCATGTTTATGAATATTTTCAAGCCAAGAGTGATGTAAGTAGAGAGCATACACCCCTTTATAAGCTATATATATTACTGTTCTTAAGTTTATGGAAAATGTTCAGTATTTGTTTGCTGAGAATCACAAGGAATTCATATTAAGAGAAAAATAGGTGGCCGTTTTCCATCTGTGAATTAATAGAATATTAGAAATCCCGCATAATTTTCTATGGTCCCTTTTTATGTTTGGTTTTAGATGCCCAAACTTATGGCTTTCCTTTTTCTTGTGATTGATAAAATGTTTGTTCGGTGAAAATTTTTTGTGAACCAACAAGTGCCTATGTTTACTCTCGAGTTGTATCGTTTACTTTTTTTTTTTTTGGGGGAGGAGGGAAATGAGAGGATTAAAAAATTATTTCTATTCATTTCCTTGATTGATTGATTATGTGTGCATTTGATCCCTTTTCTGATCATTATTTTAATTGGGCTAATCATTATTTCAAGGGAGCAGAATAATAGAAGGTAGAAAAGATTGCTAAGCTTAACATAAATACATTGGACTATAATGGGTTACTCTTCAAGGTATTCAAGTTTAAAAATCCATCTTTCCAATATATCATGATTGGGATTTAATGGAGTTCTTATTCTTATTTTTGATTGGTAATTTAAAAGTTCTATCTTTGATTTTTTTTCCATTTCTTTTCCTTACATTAATTTTACCCCAATATTATTAGTCATCTATTTCTGCTGCTGTATTTATTTTGGACATATTTCTAAAAAAATATTTTATGACTTTGGCTTAAATGTTATAAAATCTTTTCCATATTCTTGTTAAGATAGCTTGAAATTGGATAATTCTGGCCCCTTTGGATTTTCCTGCCATGTGCTTGATGAAGTTTCACTATTGGTTTTAGCTCCTTATGTCCATTATCTTACTTGGTTAGCTAAATCAATAGTTAGTCCTTAGATGTGTTGGCACGATTAGCACAGAAAAGAGGATTCTTTATTGTATATATCCTGGAAACCTTCTATCTAATCTTTGGTTAGAGAACAGGCGGAAGGAGTTATAATAATTTTTAATGTATTGTCGTTCATTTTTGCATTATATCCTCGTATATTATTGAGTAGCTGCAGAGGATCATATGCTACAATGAAAAAGACGTCTTTGTTGCATGCAACTCATCCCATGTAAATGAATTTCTGACTTCATTCTTATGATTTATGATATGTTGTTTACTCAAGTTTGTCGTTTTCACGTAAACAGTATGGTGATAGGATCTCATTTTTGCCTTTGTGATCAGTTTGCAGGCATACCTCTATGTGCACATTCACAACACGGAGTTCCCACTAGGTATGATTTCATCACATTGGTAAACTAATCCCTCTCTCTTCCTTTACAACTAAGTAGTGGTTTTGAGCACCAATTATCCTCGTTTAACAGTTCTTTAAAGTGGTGAAATAAGTTCCATCAGCCAAACTCATGAGCATAACCTAATTTTCTCAATTTCTATCTTCCCAATACTTTAAGAACACAAAATCAGCTCTAATACATACTGATACCCAAAAAAGGAACGAAGAAAACTGAAACGATGACAACGACAGACCATAAATAGTTCATTAGTTTGCTGCTTGAATTTATTTCGCTTTTTTATATCTGTCGTGCATTCTAGAATTTCTTTGTGTATATATATATATAGTTCATTATGTTGCATTATTTGATTTATATATTAAGGAAACCTAGAGGGTTTGAATTCAAGGGCAACATTTAGCAGCGACCCTAAGAAATTAATTAAAGCTAAAAATTCATCTTTTGACAAGTGTAAAGAGAAGTTTTAGATGAGACCATCTCACACAAATGTATTTTGAAACATTTTAATCGGACTTCATAGTGCTGGCCACTGAAGTTGACCGCATATCCAAGAAGAGGTGATCAGTTTCATTGTTTTGTGGAATGTTTTTGCCAACATGATATGTAATAAAGCCAGCCTTTTGGATTATGCATCCAGGAGGAATATTAATATTGTTGCATGCATTAATTAGCACACCTGTTAATATAATTATTATGACCAGGAGAATTGGAACTTCTCTTGGCACCACAAAAGGGTCTTTTTTAGAAGTCTGCATTATAAGAAAAGATTTCTGCATGCTTTTCTGTTTCCATGAGATATTAAGATAGACTCGGACAATGTAGGACTTTTTGATTTCTAAGTTAGATATTCATGTGGCATTTTTCTTGATGTTGGAAATTAAAAGTGATAGATGTTTTAGGGATCATGCGAAAAGTAGTAGTTTAGTTTAGGAATGTTCATGGAGATGTTTAACAAAAAAGTATGTATTCTTTTCACTTGTCTCATATATTGAGAATCAAAGTATGCATGCTTTTGAAGGTGAAGGTATCACCATGACACATTTAGGGGTCGTTTGGTTCAAGGTATGAAATGGAACGGGAATGGAAACAAATAGAGGAGAGGAATGGTAACAAAAATGGTTAGCTTTATTAGATGTTTGGTTTAAGCCATGAAATGGAAATCAATTGTGAGCTTCAACAACCCTAATCTTTTCTAAGAAATAAATTGTAAGCGGTGTCGCTATTTTAGACTAGAAACATATATTTGTTATTTTTATTCAAGTAGTTGGCTCATTAATACAACCTTTTTCTAATACATATAGTATTTGATTTGTCTGCTTTTGCTTGAACAAGCCAATTTGTTGATGGAAATTCTTAGTTTTATCTGCCTCTGCTCAAATTTCATTAGAGATCTGGATGTGCGTGCAGGTGTTGAGTTGGTCTTGAGCACAAAAATGTAAAAGCTGCTATTTTTTCCAAGTCATGGAAGAGTGCAGGAGAAATCTTCAAATTTGACGTAGTAATCATTGCAAGAGAGTGATTACATTTGGTCCTACATTTAAAACACCTCATTCTCCATTGTATGAGCCTTTACGCCTTTTATAAACTATCTATATAATCTATAATTGAACAATATGATGTTTGAGGTTGGTTTGTATGACACATAATTTTGAAACTTGCTTATGTATTTTATTTACTTATTAAATGAGTTTTGATTCTGTTCGTGGATGTATTTGACTCACTTGCAACATATTATTGTGGATAAAAATCACAGTAGCTAAGAATTATTCCTTTTACTTTTATTTGTTTACCCATTTTTTTGGCACAAAGTTAAGGACACATTTTAGGCTGTTCATAGAAGGGAAAGAAATAGGGAAAGGGTTCGACACTTAATTGAAGGTTTTGTGTGGGCCAAGAGAAAGAATCTGACTTTATGGTAATATAATAATATAGAAAGACTGGTCTCATGCTAAATAAGGAAATGGGTAAAATTCTATAATAGATAATCTAATCCTATTATACTACAAGTGAAATAGAACAATATCCTATTAGAGTGGGTTCATTAAAGTTACCTAACTCAGATATATGTACTTTTAAGTCGTTTTATGATGAAATGAAGTTTTTTCCCGGGACTATTGCAAGCAACATGCGCAACTGATCATTGGTCCAACGTCTTCATTGTCAAGTAGCAAGATTTTGATCTTGGAGCTAATGTTTAAGAAATATTTCGCACAAGATTGTATGAATGAATTTTCCATTCTTATCTGAATGTTATTTATGCAACCACGTGTTGTCATCGTTTACTCTCACTATTCATGCATGTGTATAATTTTATATTATAAATTGGAGAATGCAAATAGAGAATATTAATTTTATGTTGATTTGTTATTGCTATAAAAAATAGAGGATAGATTTTGATTAAAAATAATAAATATTGATTTTTTTTAAAGTATGTATAATGATTTTACTATTATTTTTCTGGAAATAAGTATGAGCAAGTAGCTTTTCAGCTAATTGAAAGTATATTTTGATTCAATAAGGAATCCAATTGTAGATTATGTAAGAAGATCTCAAAAGTGTTTTTTTTTTCTTGAAATTGTGTATTAATCTCATAAATGCATTAAATAATATAGAATAATAAGGGAAATCAAACTTGCATCGTAAGCTTTGAAGGTTATGGGTTATAAAGAAGTTGATCTCTTTTTAAATTTTGTGCTATCAACGTGCATTAGTATTTAGATAACTTGGAAGACTATGGTAGTGTACCCGAATATAATAAAGATTATGGTTTTTCAAAGCTCTGGTAGTTTAGCAGCTTATAGAGGAGAGTCATTCCTTCTGGTACTCCAGCAAATTTGGTCCCTATGGTGCACGATTTAGTAATGCTTATTTCCACAAGCATTAACTTTTTTTATTTGGAGAGATAATTGGACTAACGACCAATCCCTGCTAGACTACTAGCCTTTATGGTACACCAATTAAAGACTGGGTATAAGGTTTAACAACCAAAAGACAACAAGCGTAAAGATCAACAAGAGAAATTCCCCTGACTTATTGTTGGGATGATAATTTAAACCCTAGCAAAGTCCTAAAATTCGTGGGGATACTCCACTGAGTTACGACCTCTTCCTCCAACAAGCATTAGCTATAGTAAGACAATGATGCACTTAGGATTTGTTAGTTACGAATAACATAGTCTTAAACAATATGTTTTAATTCACAAATATAAACTAAAATAACATTAATCAATGTTAATTGATATAATTTTGCTAAGATGATTAAGCTATTAATTGATTAATTAATTTTTACTATCTTGGGGGACCGTGCGCGATAGCGCACGGGCCAACAACTAGTAATCAAAGAAGCGCATTAAGTTACATGAAAAAAAAAAGAGTGTAATACTTATAGTGAATGCAGGCTTAAGCTTTCTTTGATTAAATAAGCATACTAACACTTAGTACCTTTTTAACATGAAGTTTTAAGACTTTACAGGTGATAACTGCATATTCTAACATCATTTAGTTACATATTAGGGTGCATTTTCATGTAGTATTAGAGCATTTACATTATATTTAGGTCCCTTTTTATAAGCTACGGTGCTTTCACGGGTTGTTTGGTCTTTTGATGTAATCTCAGATATGTTGGACTCCTTTTTAAGGGCATGATGATTAAGGCACTTTTATGACCTTCAAAAAGATATATCATGTGCCCAAAACGGATTGAAAGTGAAGAAGATACCACGACTTTGTGTACTTGTGTGAAATATGACACCTCTGGACTATTTTACTCGTAACTTTTGACACAAAAATTATAATGAGGTGATTCTAACTGGGTTGGAAACTAGACTTGAAGAGCTTTCCAACAATATATTACATACACCAAACAAAGCTCTGGATCAAAAGTTATAGCTGTTCGAAGTTGAGCTGGAGAATCTGACAATTACAGGACAAACACGTCCGTGTCACTTTTGACACACACGTGTCACTCTGATTTCTTCGAGGCAGTAGCTTTTCTATCGTAGGATATTTATGTAGTAACAGGTCAACACGTCCGTGTTGTTCTGCTCCGTAGCGCGTTCTATTTTGTCGGTTTCGTTATTTTAGGAAGTTATAAATACCTTTTATTCGTTTAATGACGGAAAAAGGGGAAAGTTTTTTTGTATACACTTTTTAGAGTTTCTAGAGAGAAGTTAGAGAGAGAAACTTGTAGATCTTCATTAATATCCAAGACTCTACCTTTCTTCCATTAATTCAAGTATTAATTTTCTTCTTCTTTTCTCTTTGTTTTCTATTATGAAGTTTAACTATTGTTCTCTAGTTTGTTTGTTGATTTCAATTATGCTTGAGTAGTTCTTCTATCTATTGTTATGTTGAACCCTAGTATGAATTAATTCATGATTATTTCTTTAAATTCCCGAATTAATTGTTTAATTGTTCTTGCTTAATTGATTGTGCTATTTCAATACTAGATTAAGGATAACTAGTATTATTATGATTCTATTGTCTTGATCACAACAGGAGTTGGATTTTGACGGATTTGGGTATTTCAATTAAGGACATGAAATTCTCCACGGGAGTAGGTAGAATGGATTATTAGGAAGTTAGAGTGTCGCGTTTAATGTCTTTAATTTGCATCATTCCACGAGAGTAGGCTTGAGTGCATATTAGAGAAGGCATAGATACTCGGGAGAGGTTTATGGTATTTTATAGGTCGTACTTTTCCTTATGAACATTTAATTAATTATTTTGGGGTAGGAATTATTATTGTACTAATTCATGCTAGTAGGGATACTTAACTATAGAGTCTTTTATTTATAGATTGATTAGTATAGTTGATTCGACCATCTTTGATATTAACCTCCTTTAGTCTCACCATTACTTAACGGCTAATCATAGAACAGCTTTCTCTCTGTGGGATCGACTCTCACTTACCCTACTACATAGTTAGGAGGATTAGTTAGGTTATTTATTTTTGTTAGGTGTGAAAATTTGAATAACCGCGCCGATAGGAGGAATTAAGAAGGAGGAGATAGAATTGCGATGAGCGACAGTGATGCAGTAGCGGTCGCTGGATGTTGGTGTTGGTGATTCCACTATTAATGGTGATAGGAAAGAGGAGAGAGAAGGAGGAAGTAAAGAGAGTGAAAGGAAGTATGGAGAAATGAAAAAATGTCGTACTGAGATCATGAGAGGGTGATGAGGGTGATTAAATTTTTGATTTTTTGCTTTAGGAAAACCCCAACCCCTAGATCTAAAGTATTTAAAGGCCTAGATTTATTTTCACATATTATAGTGTTCTCACATAAGAGATATATTATCACAAGAGCCTTCCCCTAATATATAAATTATATGGAGTCGAGTCTATCTTCACCGATGCTTTCAAGTCATTAGTGGGGTTTAACCCTATGCCTCAAATCATCAGGACAAACCATTACCATGAAGCCTTACTTGGTTAATGTACATACTCGTGATAATACATAGCAATCTTGCGAGTCACTGAGTATGATGTGAGTTGTGACTCTTTAACTACTATACTTCCCATATCAACGAACTCGGTTTGCTTGTTTCGCTGTAAAAAAGAGACACAAATTCCGAAATATATGAAATCCGAAGATTTAGGGTGCGTACCTTAAATTCAATAAGTTCTAAAACTTTATTAAATAAGCTAAAATAAGTTTTAGAAAGTCTAAATAAATTTCAATAAGCTCAGATTAGTTCAAATAAGCTCATATAAGTTTTAATCAGTTTAAGTAGATTAATTCAGCTCATATAAGTTTAGGAAAAATAAGGTGAAAAGAACATACCATTAATTTCCTAGAATGCAATCAATTTAACAACGACATTATTACCAAGGATGTTTTGACCTAGTGGTTAAGATTGAGGTGCTGTGAACGATATGTCACAAGTTCGAATCCCCCCTCCCCTTCTTTGTACTTTGTACTACCTTCATGGCTCTAATGGATCAAAAAAAAAAAAAAAAAAACAACGACATTATTTGTTCTTTCAAATGTTCCAATACAACCATGGACGAATCAAAGAAGGGACCAAGGATTTTGCTACATTTTAGAAACCCCCTAATAGTTATTTGGCCCCTTTTATGTTGGAAGTCTGGCTTTGCCACTGAATTCAATCAAAATTATAGGACAACATGTATGCGACATATAAGCAAACACAAATTCTCGGGTTTAACCTTTACGCCATAATTTATGGTGCAACAACCCACAAACCACCATTTCTTTTGTAAAATAAAAAACTCAAATGACATGAAATAAATGACAGAATGACATGAGATTCATGTCATTGTTTGTATAGTACATGTCATTTTTGTTGAAGTTTATGTCATTATGTATATTACAATAAGTTATGGGTGTAATATGTTACGACCAAGATGCGCTGATAAGCAAATGGATAATTTAAAATATTCAGATCACAAATTTCAATCATAATAATATAGAAATTATGTATCCTTTTGTTTCATTTTGATTAGTATATAATACGAAAAACGGTTTTTCTAACCTATGCACCTAGTGCAAAGGTTAAGGTTTATCTATATATTCAGATCACAAATTTCAAAGTACTCATAGTAATATAGAAATTATGTATCCTTTTGTTTCATTTTGATTAGTATATAATACGAAAAACGGTTTTTCTAACCTATGCACCTAGTGCAAAGGTTAAGGCTTATCTATTTGAAAAATTAATTAACTAAAATATAATATTCTCCTTACAATTATGCTAAATAGTTAGTTTTCTCATTAATATATATTTATCTTTTTTTAATCAAACCAAAATTGTCATTAATATATATTTAACATACTTGTAGGAAGGATATTTTATTTTTGTTAATTAATTTGTTTAATAGATAAGTCTTAACCTTTGCACTAGGTGCATAGGTTACACTACAAAAAAATTGGGAATAGACAACACCTTAAATTGCAACACTATGAAAAATGTCACCCTTTCTAGTATAGGACAACACTTTGTATATGTTACTTTGCTCTTAAACCATTTCAACTATGTTGCAATGCAACGATTTAAAAATTGTTGCTCTAGATTATATAAGACAACAGTTTATTAAAATGTAGTCTTTCTCTTAGCTAAGACAACATTTATTCAAATTGTTGCCAAAAAGACAACAAAAACTAAACTGTTGCTCATGCAACAGTTTTAAATCCGTTGCTTTAAATCATCTAAGATAACAATTGCCTATTGTGTTGCCATTTTCTTACCTAAGACAACATATTAAAAAAATTGTTGCCCCAAGATATAACGACAACCAAATTGTTGCCTAAAATTCTAATTGATATAAGGATTTACCAACACTACGAATGTTAAGATTGTTGCATCTTAGGCATTTGATGTTGTCTATATTGTTAGACACCCTCATGGAAAGACTAAAAGTGTTTTGCTTATTGGCGTGTGCACTTAATAATTTGGGTTATTAGTTTTTAATTTGGAATTAATTTATTAGGTAATTAAATTTCAGATTTAATTATTTAAATAAATTAATTTTGGATAAGTCATATTGGTTGGAAGAGAAAGTTACCTGTAGAAATTTGTAACTTCCTATAACTTTCTGGCTTATAAATAGGACCCAAGGATTGCAAAACTGATTATTCAATTTCCTAATATCCTTTTTCCTGATTAAGTTTTCATGTTGAATTCTCCAAGAATGATGCTTAAGAATTATGTATTTTAGAGGGGACTCCTGGGGGTAGCCGTTTTAACCCAACAACATTAAGATAGTGAGGGCTAATAAACACTATAAGGAGAGTGATTACATCACGCCTTCTATCAGTTGTATTTCCTGATTAAGTTTCCTAACAAAGATATCATATGAAATTGGATAATGTAGGACAGAAGTCATACACATTACTAAAAAGCATTATTTTTTTTATATATAGTAAATGTTAATTATAAGCAATCAATCAATCAATATATATGTATACATATATATATGTATATATATGTATACATATATATATGTATATATATGTATGGAAGTGAGTTCATATAAGAATGGATACTTACATGAGAAATGAGAATGAATTTTATGCGCTATAACTCTAATGACCAAGTAACGTAACTCTAATGAAAAAGTTTTTTTTGGGCTCGAAGTTTTTTTCGGGGGTATAACTCTAATGAACAAGTGTTGTAGCTCTAATCCAATCGTGTGGTTGAGATTTATTCTCATTTCTCATGTAAGGAGGCATTGTCATGTGATCCTGCCAGGGACGGATCCACTATGAGTTCACGGGGTTCAGATGAACCCAATGATTTTTGGAAAAAAATTGTACAGTTTTTCCTTTTTTTTAAATAAAAAATCATTGGTAATAAATTATATACTTTGGCATGTAATATAAAACAACAAAGCTGAGAGTGCCAAGGTGTTTTTTGTTGTCAACTAAATGTGCTTGCTTCGGTTGAGGGCACGGCCGCACGGGATTAAATCCCAGCAAAAGCAGAATTGGTTTTTTTTGCCCTTTTGGATTTATTATTTTATTAAATTCTAATATTTTTTTTTTTGGTATGATTGGTCTTTGTATTTGGCGATAGTTGTTGTTCTTCATGGGGTTTTTAGTCTTTGTTTTGGAGATCTCCTTCTACCCTATGGGAGTTGTGAGTATGGTTTTTTTATTTTATTTTTAGGTATGATAAATTGTTCTCATTGGTTAAAGTTCGAGACTCAACATGAAGGTATTGGAATTTCGGATGCGGTCAACATGGCGCGGTCAACATGCTCTTCCCAAACTATGTCAAAATGATAGACTTCCTCATCAATAGGCTGCTTGATTCAGCAAATACTTTTAGGTTATACTTTTTTTTTATCTAATCTGATTTGAAATTTTCTGATCCGATATGATCTTAAGTAATCTAATCTGGTCTGATTGCAATTGTTTCCCAAAATAAGTATTAGAGTGCTTAAAAAAGTTAAACTGAACACACCCTTATTATCAATGTTTATAATACTTGTCTAATTTTTTTATTCTTATAAATTAATATTGTAGACAACATGAAAAAAAAAGCCTCCTTCTACTTCATATGTACGTACATATTAGATTGAGATCCTAAAATTGTATATTTATTTTTTTAAGTTAAGGAGAATAACCCTGACCAGACCACAACCTTCGCGGTTTCTTGGCCCAGTATTTGCAGAGCATACACTTGGAACAAAGGGGGAGTGGTAAAGGAATCCCCACTACCAGGTACCTTCACTTGGTATGATTCGAATCTAGACCTCGAGGATCTAAAGTAAGAAACTTATTAAGTGATCCAAACCTTAATTACTTGGTTTAAAATTATATTAATTAGGTCAATTCAATGTCCAACGTATTAATTAACATAAGTTATAACATTGTACTTTAATCAATTATGCACATTGATTAAAGGTGCGTTCAGTTCGTCTTATTTAATCTAAACTTTTCTGATCTGATCTGAATTTTTCTTGTCTCATCTTAATTTTTCTGATATGGTCTGATCAGACATGATCTGAACATATTATAATTGTTTTTGTAGTTATATTTATCTAATCTGATGTAAATGTTACTTATTTGATCTGATCTTATTTTTTTCTTATATGAATAATTTTCTAATCAAGTCTAATTGCTTTTAAAATAAGCACCAGAGTGCTTACATAAGTTGAATTGAATAGATAAACCAATGGGTGGTTTTACTTGGTCTAGGAAAATAAAGACCTAGCTTTACCTGGTTTTACCATTAGGGCAATCAGTTAGCTTTTGTAATGGGTTGATCCTATCTGCCAGACCAATTAGGCCTCGGACGACGTGCATATATCATTAGAATATAAATATTAATTATCTACTTCATATAATAATTAAAAATATTTTGGGTAGGAGAGAGAGTATATGGCGGAGAAATATTAACAAAAATAGAAGAGAGAAAATAGATAAACCAAGTACACAAATTATTAGAATAGGCAGTCAATTTTAATATAATAAGTAATCATGTTCAAGTTACCTTAAAAGTCAGACTTAAAATCCAAAATTATGACATAATAAATTTCATTTGTAAACTATAGTTTCATATATGAGGAAGTTTTTTTATGATATTATATGCTTATTAATTTATATGACATAAAACGAGAAAAAAAAAAGAAGGAAAGAAAAAACTAGGTATTGCAAACAAAGAAACCAAAGAGTATCACCATCCACTTCTAAGTCCCAAGTGCTAAGCGAAAATGGCGGACCACGATTTTCCCACAAAGATTCAGTTTTCGGTAATTGCATGTTTGACCTGCTTCTGCGAGAACTACTCAAACGGCACTCATCATTTTGAAACAATTCAAAGTCAATTGATTTTTTTCTCACAACTGCTCCATAGGTCAATTGAAGTTCCTTCTTCTCAAAGGTGAGGGTTAATTGAATTATGCTCAATTATATTTTGAAATTAATTATCCTTTTTGCTCTCTACTGACATCGGTTCCTTCTCTTTCAAGATTGGGCTGTTTTGATTGATGCCGACGACATCGTCGTTGTTCTCGGAATTCCACTGGTAATTCGCTGTTGGTACTCTTTCATCTCTCAAATAAATTTTATTGACTCTTTATAATTAGTTGAGTGAATTAGACTGGGAAGGTAGCATGCATGTATTGATAGCTTTCTTGTATGTAGTGCGGTGTTGTTGTCCTCACAAGGAAGAAAGTCAATTAGTATAAGAACATCAGTACTTATATAATCATAGGAGTCCTGAAAATATTCAATTAGTATATAAACTACCAAAAGAATTGACTATGTTGTTTGTGATATTGTGATTCATACACGATTTGTGCAAATTGCCAATATCTGTTTTAGCCTTATGGACATATGTTGGATTACTGTTTCAATGTCTTATAGACTATAAACTCACATGTAATAGTTGTAACTCTAATATTATACAAAGACACACATTATGCTGTAAGTGCTATTGGCTAAATACATATACATAGAATCAACTTATTATGTATATGTCAAACTTATTTTATTATACAGATACATGGGTATAGGGGCATGTTTATTAAACATGTGCAAACTTTCTATGAGTCTATGATGTTAAATAAGTATATGTCTAATGTTTTCTGTTTAGAATGTACCTCTGTACATAGGTTTACTATGTATTTACTGACATCATAGACTCGTAGAAAGTTTGCGCCAACTGCAGAATAGCTGTGGAATTATTTACTGCTTCACTGTTGCAGAAACATTATATTATTCCAGTTGAGGCCAAGAAATGGGTTTTGCAAACTATTGGCTCCTGTTGGAGACAGTACAAGTGTAGCTTGAAAAAGCAACACTTTCTTCAATATGACAATGATAAACAAAGGTTGAAGTACAAACCAAAACAGGTCCCAAAGGCCATGTTTAAAGATTTGTTGAAAATTTGGAAAGATCCCAAATATCAGGTAATTATATTTGTAAAGTCTCTTTTGCACCCCTCGTAGAATGTCTAATATATTTTTTTTTTCTCAAAGAGGTTATCTACTTACTGCATCCTAATTGTAGGAACGTTGTATGAAAAATAAATCTAATCGTCTTGTTGGAAAGGACAAGAACATTATGCATACTTCAGGACCAAAGAGTTTTGCTAGGGTTCGAAATAAGTGGGTAAGTATGTTTGGTATCTTTACCTCACTTTCAGCATTAATTGCTTTTATTTCTTCATCAATATCATTTACTCTCATTTCTCGTGCATAGAAAAAGGATAGAAACACAACAAAGAATCCCACTCTAGTTGAAATGTTGATAGAAACCCGCAAGGAAAAGCTGACAAAGCGCAAACCCGACGACCTAAGGAACAAATTAATTGTAAGATTCATTCAAAGTTCTCATGGTTATGCTGGTTGCACTATATTTTGTTCGTACTAATTATTTTTTCTTGTTTCCCTGAAAAACAAGAATGAACTTAAAGGACTAGATTCTGAGAAGGATGTCGAGAATGTGGTTTCTACTATTATTGGCTCTGATGACAAGAAGAAGAGTCGATTGAACCTTCATGGAAGGGGTGTTTCTTCTACTCAATTAAAGCAAAAGGCAATGGTGAAGGAGCTTGAAAAGAAACATGCTCAGGATATTGAAGCTATACAAAAAGATTAGAATGTTAACCGACAACAAGACAGGAGGGAGTTCGCTAACGGACTTCGATCCTTTTTTTCTCAGTTTCAGCCACAAAATCCTCAGATGTCTCTCGATCTAAGCATGTTTGACTATTTACTACATGATGACCAATCTGCAAAGGATGCTGATTCTTCAGATATACTTCGACTTCATTCTTGAACTTCTAAATCTAAGGTAAAACCTTTTCCTTTTCTAAATTATATAGTTAGTAGTTCACTAGTTATGCTTGCTGAGATTTACTGCATGCATTCTTATTAATAGTTCAATTAGCAGTGAGTGACTTCACATGTATATTGCTATCATCGGTCTCTAATACTTAGGGTCCTTTATCCTTGGGACTGGACTAAAGGTTTGCTTGTATCGGCAGTTTTGTGCTAGCTATTTAATCGGGCATGAGATATAAAGTAATTTGTTTGGGTCGAAAACACAATGACATTGCTACTTCAGAAAAAAAGAAGTAGAGATAAAGGAACCATGTCCGTTGTAATCCACTAAACGAAAATAGTGAATCTTTGAATCTGTTGGAAATGGACATATTGAGAAGTTTAAATATAGCCGTATTGCTGATATGCTGAAGGAAGCATGAAGAATAAGTTATGTATTAGTTCCTTAATATATACCCTTGAAAGCATCGAAAGATTCCAATAACTCATGTAATTCAGATAGTGCTCCTTTGATTTGAACCCCTGATTTGCCCATATAATTTGCGTGCTTGTCAATATATGTCCTGAAGATGCTGGAGATTTCATGCTACAGAAATGGAAAACAGAATTTAACTACTAAAAAGGAAATCAATGCGATTCCAGATATCACTGTGTTTGTTCTTTGTAATCTGAGCAATGTCAGTAAATGTTTTTCAGACTAGTGATGGCATGTCTTAGCTTAATACTCCGGATTCTTTTTATTTGTTCTACAATAGGATTTGTTGAATTGAAATTTGTTGAAGATATTGGGTTCTCCATTTATGATTATAGGGTTGTGCAGGAAGAAAATTAGTCATTGTACTCTAGTATTTTCTATCTCTTTATATTGTTGGTTATGAGAAAAAAACAAAGGAAAAGGAACAAAAGTGTTTGTCAAGTTTTCGTCAAGAAAAGTCCCAAAAATTACATTTAGAGAGGGTTGCAAAGTAGAGGGTCATTTTAGAAAAAGTGGTATAGTGCGGGGTTGCCATAGATAATTTCCCTTTTTTGTATGGAGAATTGTATATATTGAACTATGCTAACTGAAGTATTCACGTTCTTCCAAACCATATCATTACTGTGTTTCCAAAGTTGGTAGGCTGTAGCTGCTAGTTCTGCTGCATAGACCTTCCTTCTGCCAGCACTATGTCTGCAGTTTCTTTGTATCTCTGTATATGTCAGAGCTAGGATAGTGGATTCCCAGCTATTGCTTAATGTGATCCTAATCTAATCCTAGCAATTAGCACTGAATCTACATTGAAAGATCAAATGCAGATGTGTTTCTTCTATTTCATTACACACAACACAAGTAGAATTATCACATAGGCCAATCCTACCAAGACTGTCTGTTGTTTTGAAGTCTCCCTAGCATGATGAGCTAGTAGATAAACAAGTCTCCTTGCTCTAGGCAACTCTAAACTCATGATGCTTTATTGCCTAGTACATTTTATTGATGTTATAGTCCTAATTCTCCCATAAAGGTCATCCTCAATCTTGCACAAACTTTTCCAAACTTGCTTGTGCAACATTGTTGGTCAAGTCATTATCTCAATCTCACATTCCTTTACCTGATCCTATGTTAACCTCATCCCTTGACTAACAATATATAGAATTGTTGTTAGTGCCTTTTGTTTTTATATTCTTTAGTGAATATTTTAATAAATCTAAATCGGTACATTTGTAATAGTTTTTTATTTACTTTTGCAGGGAATGCATTTGAAAATCGTGGAAGAAGAAGAAAAAGAAGAAGGAGATAATGATGATGATGAAGGAGATGATGACGATGATGAAGAAAATTAGAAGATCTGAGATGATTGCTACTTTAGCTTCTCTATTGTTATTCTTCTTTTGTTTGTGTTTGTTTTTTTCCAACTATCTACTACATTAGATATTAGTGGCTTGCAATATACGCTAAAAAGCAAGATGGATTTGGGATCATATTGATATTGTTTTTGGATTTCTATGATTTTAGAAGAATGTGATTTTAATTGTTACATATATTGATGTTCAACAGATTGATACTCTAACGTTATTAGGCTACAACACTAGAATGTGACATTTATCAGCTTATCCAGCTAATTACAGGAATATAAAATTACTTACAATAGAACAAAAATAGGCAATATATTGTAGATTGTTCACGTTATGGGTAACACTTTTATATTTGGCAACACTTTTGAATCATTCCTAGCAAATATGACAGTAAAAAGTTGTTGCATATTATGTCATAGGGTGACATATTTGAAATGTTGTCAAAGGTGGCAACAATTTTAACCTGTTGTCTTTGTAAAATTGTTGCCTTAGGTCTATTTTTGCCTTAGCTTTCAAAACTATTGCCTTTGAATCAAAATGTGTTGCCTTAAGAATAGACAACGGGAGTAAAACAACACCTCATATATGTTGCATTAGCATTAAGGCAACACTTTTTTCATATTCGGCAATGGTTTTGCACTGTTGTCCATGTCTTATTTTGTTGTAGTGTTAGAAAAAGAATTAGTATGTGAGATATCATTAGATTTATCTCAATATATATATATTTACAACAAATTAACTTTTTATAATTTTTGCACGTAGAGATGGGAGATAATAATGATAAAAGTTGTGCATATATGGACAAGTTTGAAAGTCAAAACGTCGGTATTATAACTTATAATATGAGCATTTGTATTTTTATTTTCGTGGGTAATGTTTTCTGTAGACACTAAAAATTTATTAGTGTTTTACATTAAAATAAATTGATTATTATTGAGCTAAAATAAATATAATTTGCTCACTTTAATTAATTTAGCCCACCTAAATAAAATATCCAAATTAAATCAAATAAATATAATTTGGGTTGTCAACTATTTGGGCCAGTCAATATTATAGTCGAAATAAGATGGTCAAATGGCAAAGGTAAAAAAAAGACTTCCAAGTCATAAACGGGCCCGAGCCCATAAACTACCAAGTCCATGAAGGGATCTCCATTCCCTATAAATAGACCTCACCTCCTTCAGTTGAGGGGACCAGAAAATCATTATTCTCAAGAGCTCATAAAATTCTCTGGGAATTCTCTCTGCAAATAGTCAACAAGCACATCAAATCCGTGCCGACTGTTCAGATACACTCAAACATATTCGACTGAGATTAAAGCTTTTGTCAGCCCTCATTCGAATACACACAAACAAAACTTAAACTCAGGTTGACGTTGACAAAACGTCATCCCACATTCAAACTCAGGTTGACGTTGACAAAACGTTAGTCTACACTCAGCTCCACGTCGACATCAACACGTGTCACTCTCAAGCTACGAAACAGAATCAGAGGACTTAGTTTATTTTTATTATAAACTGTTTATAGAGATTGTACTCAATACATTTATTGAAATATGATTTCTTTGTTACTTTGTTTCTTGTCATATATATTTTGACTCGAAATTTGTGTATACAAATTTTGGCACGCTCGGTGGGACCATCTCTGCCTCTCATCTCTATTTCGTCATCAACAACAAAACTGAGAAATGGCCTCAGGCAAGAACATCTCTCAATCTTCTGAAAACTCCACCGACACCCTACGAAAGTCTGTAACGTTGGGTGACTTTATGGATGACATGACTCTTGGTTTTCGCACTAGAGGAATGAAAAAGGCTGCTGTTGCTGCTAAACTTCGAACTGCAAATGTTCCTACCAGGCAGAGAAAACTCTTTAAGCCTGCTGCTGCTGAATCATCCATCATGCCTGATTCACGCAAGGAACTGGAATCCCCCGTGTTTGGCTCAACTGCTTTGGCTGAACATGAGCAATCATTCATTGCTTCTCAAATATGGAAGCAACTCTCAGCTGATAAGTCAGATAGGCTAACCGTTCACACTAGCCCTCTCTTTGATCCACTCAATGTAGAAAGCGACAATGAAACAAGTGATGATATTCTTGTCTCATCACCTCTAACGATTTTCGACTTAGAGGAACCCTTGTTGTCTTCACAATCGAATACTGCTGCTGTTATGGTGACCCCAGCTAAGACAGTTGAGGAACAACTTGCTGAAATGAATAGCCTACTCCAAAAATTAATGAAGGATGGAGAAGAAAAAGATGCTCAAATTCGACTCTAAAATGAGCAAATCGTTGCCCTCAACAAGAAACTTGATGAAGGCGACGCAGCATCAAGACAGGGTGATGAAAGCGAAAGGGGATAGTGGTGAAGACGCTCGTCACCCACCGACAGCTCAACAACTTGAGTTATTGGTAGCTCACGCTGTCAAAAATCAACTTGGAGAAAGTTCTCAAGGCAGTCATCGCTATGTGAAGCCTTATACCAAAAGGGTCGATAAGCTGCAGATAACTTTTGGCTATCAATCCCCCAAGTTTCAGCAATTCGATGGGAAAGGAAATCCTAAGCAACACATTGCTCACTTTGTGGAAACATGCAACAATGCTGGTACCACAAATGATTTCCTGGTCAAACAATTTGTTCGTTCCCTTAAAGACATGGCCGTTGGCGGTACACGTATTTACCCTCACAATCCATTGACGGTTGGGATCAAATGGAGGAGGAATTCTGAACAGGTTCTATAGCACTCGACGTATTGTCGGTATGTAGGAACCGACTAAGACTCACCAGTGGAGGGATGAGCCAGTCATTGATTCCATCAATCGTTGGCGCGCATTGAGTCTAGAGTGTAAAGATCGCCTAACTGAAGTCTCTGCTGTTGAGATGTGCATTCAAGGAATGGATTGGGGCTTGCTTTATATCTTGCAAGGTATAAAACCTAGGACTTTTCAAGAGTTGGCTACGCGAGCTCATGACATGGAGCTTACCATTGCCATCAATAGAGGCAAAAGCAACACTTCTTCAGAATACAAGAAAGAGAAGAAGGATTTTAAGAGGACTGACAAGACTGCCAAAAGTTCGACTAAGGAGTTAATGTCAATCACGACTGCCTCCTCGCCTGTCAAGATCTCTAGCAAGGCTGGCACCGAAAAGAATAAGGGTTCATCTTCTAAAGAACCCAGGAAAAATAGGCCAACCTTGAAAGAACTCCAAGCAAAGAGATATCCATTTCCAGACTCTGATTTATCCGGGATGTTAGATGATTTGCTTGAAAACAAAGTCATTGAGTTGCTCGAAGCTAAGCGTCCTGCAGAGGTCGGTAAGACTTCCGATCCTAACTACTGTAGGTATCACAGGTTAATTAGTCATCCTATAGAAAAGCGTATAACACTTAAGGAGAGAATTATGCAACTTGCAAAGGATGGGAAAATTGTACTGGATTTTGATGAAGTTGCTGAAGCTAATCACGCCTCCGCGATGTTAGATTCTTCTTGGGAGGCTCAAACTCTGCAGCTTGGGAGTTTGGAGCCAGTAATTGTACACGTGCTGCGACCAGTTCTCCAAGTTGATAATGTGCCATCTATTGAGCACAGTGTCCCAACTGGCAACCAACATGGAGAGGATGACGAAGGGTGGACGTTGGTCACTAGAACGAGGCCTAGACGACAGTCAAAGCCTCAACCAAAGTTTGTTTGTCATAAGAAGAAACATCAAAAAAGAAAGGGTTCAAAACGCTCGAAAGGAAAGAAAAAATCAAAAAAGCATACCAAACAGCAGGTACCGCCAATTGACTTGCTCGAACAAGATCCACTTTCCCTTGTAACCTTAGAAGAATTCTTTCCTGAAGATTACTTCACTACGGTTACTGTTAATGCTACCTCATTTGTTGAGGATGAAGAAGAAAAAGAAGAAGAGGAGGATCAAGAGCCTGTTAAAGAAAATGAAATCTCTGTTAAAGTGACTGTTCAACATTCAGGGACAGAGATAGATCCAAAGATATTGGCTATCTTGGAGGCTCTTCCTACACGCATGGGATGGAGGCAGATCTTTCATTTGCCTCGAGAAATGTGTCAACATGTGGCTTTTGCACTTCAGCACCCAGAACTATACCTTGACAAAGTGAAGGATGCCGGAGAATAGAAAGTTCGGCTAAATGCGCGTCATGTAATTTTGCCTTAGCCTTCAATGATGAAGACTTATTGTTGGGCTCAAAACCTCACAACCGACCCTTGTTCGTTTCTGGTTATATTTTCGGCCAGAGAGTGAATCGTATCTTAGTGGATGGAGGTTCAGCTGTCAACATCATGCCAAAATCCACCATGACTGATTTAGGGATCACTATGGAAGATCTTTCTGATAGTCGTCTAATGATCCAAGGATTCAACTTGAACAGTCAGCGTGCCATAGGCATAATACGTCTTGACCTTGTAATGGGAGAGTTAACATCATCTACTCTTTTCCATGTCATAGATACAAAGACGTCGTATAAAATATTGCTTGGACGACCTTGGTTGCATGAAAATGGAGTAGTCGCATCGACCCTCCATCAATGCCTGAAATTTTATCGTGGAGGCGAGAAGAAAATAAATGGGGATGTCAAACCCTTTAGCACGGCATATTCGTACTTTGCCGATGCTAAGTTCTTTGAAGATGGGGAACCCTCAAGTGAAATGTTGCCATCCAAAATTCCTTCAACAGGGAAAAGGGGTACAAATAAAAATGGTGATATTCCCTCGTCTTCAAGCTCTATCGAATTAGCCACCACTGAGATGCAACAACAAAAATGCAAGGAAAAGGTAAAAGAAGAAGTTGTTGCTCAACCCATTAAAGCAATGACGAAGGCAGTAACGACCATGGTCTTGCGATACATTCCTAAATCACGTCGTAAGGAAGGGGAGTCACCTTTTGCAGGGTGTCAGGTTATGAAAGTAGAACCAAAGAAAGAAAAAGGAGTAGTTGAGACTACTCTTCAATGCTTATAGCAAGAAGTGGTTGTTCCTTTACTTAGAGCCAATCACAATCAAATTGCTAAGCCTCCAACCTTACAATCTGTTGATCAATCTAGGAGAAAATGGCTTAACAAGGGTAGGTTTGACCCAAATGCTTATAAACTCTTGGCGAAGTCTGGTTATGACTTCGAGAATCCAGCGCCCATGGGCAATGTCATTGAGGTTGATCCTCATGGAATTAATGACACACAAAAGAAATTGCAAGAGTATGGCGTTGAGGTACGTCCGACTAAAGTAGGCTTGGGATTTGAAACCCCAACACCCATCAAGATTTCTGCACGGCGTAGAGGGACAACCTCTTCTTCGCAGTATATTACTGCGGAAGAAGTTGAAGAAAATGAAGATGAAAATAGTGTGCCTCAGCCAAAAATATCGGTCTTTGATCGACTCCAGTCTCCTGTCGTAAAGGACCATACATCGGTTTTTGGCAGACTTGGTGGACACGAGCTAAATGAAGGTGCGAAGTCAAAAACACAAACACCCTCACAAAATCTTCGATCTTCTAAGAAGAAAGCGTCAGTCTTTAAACGTCTTAGTGCATCGACCTCAATTGATAAACAACAAAGACGGTCAGTACTAAGTCGCATCACAAGAGGGAAAAATGAAGTCAAAGGCGAGGACGCACCTCAAAGTGTTATCCTATCTCGCATGAGGCGTACACAGGTGGTAGACATCATTGGACATGCACCCTTGAAAGCCAAAGGTCGTGTCATAGTGTTGACAAACCAAAGGAGTTCGTCTAATCAAGAAAAAGAAAAAGATGTTGAATATGTTTCTTCTAACCATATCACAGGGCATGAGGCTCCTGAAAGTGACGAGGAGATGGAAACAGATTTCACGGATCAGAGGGGGAGGAATATCGAAGCATATGTTGACGACTCCATCATCAAAAGTAAAACTGACCGCGAACACCTGGATGACCTAGAAGAAACTTTCAAAACTTTGAGAAAGTATTAGAGGAAGCTCAACCCAAAGAAATGTGTCTTTGGGGTGAGAGCAGGGAAGTTTTTGGGCTTTTTGGCAAGCAAAAGAGGGATTGACGCGAATCCGGACAAAGTTCAAGCTATTGTCGACCTACCTAAGCCGAAGAGCGTCAAAGATATCCAAAGGCTGACAGGAAGAATGGCGGCCCTCACTCGATTCATTTCAAAGTCAACGGACAAGGCTTTGCCTTTCTTTGCACTGCTAAGGGGAAATAAGAAGTTTGAGTGGGGAGAGGAGCAAAGCAAAGCAATTCTGGCGGTAAAAGAGCATTTGAGGAGCTTACCCACCATTACAAGGCCTGAGACTGGAGACGTATTGCAATTATGTATCTCGGCCTCGCCTAAGACAGTCGCGGCCGTGTTGTTGGTGGAAAAAGAGAAGAGGCAACAACCAATATACTTCGTCAGCCACATCCTTAACGGGCTAGAGAGCCGTTATCAGCTAATTGAGAAAATGGCTTTAGCCGTGATAATTGCCGCCAGGAAGCTCAGGCCATACTTTAACTGTCATCCCATTCAAGTTCTAACTAATCAACCATTAGAAAAGGCGTTGCAAAAGATGGATAGTTCCGGCCGTTTGCTGAAATACGCCGTTGAGTTATCAGAGTATGATATACAGTATAAGCCCAGGACCGCTATCAAAGCGCAAGCCCTGACAGATTCCATTGTGAAAGCCTCATATGAGGAGGAAGAAGTAGAGCAAAAGGAAGTCTGGCTATTGGAAGTTGACGGATCGTCCGCTGTTAGCGGATCCGGGGCTGGTATAGTGATGATAGCCCTGAGGGAAATTCATACTAGTACGCCATCAAGTTTGCTTTCCCGGCGTCAAACAATGAAGCAGAATATGAAGCAGCAATTGCGGGCTTAAGAATGTGTTGGCGGCGGGCGCTAAGAAAGTACTCATGAAGACAGACTCGTAGTTGGTTAGCGGCCAGCTAAGAGGAGAATTTGAAGTCAGAGAGGCCAACATGCTGAAGTACGTGGAAAAGGCCAAGGAGTTAATAGCTCAATTGAATCACTTTGAGATTCAATCAATACCTAGGGCCGAGAACACGAAAGCGGATGCACTGTCCAAATTGGCAAGTTCTGACTCATTTAGCATCGAGAAAACCGTAACAGTTGACATCTTAAAGGAAAAGAGCATCACGGAAAAAATTGTGACCGTCAACAACATAAACCAGCAAGGGGAGTGGTTTAGTGAGCTGGTGGCGTATAAGCTGACTGGGATGCTTCCCAATAATCCTTCATCCGCTAAGAAACTGAAGCGACAAGCAAGCTGGTACGTCATATATCAGAATGAGATGTACAAGAAATCAGACAGTTTACCCCTGCTTAAGTGCGCAACAGCATGGGAATCAGTAAAAATCCATGAAGAAATACACGAGGGTATTTGCGGGAATCATATTGGCGGAAAGGCTTTAGCACTTAAGGCATTGAGATCGGGTTACTACTGGCCAAGTATGTTGGCGGATGCCCAGGGTTACGTCAAGAAGTGCGACAAATGCTAAAGATATGCTCCCGTCATTAACAGGCCATCCAATGATTTGCATCCTATGCCCAATTCTGTTTGCTCAGTGGGGAATGGACATCCAGGGACCGTTCACCACAGCAACCGGAGGGAGGAGATTCCTAATAGTGGGCATTGATTACTTTACAAAGTGGATAGAGGCAGAGCTGACAGCAAAGATCAAGGCAAATCAGGTCAAGAAATTCATCTGGCAGAACATTATGACAAGATTTGGGATTCCCATGGCCATCGTCTTTGACCATGGCGTCCAATTCGATTGCCGTCCCATACAAGCTTTTTTAACGGAATTTCTTGTGAAGTTTGCATACTCCGTCGTCTGCCATCCCCAGAGCAACGGACAAGCAGAAGTCGCGAACAAACAAATCCTGAATGCCTTGAAGAAAAAGCTAGATGAATACAAAGGAGGATGGGCTGATATGGCGTAGAAGTAGTGTTGCCGGTAGAAGTAGGGCTACCCTCTTACCGGATCAAACACCAAGACCTTCAAAGAAATGACCAAACACTCAGGGAGAACCTGGACTTTTTGCCCGAAATGAGGCTCATGGTAGAATTGAGAGCAGCTGCTTACAAAGACAGAATTAGCAAGGCTTACAACAAGAAAGTCCTAGAGAGCCGTTAGATGTTAGCGACCTAGTCCTTCGCAGAACAGCATCCACCGGCAAGGCGCATACTGAAGGGAAGCTAACTGCTAATTGGGAAGGTCCTTACATCATAGCTAAGAAGATTGCTCCCGGTTCTTTCATTCTAAAAGGCATGGATGACAAGGAGCTTCGAAATTGTTGGAATGCTAGCGTCCTAAAGAAATATTATGTTTGATTCATTGAATGTAACAGGCCGACAACCACCTTTTATTACGTAAATAATACACGCCTCCGCTAATAATTCATCAATCGTTTTATTATTTTCATGCATATTAATTGACCATATGACAGACTCTAAGTGCATTAACGGTCATATGACAGACCTAGCACAAAACAAAAGCCATATGACAGGCTCAAAGTGCACTAACGGTCATATGACAGACCTAGCACAAAACAAAAGCCATATGATAGGCTCTAAGTGCATTAACGGTCATATGATAGACCAAGCACAAAACAAAAGCCATATGATAGGCTCAAAGTGCATTAACGGTCATATGACAGACCTAGCACAAAACAAAAGCCATGTGACAGGCAAAGTGCATTAACGGTCATATAACAGACCGAGCACATAACAACGACCACATTGGCGGTTATGCAACAGATCGGACGATAAACGGTCATACAAGGATTAAGCATTAGAAAAACAAGGGAACCAAAGTGCAAAAGTACTTTTCCATAAAATAAAAGCTACTGGCTTGGCGGCCAACTATAGATGAAAAATGGTGGCGGCCAATAAAAAAAGGCTTTCAATTGGAATCGTACTCGCAAAATTGAAACATAAATTCATCGTTTACAGATGCCAAGATGGGCCGAATAAAGGGTTAATAAAAATATTCAAAAGATTACAAACTATATGCTATTGGAGGAACAGGAAGAGCTGAAAGATGGCCGCCAAAAACTTCAAGAGGGAGGGGTTTCCTGATTTCCCTGATCTGGAACATCTCGAGGATCCGCATCAGCAATAGCGTCCTCGTCAGCAAACTTAGGATCCCCTTCAAAAGGTGTGAGATGCTGGCCTACCGCATGAGCATCCTCAATGACATTCCAGTCAAATCCTGGAACCGATTTGCACACGCATCTTATGGCGGCCGCCCACCCGCCATCATACCTCTTGTGTAGGGCCACTGCATATTCATCAGACTGCTTGAACTCAGCAACAGCCTTAGCGGCCCCCCTGGCCTCCGCTTCGGCCGCAGCGTCCAACACATCAATCTCCTTCTCGGAGTTGGCAGCCTCCAAAGCCTTGGTCAATGTATCAACATTGGCCTCGGTCTCTTCCAGTAAAGCAGCTCGTGTCTCAAGGTTTGCAGCTCATCCTCAAGGGGCTGCAAGGCCGCAATCTTGGTTGCCAGTATATCCTCGGCGTCCTTAAGCAGATCCTGGCAAGTCTCCAGCGACTTCTTATAGCTATTCGCCAACTTCTGGTACTCAATATACTGCTCAATCAGCTCGAGAGCAGCATTGTTGGCCTGCAGAGAGGAAAGGAGAACGTCAATACAAAGGCAAAAATATATGACAGAATAACAAATGGAGGAAGAAACATACCACAAGTTGGTCGTGAGCCAACCTAGCAGCAGGAGTCATCAAGGACCCTGCCGGCCTGTCAAGAGGCAGTTGCAAGCCTTTCAAAATTCCGTAGGCGAGAACGCCACCGTTCTCTGGAATATCAGCATACAACGATTCATCCTCTCTAACGTCCCAATCAGGCTGGTAGATCTTGCCTGGGACGACAGGCCGGCTGGCAAAGGAGGCCGGCTGGCAAAGGAGTCACTTAACAACACTTCTTTCTTCTCAATCCACTCGCCGAACCGAGAGAAAATGTCGGGAGACAAGCTTGATAGAAAACTTTGAGATGTGATCATCTCCCGGATTTTTTGACGAATGGTGGAGTAGGAACCAGACAACCAAGTGCCACCGCTCTAAAGGCCGGGACCCATGGCTGCGACCTCAACATGCTCTTGGCCTTCCGGTGCATTCACGTCCAGGTCCTATACTTGGACGATCTCATTAGCAGGGGCAGAAGTGCCAGGACCAGCCAAGGCCGGCCGTTTATTAGCAGAGGAGTCCGCCGTAGTTTGTTCTCGCGGCCGTCTCCTAGTCTCACCTCCCTGGCCACATGCGGGAAGTAGAGGACCTCAGAGGGACAACAGTAGGCTACCAACCAGAGCTGGCAGCAGCGGTGCCGGCGCCCGGAACAGGGACGCGAGCGACAGTCACCCAGCCGCGGCCACGTCGGATATTTTGAGGGCCGTGGCGGTTCCCTCCCCGGCGACCATTAGTGTTGCCGTGCATGGTCTCGTACTCATGGGACGGAGCAGGTGGCAAATTGGTTAACGGTTGGAGGTTCTCGTTCACACCAAGTGCGTCGAGATCAAGACAGTCGAAACCTGCGAACGGCAAGAAGCAGGTTAAAAAAAAAAGAAAAAGAAAAATTTCATCAGTTGTACCAGTTCGGTAACAACACTTACCATTTTCATGGGTGTGACATAGCAGCATAGCCGACAAGGGCTGGTTCCCAAGGATATACTTGGTATGAGGAAGCTAATACTTGGGTTCTTTAACCTGGGATTTCTTCCCGTCCTCGTAGGTGATGAGATAATCCTCAGTGTTAAAGTATGTAAAGGCAGTCAACTCATCCCCATTTAACGGAACTTGGGGCAAGTGCTCCATATGAGGACGCGACTTAGTGAAACGACGGCGCATGGGAAAATCCTCAGGTACCTGTAACCAGAAAAAGGCATCCTGCCAACCCTTCAAACCAGTCATCTTAGGCTGAACGGTCATCTTCTTGTCATCCGTTGTCAACGACCACCAACCCGCTTGCCTAGAAGACCCATTCTTCTTCAACCAGTGAAGATGGTGGAATAGGTTTAATGTCTGGGGAAAGTCCAAAAAACGAACAACCCAAATGTACGCGATCAAATTCCGAACCGCCAAGGGTGTAAGTTGAGCTAAACAGACATTAAAGGCATTCAGAATCTTCACTAAAAAAAAAATGCAGAGGAAGGCGAAGGCCAAACTCAACGGGAGGACACTCCGTCACAATAGCCTCCTCTGGCGGAACTACTAGTCGATAACCATCGGGAAAATCATACAAATCCCGAGCAACCTTGGGATAACCAAGATCAATGGCGTCCCGATGCTAGAGGTCGTCAATTTCCACAGTAAGAGGGTCAACGCTAAAGTCTTCAGGCAGCCAAAGAGCATTGGACCCTGGACCAACACTAATTTCCTCTTCAATCATGTCGTCCTCCATATCATTGGAGTCTTCGACCCTCCTCCCAGCAGCATTGGAACTCTCTTCGATAACGCGTTCCGACAAGGGCACGCTGGGACCAATATTCGCGGCCATGGTATCAGTCGCGTCCTCTGTAGCACGTACAATGGGAGTGTCAGGGACAAACCGACGTTGGTAAACAAACTCTTGACTGGCCATGACGGTCGCAATAGAGTCACTATCGTCACCTAAATCAATGATAAGTGGATTAGCGGCCACAGATTCGTGTAAATGGTCGTAAAAATCAACAGTCACTTCAACCTTTGCATCCGCCAGGCTATCTAACCAAGCGTGCTCTCTTAATGGGGGAACATCAAGACCGGGAACTGCGTCAGCTGGAGGATGCCTAAGGGACCATCTAGCAAGAATCTGATGTCTAAGCTCCCTAAGCGTCTGCCTGTCACCACTCTGACTAGCGGATAGATACCTCCTAGTCAAGTTATGCTCTTTAGGAGTAGCAGGGTCGTTAAGAAATTTGGACCTCAATTCTTTTTCTCTCTCGACTGTTAAGGGTATGTCCGACAACAACCTAGTCCTCCCCACAGGGCTAGAGTCTGAAGAGGGGTTGCTATCGGCCAAGGGGGAAGAAGGTTCACTCTCAGTCATAAACAAGTCACTAGGGGCGTTCTGGCTATCAGACTGGTCCGACATGATGAAAACGCAAAGAAACTTAGGAAACTTGAGAAAAATTGAGGAAATACCTAGAAACGGATAATCGCCGGCATAAAAGTCGGAGCAGTGAAATGAAGACAAATGAAGTTTCCAAACAGTGAAATTGCGCAGCAAAATTCGAGCTTGAGCCAAAGAAGTACCGGATATGTGAAATAAGTACCGGCGAAACACAAATCCACGAACCCAAAAAAACCCAGAAGAAATTCGCCAAGAAAAGACGAAACTCTTAGCACACTAGAACTGGAAAGTAAAAACTAAAAGATCTGCAACTTTTTTGAAGAATTTAAGCACAAAAAGTAGAACTTTCGAGCGAAGAAGAACTGCGAAAATGGAGTTCGTCAGTTAAGAAGAAAGAGAAGTTGGGAGAATGTGAGATGAAAAACTCAGTAAAAAAGACAACTGCCATATATATGCAGTTAACCAACGGCCAAGATTAAAAAACTTCTCAACTCCCTCTCCAGATTCATGCCAAGTGTCAAAGCACTGCAGAGCCCTAATAAAGTAATGGGCGGGATTTTCGAAAAAGTAACCATTAACTTTTCGAAATTCTTTAACTCCCTGTAACGACACGTGGCATCCAACGAATCAACTTTGCTAAAAAAACCGGCCAAGACGGCAATGGCTCGCGTCCACCGACAACATCTTTAGCGGTCAAAACGCCAAATGATGCTGGGGGGCTAGTTGTATTGGTATAACCTAAGTATGTTAGCGGATCTCTTCCATGAGTCCGCGAACTCCATTATGGACGCGAACATTGTAAATGTCGCCTACAACTCTAACAAGCCAGCTTATCAACGTGGACCGACAATGTTGGCGGTCGCCTAACAAGACAAAACAAGCGCACCACAGCCATACACGTGTCAAAGGATTACCTACCCTGTCAGGTGACTAGTACTTCTATAAATACCCCACTAGTACTATTCTGCAGGTACATTCTTTCACACTCAGAACTCTTATCTCTCTCTCTCTACTCTCTCTCTCTACTCTCTCTCTTTAACTCCTATTTGGACACGTGCTGACTTGAGCGTCGGAGGGGGTTTCCTCGCATCCCCCCCGAGGGTAGTTCACGTTTGCTCCTTGTGTAGCTATTCACCAGCGGACGCTAACTCCAATCTTTGGCGGACTCTTCACCAGACCGCCAACCGTTCTGCAACCGGAACAACTTTTGCATCTCAAATTTGGAACGCGTTTCAAGTGGGATGGAGGCCAAGGACGCGGCTTTGATTGAGAAGGAGAACATCAAGAAGCTCGAGCTAAGATGGAGTATGCCAAGGTTGACAGAAAGCAAAGAACAACTACGTGACTATGAAGTACTTGACCAACTTATCCACCTTCAAGCCTAGACGATCTAGAAATATCAGGTTACTCTGGCTTGAAATTCCCGGATTGGATTGGTGATTCCAAAGTGCTTCATCTCATTGTCACTATTACACTTGTGACATGTGTGTACACCAAGCTTCTTCCATCACTCGGCGAGCTACCTTTCCTCCACAATCTTCACTTGATTGACATGAAGAGGGTGTAAAGGTTGACGCTGAATTCCGAGGAGATGGTAATTTTGCTTTCCCTGCATTAGAGAGGCTTACAATTGTGGGTATGTCTCGTTTAGAGACATGGACTGATGTCAAGGAAGTGGATTTTCCGCGCCTTTGTAAGCTTGTGATCGAGCATTGTCCTATACTCATTGCGCTCCCTTCACTGTCGTACTTTCATTCATTAAAACAATTAGAGATAAGCCAATGCCCTAAGCTCTCATCTTGGTCGAAAACGTCGTTTCTATCCTCATTGAAGATGCTAATTGTAGAGAACTGTCCTTCCTTTAAAAGGAGGTTTGGTAAACCCAATAACAAGGATTAGCTGAAGATAATGCATGTCCATAATGTGTGGATTGATCATGAAGAGACCGTAAATCTCAATGCAGCAACCCAAGTTCTCTAACAATGGGTCCATTTGGTAGAGGATGTAAGGATATCTTCCCTTATTTTATTTTTCTTCATTATTTGGCTATATACAATCTTATATCCAATAATATATTAGTAAATTTAAAATTTACTTATGGTCTTTAAAACTCTAGTAGTTTTATTGATAGTAAAAGCTCTTGTAATTTAAGAAAGCCGAACATTTGAGAAACTAATTTTCACATAAACTTAATTTTCATTTACACTTTTTCATATATACTTTATCTAACATATTATGTAAATAAAAGAAAATATATACTTAATTTTTTTTTAAAACAAATTGGGTTAGTAGGGGAGGGGGAGAATTCCACCTCGGAAGTACTCCTCATGGATTTCATTTTTCATCCCACAACCTCAATTTCGGCGTTGGCTCTTCTATTTTCCTTTAACCCCCTATTTCCATTAACCGCACCACCATCCATATGCATCTCAAAAACCACACCGAAAAATGGGAATAGGTTTCATCTTGCAAGAAAAATTAAGTTTGTGGTTTCTTTTTGCAAAGAATGCTTAAAAAGCTTTTTTTTCGCAAAAATTGAACTTTTAAAAGGTTTTTTTTGGCAAATTTTCCTTATTTCTCCCTTTTACTCTTTTCAATTATAGTTGTGGCTTTTTTGACATTGTTTCTATTCTTTGCGCTCTAATGACAGCTCTGATGCAAGGCTCTCGGACTTACAATTCTTTACCATATCCTCGATATGAGAGTGCCTGATTACGAGAGTTACCAAATGATCTCGGGCACCAACTTGTACAAGATCTCTGGCAGTACACATGCTAATCATGCCTTGAGTTCAAATTCAATAGAAATCCTGGTAACAAACGACAAAGTTGCAAGTTCCAAGATATGGAGCTCAAGAAATCTATCTTTTGCTGGGAGGCTAACTTTGATCAATTCTGTCTTGATGTCCATTCAAACATACCGGTCTCAGATCATGTCCCTTCCTAATTGTCTCTATGCTCAAATCAATAAGATTTGCAGGAATTTTCTTTGGAAAGGGGTAGCTGATTCAAGTAAATCCTAGAAAGGTGGCTTGGAATAATGTCTGTAAGCCCAAGAATGAGGGTGGGTTGGGTCTATTAAACCTATACAATTGGAACACTGCTGCTCTGGGAAAGCATGTGTCGATGATTGTTGCTAGAAAAGAAAACCTTTGGGTTAAATGGATACACGCTGTCTATCTTAGGGGCCTGAGTTGGTGGCTGTATACTCTCAAAAAGAGTGACAGTTGATACTGGAGATCTATTTGCCAGGTCAAAGAGAAAATGAAGATGTGGGTCTCCGAAGATCAGCTTAGTAGTATGCTTAAGTACTCAATTCAGTAGATTTATAAGAAGATGGTGGAGCAACAGAGGACCCTCTACTGGTCAAGAGCCATTTGGTGCAGGTTAAGTCAACCAAAGCATAGATTTATTGCCTGGTTAGCCATACTGCACAGATTGAATACCAAAGAGAGACTTATGCATATGCACATCACTCAAGATGACAGGTGTTTGATTTGTGATAGTGCAAGTGAATCTCATAATCACTTGTTCTTTTAATACCATTAGTGCTAAATGCTTGGAGGCAATTACTTCTTAACTGGGCATTAATAGGCACTGCTTCACTTTGCCTAAAGTGATAAGATGGATCAGCAGGAGGAAAATGAATAAAGTCAGAAGAGAGATTCATTATACAATTTTACTTTGTACAGTTTATATGGCACTGTTTCTCTTATAGGTTTTTTTGGCTCTGCGTAGCCTGTTTGGTGTTGCTCTTTGTCTTGGGGCTTGTCCCTTGTTGAGTCTACTGTTTTGGTGGTTTTTGATGTAATAGTACTCTGAGCTTGCTTATCAAAAAAAAAAAAAATTTGCAAGTTCCAACAATAAAATGCTCTACACGAAAGGAATAAGAGACCAATCGAGACGAAAAACTGAAACATGGTTGCTGCATTGCCTGCATACAAGTAGCTACTTATGCAATCTAAATGATGCTAAGCTAACTAATCCTCGGGTTGGAAAATGTTAACCCTCACCAGGCCATCACAAGCCCCGAAGTAAAATACATGGATGTTTTGTACAAACTCTGGCCAAATTGCACCTTAAAATCGGCTCAAAGCATCGAGCATTCGATCAGGTTTTCAGGCCAATTTCAGCCTATATCAAGTCGTGCCCGTGTTTATCATTGTGTATGGATTATGTTAGGTGGGATATAATTTACTTGTGTATTTATAGGAGATGTTAGCTTACTTGTTCATTACTGGTAATAGAGAATCTACATGGAAGCTGCGACTAGTTCTCTCTTGTAGATTAATAAGGAGAACGAGATGATCGACTAATATATATATATATATATATATATATATATATATATAGAGGTAGGATCCGCTGAAAACCAATGTTAAGCTGAAAACTGAAAACTTGCTCATTTTATAGATTTTCTACTCGTTTTACAAATCTTTGCTCATTTTACAAATCTTTGCTCATTTTTCAAATTCTTGCTCATTTTTCAATTTTTTGCTCATTTTACGAATTCTTGCTCATTTTACGAATTCTTGCTCATTTTACAAATTTTTGCTCATTTTATGTTTTTGTTCATTTTAAGAAATTTTTGCTCATTTTTCAAATTTTTGCTCATTTTACAATTTCTTGCTCATTTTTCAAATTTTTGCTCATTTTATATTTTTGTTCATTTTAAGAAACTTTTGCTCATTCCAATCCTCCGAGTTATCAACTCTTTTTTCGCAATTCTCTCTCCTAATCAACAATTCCAATACAAATGAAAACATTAATCTAAGCCAAATAGAAGAGATAAAATCAAAATTATACCAGAACAAGTGATGGTTGGTAGATAATCTCCAATTACATCACATTTTGTGCTACAAAAAACCTAAATCTTCAAATTTTCGTGAAAATCTGTTCGAAATAGTATGCTCATAGCAAAAAATCAGACGAAAATAGCAGATTCGAAGGATCGAAAGTAGCTGAAAATTTATTCAGAGGTTGCTTCTCTTTTGATTGTGGTTGAATTCTTCATCTTCCTAATCTGAAAATATCACCATTGTTGTGATTTGGAGAGAGAAAAATAGCTTTTTTTTTTTTTAATTGAGGAAGGTCAAACGAGAAAGAAGAGTTGAGAAGAAGTTGAGAGGGAGATGATGACAATGGTGAAATCCAATTGAAGAAGAGTGAGGAGAGAGAAAGGAGCAAGTGAGGAGAGAGACTGAGAAACTCAGAGTGAATTTATGAAAGAAGGGAGGAGAGAGAAAAGAGTGTGATTTTTACCCCAAAAATGCAGCATTAATACTGGCCATGCGATCAAAAATCAATGGTGTGGATATTTTGTTTTCAGTTTTCAGCCTAAGAGTGGTTTTCACAAGATCCAATTCCTATATATATATATATATGTATATATATATATATATATATATGTATATATATACATATATATATATGTATATATATATTTGTGTGTGTTTGTGTAATGGTTCTCTTTGGCAATACTAGTTGAAAATAAATTGAAACTGGTAAGTTAACTAAAACTGATAAGATAAAGCTCAAAATGAAAAAGGTAATCGATTAACTGATAAGGTAGCTAATTAGTTTAACTGTTTGGCAAAATTAGTTGCTTAAATATATTATTTTGGCAAAATTTTTTGTTATCAAAATTTTAAAAAGATTTTCCAAAATTTTAGTCATCTGATTTTGAAGAGGTAAAAACTTTAACATATCATTTTAACCACTTGAAATTTTATTTTACGTACTCCCCAAACACTACTAATCATTTTAGCAACTAACATATGTTAGCACCTTATCAATTAAGATAACTTAAATGCTTCCCCCAAACCAAGCCAATATGTATGAATGGTAAGGTACTCTTAGCTTAATTATCGTCAAATAATCTTAGGTTGAAACATCCTTGTGTATAGACCAAGTTTTATCAATTATAGACTTAATTACAATATTTAGGAATTATTTGCACAACCCAAAGAAATCTGCTTCGTGAAGGTGAATGTAATGTTTATCACATTAGCAATACTAATTTATGTTGGAACAAAGGGACCTTCCATTCAAAATTACTCCCTCGGTTCCAAAATTGTCTGCACACTTTCTTTTTATGTTTGTCTCAAATTAATTTGAACACTTCCATTTTTGGCATGGTTCCACTATTACTATATTGTTTCACGTGAGAAAATCCGATTGGAGAAAGAAAATTAAAACTTACCAAGCAAGCCCTTTGATTAATTGAAGAAGATGAATGCAAGTCCAAGCATTAATAGATTAAGTTAATACTCCTCAAAAACCATCTTCTAACCCCTTAGCCTTATAAAGTGAGCTCATCTTTATTCTTTTATCCTTCTAAAAAAATCTTCGTGAAGGTGAATGTAATGTTTATCACATTAGCAATACTAATCTAAGTTGGAACAAAGAGACCTTCCCTTCAAAATTACTGCCTCAGTTCCAAAATAGTCTGCACGCTTTCCTTTTATGTTTGTCCCAAATTAATTTAAACACTTCCATTTTTGGCATGGTTCCACTATCACTATATTATATCACGTGAGAAAATCCGATTAGGGGAAGAAAATTAAAAGTTACCAAGCAAGCCCTTTGATTAATTGAAGAAGATGATTGAAGGTCCAAGCATTAATAGATTATGTTAATACTCCTCAAAAACCATCTTCAAACCCCTTAGCCTTATATAGTAAGCACATCTTTATTCGTTTATCATTGCGGGACACTCGCATGTATTATTTGGGTAATGTCGTGCTATACATCGTCATAGCTTCAACACACCCCCTTACATGTGAGGTCCTTTTTCAATTGACCCAAATTATATTTTTGGTCCTAGCATTGTCGGGATGCTCGTAGAACTATAAAGAGTCCTTATATATGGTTCGTGTTGTGATGATGGAAACTCGGGTTCAAGTGACACCTCAACGTTGCTTCCAATGTGAGTAGAAAGTGGTTTTACACTAGGTGATGTATGAAGAGTGATGATGACAAGTTGAGATTGTGGCTACATATTTATTGGGGGAGTTTTCTTCACTTTTACCAATCTACAGGTGGGAGATTGTTGGGTAGGGTGTGGAGATGGTAAACGGAAGTGTGGCGTTGTAGGGAACGGAGGTATGTGTTGTGTGTATCGCAATATTTGGGGAGATTGGAATCAAGGAGTGTCGTCGTCAATGGAGCAACCAGGGAGGTCGGAGGTGAGACCGCAAGAAGCAGATCTGAAGTAGTGGTTTTTGAGGTTAGAAGCTTTGCCACCGCAAATCAGCTTGCTCGATTTTTAAGAACTCGCTTAATAAAGTCGAATTTCTCCCAAAAATTCAATCCAATTGAAACCTAGGGTTTAATTAAAAAGCAAATTGATGCGAAATTCGAATGAATTATACTCTACGCCATTCAAATTCAAAGTGTTTGATCATTTCGCAGAACACCATTTGATCGAAATCACGAAGCGACAGATTGTAAAATCTCCTCAAGAAGAAGTGAGAATTCTACGATTGAATTGTTCATTGGTTAATAGAGCAAAGGAGATAAATACGACAATTGCAGATATAGTTGAAGCAGCATGAACAAAGAGGAGAGAGTAAAAGGAAAACAGAAGGTAGGAGGAGGTTCGGCGGACTGAACGAGAGAACGAGATGGAGGAGGGTTCTATTAAGGAACGAGAGGGAGGAGGGTTTCAATTAAGGGAAATTTTAGGTGAAGCGCAGTACGTAGACCTATAGTCAAAAATAATTATTTGGAGGAAAACTTATGCAAGTGCTCGGGTTCACTAGTCAAACGGAGCACTTGGCATTAAGTCCTGCGGTGCGCTATTCAACCGGAGCACTTGTGAATGTTTTATATTAAAATTTTCACGAGTGGTTGGCTTGATTATTCAATCGAAGCACTTGACAAGTAGTACAAGGAGTTTTTTCCACTAGTGGTGTGTGTGTTTTGATATGCGAAGTAATGAAGCTACGAGCTCCATATAGCAGCCGCCCGCAAGCTTTGGCCTTGACACATCCCGCACCCATAGCCAAGGAGGCTCGAAGAGTTGTAGTGACTGCATGCTCGCAGGTCTAGCCTGTGCCCGCTGGCCAGCACTCCGCGCCCGCGGGTTTCATCGCCCATAATGGGCTTTGTCGAGCTTTTATGTGTTTTTTCTTCTTAATTTCGAGACCTTGTTTAGCTAGGTTTTCTAATTGTTACTCTAGTTTAAATATGTTGACGTGGTTTGTTGTTTTATAAAGCCAAGCATAATAGAGAGAATTATTCTTAGATCTAGAGAGACTAGAGAACCTAGAGAAATGTTAAATAGTCTAGAGAGATTAATGAATTCTCCTTGTATCATCATCTCATATTCAGAGTCCGAGTGCAGTGTTCGTGGTTTTCTCCATATTCAAGGGCTTCTACGTTAAATCTTCTTGTGTTCTTTATTGTTTTAGTTTCTTAATTCCTCCGTATATTATATTCTGATTGGTTGATTTATTAGCGCCTACGATACATATTCCTAACAACATATACGCGATTTTATAAAATAAACTCAAAAATATTAGGGGTTATAGACTTATAGGCCTTTAATTTCATATATGTCATCTCAAGTTCTCAACCATATGATATTAATCTAATCTTATACTTAATTTTAGGGATAAAAGCTAGAAGAAAACAAATTTCATTTATTTAGGATAGTTAAACTGTTAATAGTAATATCCACAGTCACTACAAAAAAAAATCTATTGTATCCGAAACACTCATAGAAAATCATTGGTCCATATTTTGCGATAGTGGTGATTAGCGGAGATCGATCATCACTAATCACTATAGGATTTTCACAACATATAACCAACAAAATATACTATAACAAGCATACCTTTCGATTAACATGGTCTGCGCCTACAAATCTCAATCATCAGAATAGTCGGCGTTGCTGCCCGAAAGTAAATATGTAAATTTAGTATAACTAGACTATTAATATCGTAAAAATGTATATTAATGAAGCTTAACTTCTTACAAGAAAATAAAGAAGATCAATATAGTCCGATGGTACTGGCTAAATCGTACGGGGTAAATTGTTTATTTGTCCAATTTCATTAAGTTATAGCATAACGATTTTTGTACTTGTTAAATATGAAGAATAGTCTATAAACTAAAGGCTAAAATAATAACAACGTATTGCAAACTATATGAATATGATAATTAAAACAATAGAATTAAGTATCACCACTAATATGAATTGATCAAAACATGACTCACATACCAGTTATTCAATTATAGATTAGGCGAGATTGACATTCCCTTATGACTCAGAAATAAAGTACAGTTGCGAACCGAAACTAAATTCTCGGCCATTCTTTAATACCTAGAGCTCACTTTCGTTATAGCAAAAGACCTAACTAACATGCATGCATTCTATTTTCATGGCTTACACACATAATTAGAAGCATTAAGAACCAATGTCAAATAATTCCCAATTCTAGTTCCAACCTATTTTCATAGGAGAATTCAAATCAATAACAAGATTATCTAAATTAAGCCCCAACTTTCGTTGATTAACTCAATTAATAAAATAACAATTTAACATCAAACAAATATTCCTAATCTCAAATCCAACTTTCGTTGATAATATAAAACTAGGGCTAAATCAAGATGTAAAATTGACAATAAGAACAATCTCATCAAAACCTAAACATATAATTCAATAACATGGGAATTAGAGAAGAATTTACATGATCAATACATACTAGGGCTCAACTTTATCCTAGATAAAAAGACTACTCACTAATCATGGCAATAAAAGCAATAAACATAATGGAAAACATAATTAAAATATAATAAAGAGAAGATAAGAGAATAAAACTTGATTGAATTGAAGATGAATATGAAATCTTGAATCTTGAATCTCCAAAGTAGCAATAGAAAACAAACTAGGGCATAATACTAGAGAGAAAACTAGAAGAAGAAGCTTCTGGCAAACTGGGCCAACTTATGAAGCCCATACCTCTCAAAATACAACTCGCCTTGGAACGTGCAACCGATCGTTAGTAAGCTCTTCAAGCCTACTTTCCAATGCCACTGGAATTATCCAAATATCAGCATCGAGTAAAAAGTTATGGATAAAAGAGTGAACATGACTCGATTTCCACAATTCTTTCAATTAATTCCAACTCCAATTTAGCTCCAATTTGCACTCAAATACATCCAAAATGATCCTTATCAATGTAGCTTGCTTCCAATTGCTCCTAAGTACTCGAGCTTGTCCAATAATACTCCAACTATGTTATCGATACCTGAAATTCATCAAAGAATACCAAAAACGCACAAGAGGAGTAATATTTCGCAGATTAAGTAATAGTATGCAATTATGAACTACAATGCATCTAAATGCTCCTAGAATGAAACCTAAATGCAACTAAAACCTATATTTAAATATGACTCACCAATACATAAAAGAGATATTTATCTCAGATAACCCTCACATATAGCCTTTTTTCCCAAATAACCCCCACGTTGACACTCCTATCGCGGATAACCCTAAATTTGTAATTTATCATTAAACATGACGGAATTACACTTGGTTTGACTTTGGCGCTGTTTAAGAAGGTGGTTAATGGCTATTCAAAAGGATGTTCATTAGTTTTGATTAGGGATGCAAGTGGGGCGGGTCAAGTAGGAGACCCGCCCCATCCCCGCCCCAATGGGGCAGGGATGGATCCTAGTTTGGTGGGTAGTGGGGCGGGGATTGGGATGAAAGTTATCCCCGCCATGGGTGATGGGGCGGGGGTGGATTTTAAGTTGTACCCGCCCCATCCCCGCCCCGCTCCGCCCCATCCCCACTCACCCTACATCTTACCCACTTAAAATATTAAATTTTCAACAAATTACAAGTCTATAACACTCTTTAATACTTTTTCTAGCTGTATATATTTTTTGTTATTAGTATTTGAAATTATATATGGTATATGAGTATTATTTAGTGAGTTTTAAATTTGGATTAAGTGGATGGTGGGGCGGGGAAGGTGGGGATTTGGTGGGGATAGATACCCAAGTGGGTGATGGGGCAGGGATGGGGATGAGTTCCGGACCCACCGTGGGGATGGGGATGAAAAAGTGAAGTGGGGATGGGGATGAGAATGCCAAAATCCATCCCGCCCCGCCCTAGTCGCATCCCTAGTTTTGATGCACAATTCAAGGGTTTTATTTTTGGCAGCAGAACACTAATAGGGTGTCAAACCACATTCTTCAAATTTAATGTCATCAACAGTCTTCTTAAATGGTGGCAAACCCATCCAAAGTCTAACATAGTTAACGACGATTGTAATTTCGACATATTAAATGACAAAATATAAATTTAGGGTTATTTGCCATAGGGGTGACAATGTGGGAGTTATTTGGGAAAAGGGCTACATGTCAGGATTATCTGAGATAATATGATTGTTATCCCCGTAAAAAAAAATTGATTGGTTATCAAGTGAAATGATTATTATATTTCTCTCAGTAATATTTCTTCAAAGTATCACTTTTTTAATTTTTTTACAAATACATATATTAATATATATACAGTCAAAGTGGAGTATGATACACGTGGAAGTCAATAGGAAGTCGAAGAACATTATACTACACTACAAGATATAGCATCAAGGAGGGCAACTTAAATTGCCCTCTCTGATACAAAATTTGTCTCCTTAGGCTAGAGGATAATTTTTAATATTGCCCTCCAAATTCCCATTGCCTTCTTATCCCCGTTGTATTAGGTTTAGAGAGCAAATCTTATATTTTTGCGCTCTTTATTTTGATCAGTAAGGGAAAAATATTATTTGCTCTCTTTGTTTCAATTTCAAGCAAGGCAAATAAAGACGTTCACTTTAGTCATCAAAAAGAGCAAAATATTTTGCCCTTTTCGCTTCAAGCCAAACAAGATAAATAAACTTTGTCTTGTTAGGAACTTCACTTCAAAAATCAATAAGAACAACATATACACAAAGAATTTTAATGGTGGTTTAAAATTCAGAATATTCAAGTTGCATATTAAAACAAATGTAAGTTTTCGAGAATTCAAAATGTTTGTTCGAACAAAATTTTAAATTGCATATTAAAACTTATAATGAAGCAAGAATATTATGAATTCTCGATTACATGGTCAGATTTCGTAGACGATTTTAATGCACAGAGTATATAAGAAAAAAATTGTCCTACATAGAGTTTAAGAGCAGTATTTCAAATTACAGAGTTACCTGTGACCAATTCCATGCTATTATTCTCTAAATTGTCTTCATCATGAGGATCTTCATCATCCATCCATATATTGGGCACTGATAGGATGTCGTACACCTGTCAAAAATAATTCCTGCAAAACCTTCTAACAATGTAGTAGGGTAAGTAGTGTCGAATCCACAGAGAGATGGTTGTTTTAATCTAGCTTCTAATGCATGGAGAAACTAAACAAGACCAGGAATAATGAATTAAAGTTCTAAACTAATCAACCTACTAAAATCAAGCTAAAAAGGATCTAAGGCAATGGTTCACCATGTCCATAACTATAATCTATCAAAATATCATCAATGATTCAATTAATCAGATATCTAGAGCACATGTTAATCCTACGGTCGGGCCTTAACGTTCTCAAATCAACATATGCTAGTACGGTCGCTCAACATAATCAGATTTGCTAATTGTAGGTAAGCCTCTAAAGAGTACTATCTCTCGATCTATGACTCGATATTAGCAATATCTAATCAGACAATTGATCAGATTGCAAGATTAACAATAAAAACACTAATCACTTAGAGATATCAATAACTAATCAAACCATTAATAAATATCAATCAAGAATCATAGCATATAAACATGGATTGCCAAACCCTAGAATATAAACTACTCAATCATGAAATAAATAAAGAAATTTAAATCTACAAAGAAAAGCATGATCAAAGAAATCAATGAAAGAAAAGAGATGAAAATTATAAACTCATGAATTAATGAAGAAAAGAGAAACTAGGGTTTGCCATGAAAAACTAGAGAGAAAAGGAAGAATGAAACTAAAGTTAAACCTAAGAATGCAAAATATAACGTCAGAAAAGGAAGAGGGCCTTTTGGGGAGAGAGAGAAGACCTATTTATAGTTTTTACAAAACCGGCTAAAAAAAGGCAAATAAACCCGTCTTGAGAAACCGCCCGGTTGACCGGGAGAAATCCGCCCGGTCGGGCGACGGTGATTGAGGAACTATGACAGAAAAGCAAATCCGCCCGGTCGGGTGCGCAAGTGATTTTGGCTCCTTTCTCGCCCAGTTGACCGGGCTAACATGCTTTGCATCCTGTGAAAATTTCATTTCGCCCGGTCGGGCAAAACCGCCCGGTCGACCGGGCGGGAAAACTGCGATTTTGCGTCAACTTGTGAAGGCTGTATCTCTCAAACCACAAGTCAGATTGGGACGTGCGACCTACCGTTGGAAAGCCCTTCAAGTCTAGTTTTCAACCCAACTGAAATTTCTTGATTCTAAGAAGCACATCAAAAGTTATGATCAGAAGAGTATACATGACTCCTTTTTCACATTTCTTCTAATGATTTTCCACTTCGTTTTCGCTCAAACTCGTACTAAGACATATCCATACTATCCTTATGCATCGTAGCTTATTTCCAAGTGCTCCTAATCCTCAAGCTCAGCTAAATATACTCCAAATACGTTCTCATTACCTGAAATTCATCAAAAACAAGAAAACATACCGAATAGGAGTAGAATAACATAACTTATATAAGAATATGATGCAATAATGAACCTAAATATGAATCTAAATGCTCTAAAATGCAACCTAAATGCACCTTAAAACTAAATATAAATATGACTTATCAGGCACATGCTCTATCTTATGCCAATCTTTACTTACCTTCGAGCACCTCTTGTTTAACAAAGGACAAGGATTAATTATCAGAGTATCTTTTATTGTTGGGAGTACCGATTCAAAAATTTCGCAATGACTTATCTCTACATGTTTCAAGGATTACAGAAATGGAAGGAATGGAAGTGTAGGCAACCTTGGACATTTCTTGATCACAAGCGTGTAATGATTTTGAAAATCACAACTTTTGATTCCTTTCCAACTTTTCAAACTAGGCATACCATTAATGATTAGCGTGTCTAGTTGACGGAATGCAGCATCATCACCATCTATATCTCCACATAAAATGTCATTCATCATCAACACTTCATTCATTTGAATGATCTGAAGGTACTCAAGATTTGGTAACCCTCTTAGAGATATGTTGAGATCACTTTTTTCACAATTAAAGAGGACAATACGAACAAGCTTTGTAAACTCTTGTTTTTCGGCCATCCAAGTTGGAAGTTGTGAGCAAAGATAACATAATATTTCCAACTCTTCTAAGCATGAACCTGGCTTGAGCCTTCCAATTATTTGGCTGTCACCATAATTTTTACCTCTAAGAGGATTATATCTTAGTTGCAGACAAGTAAGGGTTTTTTTAGTCTCTAAAAGACCATCATCGGCGCAATATGAAGGTACATTCTCCAATCCAGAGAGACAACAGCTCCGTTTTCGAGATTTTGAAGGTCTAAGGGCGAACCTACATATTAGGCCCTAATTAAGTCCAAGTTTTTTTAGTGTTTGATTTTTCGGTCTAGTCCGAAAAAATAAACAGTTGTTTGGTCAAAGTTTTTTGAAGTTTCGGTTTTCGGTCCGGACCGCGAATAAATTTTCCTTTTTTATCTTTTATATAACTTCTATATAAAATTTAATTTTACAATATTTTTATGAACTTTTTATGGATATTATATCAAAAAATTATTATTACATTATTAATAACTATATTTTTTATATATTAAAGAGAATGGGGAGGTTAGAGAGATGTAAAGATTTGGTGTATCATAGGAGATGAAGGGACGAGAGAATTGAAGAAAGAGAATAAAGATGTGAGATTATTATGTTACAAGCCAATTGACTTTAAACTTGAGAATTTTAAATGATATGATTTGATTTGTAATTTCAGATCCCTATGTAATGTGCACTTTTAAGTTGACCAATAATTTGGGCCAATTCTAGATTTCAAATTCTTAATCATCCAAATACATTAACAAGTTAGTCACATTTTTTTATAACTTGACCAGTTTTAAATAAGATTCTTCATGGGTGGTTAACCGTCCCAAAACGACATTTTCGGTTCGGCAACCGGAAGTTTTAGTTCGCCATTTTTGTTAACCATAACCGTTACCAATGGCGGTTAGCCTGTTCTTTGGTGCGATTTTTTCGGTTAACCACTAACCATTACTCTAAGTTTTATTAATTTATTTTACTTAATTTACATATTAGATTTTCACTGGCAACATAAAAGTTTAGAATTGATGATAAGTTCACTGTCAACATTTTGATTATTCAACCTTTTTTTTTTTTTTTTTGTATTTTGGAGTTAGAAGTTGGTGAAGAGTGACTCAAATTTTGGTTGTTAATTATAATGGTGTTGCAAGCTTTTGTTTAGAATATTTCATTTCAACGTTAAAAGGTCAATTGGTATATGAAAACAAATAGAGGTATCGATTTAGTCTGTTAGTTCATTTCTGGTTCGAACCAAATAATTTAGTTTAATATAATTCCTTTGTCTTAAGGTTTGAACCATACAATTTTAGTTCAACCAATGTCAAGTAAAATTGTTATTTTCTGCATAAATTTATGAATTCAAGAAAGTTGATTACTATTACTATTACTATTACTATTACTATTACTATTACTACTACTACTACTACTACTACTACTACTACTATTATTATTATTATTATTATTATTATTATTATTATTATTATTATTATTATTATTATTATTATTGTTGTTGTTGTTGTTGTTATTGTTATTGTTATTATTATTATTATTATTATTGTTATTATTATTCTTATTCTTATTATTATCATTATTATTATTATTATTATTATTATTATTATTATTATTATTATTATTATTATTATTATTATTATTATTATTATTATTATTATACCTAGTAAAAATACGAAGATGATATTCATATGTCATTTGTAGTATTTTCTTAGAGTTTATTACAATGTACGGAATATAAATTTTACGAAACATGAATGACTTTTTTTTCAATAAATATTCTTCCCCCGTCCCTAAATAGAATTCCCATTTTTTTTATCTATATAGATTTCCCATTTCCTTATTTGGTATGGGTCCACCAATTAAAATATTATTTAGCTTTCACTTTTTATTATATTACCTACTTCCCCATAAATAATATGACTTTGTAAAGTGACCAACATTCTTTCTCCTCAATAAACTATTGGTGAATAGTGTACCAACTTCAATTTTTAATTCTGATTTAATACAACTAAGGGCTCACTTATGATTTCTCTTTAATACGTGTGCCCAAAAGAAATGGGAACTCTATTTGGAGACGGGGGAGTAGTTATCTATTATCATCATGATGTAATTATAGTAACTCATAATTTTCATAATATTAATTAAATTTATTACATACTGTAAAATAAGGTACCTTTTGGAGAATTTATCTACCACTTGGTAGCGATAAAAGTTAGGATGATAATATTTGAATTAAATATATGTTTGTTATGTCTTTCAGAGTGACCAAGCTCTCCAAATGAAGCTATTGTGGAGGATTGTTAAAAATGATAATAATTTGTGGGTCAAATTAGTTCGAAAAAGTTACATAAAAAAATAATAGTATTTTTTCTGTTAAAGCTTCTATATCGGCTTCTTGGCAATGGCGTAACCTCCTAGGTTTACGTGATATTTTTAAAAAAGGTTTACGTTGGTAGATTGGTGATGGTAAAAATATTGATTTCTGGATGGATAATTGGGTTTTCCAATACTCTCTAAAGTCTATCATTAATCCTATCCCTGGTTCTGAAAATCTGACTGTCAATAGATGTATCCTGCCTTCTGGACAATGGGACTCTCAGATGCTTTTTTCCCTTGTCCCATCTCACATTGTTTCGTAGATTTGTTCTATTTATATCCCCTCTGAGTCCCAACCAGATAATCTTATCTGGAGCCTTACGACTAATGGTGAGTACTCGATTAAGAGTGGGGCTCTTGTTGCTCAAGGGATTATTCCCTCCTGTTTAGAAAAGAGTTTAATTGGATTTAGAAGCTTAATATTACTTCGAAAATTAAAAACTTATTTGGAAAGCTTGTAATGATGGTATCCTAACTAAATTGCAACTTGAGAAAAGTCATATTTTTTTGCCGCAGCAATGCGTGTTTTGTAATAATGCAGGTGAATCAATAGGCCATCTTAGTTTTGCCTGCCCTTTTACTTTAGATATTTTTTCCCATATTAAGGCCTAGTTTGATAGGCCGAGCCCCCTTCTTGTTTAGCAAATATAGATCTTACTTCTTTCCGTTCTGTTTTGGAAGCTTGTCTCTCGCTGTCATCTAAATCAGAAATATCGCTTTTTTTCCTTTGTTTGGTGGTTTGTATGGTTTTTCAGGAATAAGCTTGTTTTTAATGATGAAGTTGTTTCCTCCAGGAAGGCAAGTTTTATTATTAGTAATTTTGCTACCTCTTGTCCAAAACTCTTAATTCGGAAGAAATGGGATGTAAGCCTAATCTAGCTACAAACACCAAGAGAGATAAACCTCGCACAGGTCCTGGTTCAGCCTGGTCCCCCCCTGCGCCTGGCTTCTGCAAACTTAATTTTGATGGCTCCAAATTAAATAACGGTAATGCTACGCTGGGCTTTGTGATCCGGGACTTTTCAGGTGATGCTCTTATGGCTGGAGCCCGGTCGCTTGGTCCTAACATTTCCATCCTACAAGCTGAAGCTTCGGGTCTCAAGGAAGGCATTATTGCGGCTTTATCGCTTAATATTTCTAACGATATTGAGATTGAAGGTGATTATCTCGCTGTTATTAATGCTGTTAGGAATATCTGGAAAGTCCCCTGGGAAATTAATATTATCATTTAGATGTCAATGCTAATTTGCTCAAATTTGATTTTTTTTCATGTTCACAATTGTTATCGGGAAGGAAATAAGACAGAGGACCTTATGGCGCATCGTGGACACTCTCACTCAGATCTCGTCTTGGTGCTCGTCATCAGTCCATTGAAGCTCTAAATTCTCGAATCGTTGCTTATTTTTCAGGCTCGCCTCTTTAGCATCATTCAGGTTAGCAACATTTTCAAGCTTTGAAAGGCAAAGCTTTCCCCCAAGCTCATTCATGTTTGCCAATTCTCTAATGCGGCAACCATTTGCTCTACCAACCATGAACTCTGACAAAGTGTGCACGCATGATAATGCGCCTATCCCAGCTGGCATAGAATTGATACAGCAAAGGGTGCCAAGATCATGATGTCGAAGGCTTGTTAGCTTTCGGGTGGTTTTTGGTAATGCTACTAGGCGAGACAGTTTTAGAGCTTCAAGGTTTGCAAATTTTGAAGGAACTATATGGTTTCAGGCAACCTTTTAATGAGTGTTTCAGAGAGGTCATGGTAACGCAGAGATCTAGCATTACCTATAGAACTTGGAATCTCTAATATTTTAGTCTTGCTCAAATCCAGAGCACAGATATTCTGCAACGACATGAATAGATCATAAGCAATGTGATGTACATTATTAGCCTTATGATTCCACAGCAACAAAAGCGACCTCATATTTGTAAATATTCCAAGAGCTTGAAGATCTATATTGAGAAAACACTGTAAAGTTACATGAAAGTGTTTTGTTTCTCTTACACGAGTGATTTTTGATCTTTGTAGGACCTGTTGAGGAAGTTCAAGACTATGTACCTTGTACCAAAATTTCCCAGTACCATAATGATCTTCATTCAAGAAAGAAATGTATCCTTTATGCTCACAAAGAGCTCAGAGATAGGAAGCAGCTATCTCTTCCATGGGTTCTTCCTTGATCAAACCTTCTGCTATCCATAACTGGATCAGCGTATCGTGATCTATCTCGTAATCCTTTGGGAAGAGACTGCAGTAAACCAAGCAGTCTAAGCATTCTTGGGAAATATTTACTAATTGATCCAACATCTTCAGACAGCTCATAAACTTGAACATATCCTCATAAGCTTTGCTCTCTCTACAATACTTCTCTGACTTAGGTTGGTCAGTTTTTCTGTCATTGCGTTTGTCGGACAATCCCGTTAGGCGTTGAACGAGTGTAGACACAACATGTGTCCACATTTAAGGATCCAATGATGAAACATACCGCGACATTAGTTGGCGCGACCCAACGGAAGAGCAATTTAAGGAACCAATCCAAAATGTGTTTTGAAATGATATTCTAATTAAAGCCCATGATGATTAATTGTATTTTAAGCCCATAAAATGTTTTAAGCCCATTTTAAAAGCCCAATCAAATATTTATTATTTTAATAAATATTTTTTCATAATCATTTTTATTATCTTTGATAAACAAATCAGATTTTTAATCCGTAAAATTCAATCTCCGGAATTTTATGGATAGAAAAGGTATCTTCGAAGGACGCGCAAATGAATATGCACGAATATTTCCGAATATGAGCCAGACGCGGGGGCTGTGCTCAGTGCACCACGTGCATTCAGCGCATATGCCAGAACGCGTCAAGCTAGCCAATGAGCGCGTGACACGTAGATTTCGTGACTCACACAAAATCTTGCGTCTGACGAAAGTCCTGTATTAGACGTAACTTTCTTTTCTATCTTTTCAAATCGCATTTACGTGTGCCTAAATCTGATTGGGCTGGCTACGTCAGGCACACCAATGTGCGCCTAACGCGTGGCATTGCGCCTGCCACGTAGGCATGTGCTTGGCGCAGGGCTTGCGTGAGGCGCAAGGTTTCTTTTCCCTATAAATACCCGTAATTTCCCGAATTACAGACGGATACTTTCAATCAATTCTTCATCACTGCGATATTTGTTTCACGATTGCTCCGCCTAAAGATCATTGCGCTCCTCAATCTAAACCGCATAGGTACAATCTTGAGGATCCTTGAATAAATTCCATATTATTGCTCTGAAGTTACTAACTATTTATTTCATGATTTAGATCTTTAAGTAATAATCTCTCTGCTGTATATTCTAACCTATTTTCTCGTTCTTTTTTATTTTTTTTCTTTACTATTATACTTGCCTGATCAGATTAATTTTAGTTACTAACATATTGTCTAATTGTCCTATTTTAATGCTTTTATCACCCACATGTTATTTTTGCTAATAAAGACCTAAAGAACTGTTCTAATATTAATCAGATTAATTTGAACAACTTGCTAGGTTCCCTGTAATATTGATTTCTTAATAACATGTTACTAAAAAATAGTCTTTTTATGTGTTTCCTGAACCCATTTAGACTAAATATTTTTAGGGTGTACAAAACATTATTAGATTATTCTTTGGCATAAAATCTGCAATGAATCGATATTTAGTAGAGGCCAACTTTGGGCTAATGTGGTTCACTATGACTATATTCGTACCCTTACCCCCAAACTCAATCTTTGGTACATTTTGACCATCTATGGAGTCATGACGGGGAAATCTACATTGGATAATTTGTTCCTATGATTTTCCTATATCCAATTAGGTTTATGATTCTTCCTAAAAAGAATTGTTGGTGACTTCTTTCAATACAAAACAATTTTCAATAAAACTTAACAGTGGGGTAGTCAAATCTAATACGCGCTCACATCGCATAGGCGAAAATAAAAACACGCCTACAATTTGGCGACTTCACTGGGGAGGATTTGAAAAAAATTTAATTTTTTAAATGAGTGGGTGAAACTTGAAAAGTACGATTCATTCTTATTTTTATGCCTTTGAATAATATACAGTTTTGCGTATGCATGGCTACTGTTCAGCCACCATAAAGACAATCTACCTTGCCTCATTAGCACATGTTCTATATGTGAGGTCCCCTGGGATGTTTGCGCTTTGTCCTTCAAAAAATCTTCCTGAGCGATTGTGTTGGATCTTAGTTATAAGCAAACCTACCCAACCATGGTATTGTTCTCTTGTTCCTGATTTGAGACAGGAGTGCGTCTTACACGTGGTCACCTCTTTAAGCAGGGGTATGAAGCGTGTGATCAATCTCTCAGTCATGGACCCTTTTCAGACTGAACCTAAACCTGACCAATAGTTTCAAACATAGAACTGGACTTTAGGTTGGAACTTTTGCATCCATGTTATATGACATTTTCCTGTGATTGCAATTCTTGCCTGCTAGTATTTTGTTAAATTGTCGTTATTATGCATCGTTCCTAAAATCGCGTCTAACAAACAAGCAAATTTTCGTCAATCGACCAATTTGTCGCCTAAATCCCCGAAAAATGTGTCGGGGAGTAGTGCGTCAAGCGCATTAAGTTGCGCCTAGCGCACCTCTCCAGCGCCAGACGCAAGGCTGGGCGTCGCTCGTAGCAATGCTGCACGACAAGCAGTCTGTGCATCGCACGCTTTTTGCCAATTTAGCCGTCGTAAGTGCCGATCCTATGTTTAGTCCTATGTTGTATGTCTGCATTCGCGTAAAAAAAAAAGGTCATTTTAGGAGTCTCACCTAATTCAAAAAAAGGTCTTTTCATGCAAGGTCAAGTCTATCATAAAAAAATGCATCTAAAGGGTTATTGTAGAGTTAGAGTTGTCATGCATGTCTACCGCTTCCCATTTTCTCTCTGCTATTCAACTAATCTTCCCTGTCAATCTTACCCTACCATATTCACCAATTTCAAAAAACTTACATATTTCAAAATCAATCCTACACCCCTCTTCTATTCTACCTTTTTCGAAAATATTTACTAATTATCATCATACCACGACATTTCAAAAAATCATTTTCAAAATTAATCCATCATCTTTTCTTAACAAAAGATAAAACAAGGGGTTTCTTTCAAAAATGAATTTCGAAAATTCTAAGCCCATTCCAAATACACTTTCATTCAATCCAATCCAATCAATCCAATTCACTTGCATTCATTCTAGGCCCATATGCATTATAGTCCATTTTACATTCATTTTTTAGACCCATATGCATTAAAGTCCATTTTGCATTCATCCTAGGCCCGTCTAATTTGAGTCCATACATTCACGAGCATTGAGTTGATCTTAGGCCCATATAAATCTAGTTCATCTCAAAATCTAGGCCCATTTGCATCTCTATGTCAAGCCCAGTCCAAGTCTAATCCCAATCTATTCCATTCTAAGTCCAATCCTAGTCCAAGTCAAACATATATTTCAATTCATATCCTAGGTCTAGTTTGCATCTCCATGTAAGCCCCGGTCAGTCTTCGGACTATAAAAATTCAGTCTTAGGAATATAAAAGTACATCCCAGTCCAGCCTGCTTGCTCACTCGTAAGTTCAAGGTATAGCATTCCTTAAGTCTATAGGCAATTGTTGTGTCTAGCATGCTTGCTCACCCGTAAGTTCAAGGTCTAGCATTCCTTAAGTCCATAGGCAATTTTCAAGTCTAGCCTGCTTAGTTTAATGTAAGTTTCGAAGTCTAGTTGTCTAGCCTGCTTGCTCCCCCGTAAGTTCAAAATCTAGTTGCCTAGCCTGCTTGCCTTAAGTTAAGAGTTTGGTCTTTGTTATTGTCCATCCTTACTTAATGTGTAGCCTACTTGCTCACCCATAAGTTCAAAGTCTAGCATTCCATAAGTCCATAGGCAATTGTTGAGTCTAGCCTGCTTAGTCTATTGTAAGTTCCGAAGTCTAGTTGTCTAGCTTTCTTGCTCACCCGTAAGTTCAAAGTCTAGGTGCCTAGCCTACTTGCCTTAAGTTAAGAGTATAGTCTCCTTTGTTGTCCAACATTCCTTAAAGTCTAGCCTGCTTGCTCACCCGTAAATTCAAAGTCTAGTCTCTCTTAAACCCAATCGTGGAGTCCAGTCTGCTTGCATAGTCCAGTCCAGTCCAGTCCATGTCTACATTTGCATATAGTTGGGCCCATGTCTCCATCATGGTCAAGTCTATACTAGTCCAAAACCTATAACCATTTCCATTTCGATTTCAAAATCATTCCCCATTTCCATTCCCACTTTTCATTTCTCGTCTCAATTTCTCATTTCGAAAACATTACTCCCTCTGTCCCAAAATACTCTTTACACTTTCCTTTTTCATCTGTCCCAGAATACTCTTTACACTTCTATTTTTGGATATGACCCACTATTATTTTAATTCTCTGCCTTTTAACCATTGGCCCACACTCTCTCTCCTCCAAATAAAATAATATCATTCTTACTACCTACCAACTCTAACCATTGGCCCACTCTCTCTCTACCAAATAAAATAATACTACTTTTACTACCTACTCACTCCTATTACATCTACTTTTTTAATAAAATAATAATTGATAACCAAACAACAACTTATCAACTAAAACTATGTGCCCTGATAAGTGTCAAGAATATTCTGGGACGGAGGGAGTATTTCCTAAAATTTACGAGGTCCATTCGATTTCTGTTCAGGACGGATCGTGAGAATATAACTTGGGAACGTCCAACAGTGAGGCAACAAGGTCGACCTACTCCCAGACTCGTCAAACGCATCCTAACTTTTTCTGACGAATCCTCTGACTCTTTTGAATCATCATCCAAAATGGGAGACACTAATGTACAGCTTAGTGCCATTATGACTCAACTCACACTGATGAACTCTCGTCTTGAGGAATAAGACAAAGAGATTAAGGCACTAAGGGAGAAGCTAACTGAAGAGGACAAGCAAGGCGACACTCCACCACTGTTCAAAACCAACACATAATTGAGGTTAAAAAAACTCGAGCAATTGATACAGTCAATTCCTGCGCTCGAGAGTCAGGCTCATGGCCATGACATCATTGATCCTGAACTAAGGGAAAAACTCCCTAAAAAGGTAACATTGGGTGACCTCCCAAAATTCAAGGGGTCGAAGACCCAGATGATCACTTTAGAGCATTTTCCATCTCTATGGCTCTCAAAGGCATGAGCAAGGACCTCTTTGCTTATGTCTTTCCTTTAACCTTGGATGCACATCCATCCAAGTGGTTCAGGTCACTGAATAAGGCTAAGCTGAATGACTAGGACTACATCAGAGAAGAGTTCCACAAACAATACATCTACAATACTCACCTTCCCATTGGCCTTCGTGAGTTAGAGTTAACTAAATAAAACTCCAATAAAGGCTTCATCACCTTCCTTAAAAGATGGAGGGATAAAGCTGCACAAATGATTAACAGGCCATCTCAGGAGGATCAAGTCCGACTGGTCATCCATAGCCTGTAGCCAAAGTATGGGGATCATATCAAGTTCCAACCCATTGAGTCTTTCACGAAGCTCTATAAGGTAGGCCTGCTGATTGAAGAAAAGATACAGGCCAATAAGAATAAGGATTCTAACAACAACAACTCCTCTTTCAAGAAGAGTAACAATAGCCCTTCTAGCTCCAAAAGTAATGAGGTCAATGCCATAGCTGCTGAAAAGAGAGGTTATCAAAAGCCTCAGAGAACATTCGCACCTTTAGGCATGTCCCTAGAAGAAGCCTTCACTAGGCTTCATGCAAAGGGAGCACTTCAGCCTATTGGCCCTACTCCTGACCCTGCTCCCGAGAACAGATCCAAGAGGTGGGATCCTAATGCCTACTGCAAGTACCACCAAGGGAATGGACACCCAACATCTGTATGTTGGACGTTAAAGAATCATCTGCAGGATATGGTTGAAGACGACAGATTGCCAATTTCAGCAAAAGTTAGCAATAGCAGCAACCCCTTGGGCAGCACCTGAATAACGCCGGGGCTTAGTCATTTAACGCTAGTTTTCTAGGTTGAGTCGGAGAGTCCCTTCCCTACCTCTTTCATTTCCCTTCTTGTCGAGTCTATGTCATTTAGGTCTTTATTTCTAATAAGCCTTGTTTTATTTATTTATGATTAATAAAATAATTGCATTTTCATTTTCATTTTCATTTTCATTGGCCTTCCATCATTTTATATATGTTTCTAACTCAATAATGAAACTCAAATCACCTAAATGAAATTGACTAATAATAATAAAAAAGATCTGAAACAAAAGAAAAAGAGAAAAATAAAAAATAAAAAAACAGGACAAACTTTGGATTAGGAGTTATTCCTCTCAACCTTCCATTACCTTTCGTAAGCAATCCTCGTACAACTAAGGAAAACCAAAAATCCTTTAAACCATCATCTCCCTGATACTTAGCCAAATAATCCTTCCATTAACCAAAGCTCCACAAATATCCTTCAAGCCTTCTAATACCCTAAATCAAACTTGTGTGCAAGCCTTACAACAAAAAGTATCAATGTCAGGCAAAAAAAAAAAAAGTGAAGAAATTAAAAGTGCGAAAAAAAAGAAAAAGCACAAGAAACGCACATGACAAAAAGACAAAAAATGCAAAAAAAGAAATAGCTAAAGGCAAAGAAATAAAAAGTCAAGCTAGGGGGCTTGCACACATGTTCTACCCCTCATGCAAATCCTTCAAACCTATATCAACAATCCTTACCATATCCTAACCAGATCAACCTTCATCTAAGCCTTAAACCTTTCAACCTTTCATTAACCATAACTCTTTTTTCAAAAGTATGTCCAAGCCCGCTAGGCTGAAAACCCGAAAGGGCGGCCTAGGCAAAAATTAGGGCACAAAAAAATATAATAAAGAAAAGAAATCAAATCGAGAACTACGAATGGTGTAATTCCGCAAGGATACGTAGGAATCCTCATCTCGGGATCCGACCGCTTCAATAAAATAAAAAATTAGTCATGGTCTAATGATTTAATTTTCTAGAGTTCAGGAGCATAATGTCTTTCTAGATCCCGACATAGACTCGAGTATGCACCTAGCCTCGTTAAAGCCTTTTCCCACCTACATTCATTTGAGTCACAAATTTGAACCTTTTTATTTTTCAATCCAAGCTCTCTTTGTCCCTGAGGACTCTCCGACAATTCCATGATTTCCGGCGATACTTGACTTTGCCTATATCAACTTTCCAAAGAAGAATCCCCAGTACAATCCCTAGTGATAACTTTCAACGTTCAAGGCAGATCAACTACATTTCGATTAAGGATCATGCCTAATTCAAGGCAAGCTCACCCAAAGTGGGGGCTTCCTACGTGTGGTGGTTCCTCCAATTCAAATCAAACTCCCGAAAAGTTGTAATCCGCGGACCTCGTTTACGGACCCCGATCATTTACTAAAACCGAATTTCGAAAATCATTCTATGAATTTCTAATCAGTCTATCATTCTATCATGCTATCCATCTTCTAGCCTTGTAAAATTTTGACGTTGCATTACAGCTTTGCAAAACCCCGACCTTGCATTGCATTTCAACATTTTAGTCCTGCATAACCCTGACCTTGCATGACGTGTCATCCCTTAGCTTTGCATAAACTTAATTCTTTCACTGCGTCTTATGCATCCTTAGAGAGCCTAAGTTTGCATCATTTGTATCATTATGTGCTTTATCTGAGTTGTTTGCACCTATCTGCTAACATCGCCTTCTGCAGGTAGTCAGATTGCTTGTAGGTATTGTCATGCATACTAACTTTGTTTTGCTGAGACCAGCGTATATAGATTAGTTCTAAACTGCAGAGCGTTTAGAATCGTTCTCCGTCCCGACACCGTATACTTTGACTATCGGTTTCCTGAACCTCAATCAAAGTGTGGGCTTACGTAGACACATAATCGTGTCTCCCCATTTAAGGATCTGATGATGAAACATACCACGACAATAGTTGGTGCGACCCAATGGAAGAGCAATTTAAGGAACCAATCCAAAATGTGTTTTGAAATGATATTCTAAAGCCTAATTAATTGTTCATGATGATTAATTGTATTTTAAGCCCATAAAATGTTTTACGTCCATTTTTAAAGCCCAATCAAATATTTATTATTTTAATAAATATTTTTCATAATCATTCTTATTATCTTTGATAAACAAATCAGGTTTTTAATCCGTAAAATTCGATCTCCGAAATTTTAGGGATAGAAAAGGTATCTTGGAAGGATGCCCAAAGGAATATGCTCGAATATTTTCGAATATGCGCCGGACGCGGGGGATGTGCTCAGCGCGCCACTAAGTCATGCGTCTGACTCAAGTCCTATGTGAGACGCAACTTTCTTTTCTATCTTTTCAAAAATGCGTTTACACGTGCCTAAATCTGATTGGGCTGGCTGCGTCAGGCACACCAATGTGCGCCTGACGCGTGGCATTGCGCCTGGCCCAGGGGTTGCGTGAGGCGCAAGGTTTCTTTTCCCAATAAATACTCGTATTTTCCCGAATTACGGACAGTTTTTCATATTATCATTTCACGCACAAAAATTATCTCGAATACTCCAAAACATACTTTGAATACTCAAACACTCAAATACTTTCAATACTTTCAATACTTTCAATTCTTCTACGCTGCGTTATTGGTTCCACGATTGCTCCGCCTAAAGATCGTTGCGCTCCTCAATCTAAGCCGCATAGGTATAATTATGAGGTTCCTTGTATAAATTCCATATTATTGTTTTGAAGTTACTAACTATTTATTTCATGATCTTTAAGTAATAATTGCTCTGCTGTATATTCTAACCTCTTTTCTCTTTCTTTTTATTTATTTTTCATTACTATTATACTTGCCTGATCATTATATGCATATTGTCTGATTGTCCTGTTTTAATGTTTTTATCACCCACATGTTATTTTTGCTAATAAAGACCTAAAGAACTGTTCTAATATTAATCAGATTAATATAAACAACCTGCTAGGTTCCCTGTAATATTGATTGCTTAATAACATGTCACTAAAAAAATAGTCTTTTTATGTGTTTCCTGAACCCATTTAGACTAAATATTTTTCGGGTGTATAAAACATTATTTGATTATTCTTTGGCATAAAATATGCAATGAATCGATATTTAATAGTGGCCAACTTTGGGCGAATGTGGTTCACTATGACTATATTCGTACCCTTACCCCCGAACTCAATCTTTGGTATATTTTCACCATCTATGGAGTCATGACAGGGAAATCTACATTGGATTATTTGTTCCTATGATTTTCCTATATCCAATTAGGTTTATGATTCTTCCTAAAAAGAATTATCGGCGACTTCTTTCAATACAAAACAATTTTCAATAAAACCTTAACAGTGGGGTAGTCCAATCTAAGACGCGCTCACACCGCGTAGACGAAAATAAAAACACGCCTACAACGAGTGACCTGAACTGTGATGCATCAGCATAAATAATTTGAGGTTTCTCCGTTAAGACCTCCTCCCATTGACCACTACTTTCTCTCCTCCCACAACTGAGGTATAAGTATGAAAGGGAGAACATAAAATTACAAGAAACACAACCATTATGAGTAAGAGAGAAGTGGGTTCTGCGAAGAATCACTAATATTTATCAGACCAAAAAACATACTATTAGTATTGTGTGTATCAGGTACAAAACTAATTTATTGTGAGACCCCTTTACGTTTAGCCAAAATCGGTCACCTTTTAAGTCAAAAGAGTTTTAAAGAAAGAGTAACTTTTTTGATAAAAAAAGTAACTTTTTTTGATAAAGAAAGAGTAACTTTTATCCTTAAATTAATCACTTCGATAAATATGATGGTCATTCATTTAAGGCGAAAGTTACCATCGTTTAACGGGTAACTTTTTACCTTAAAAGGTTCATCTCTATATAAGTGATCTATTTAGGGCAGAAAGTTACCTTCGTCTCACAATAGATTATTAGCACCTATCTTATTCAAGAATTTGTGAATAACATACTAGTATGGAATTGGCTTTCAGCAACGCATCAAAATAGCCTACTACAACACTATAAAGCGTCGCAAGCACTTTTACAAACGCACTAAGAAGTGCTCCGCGTGCCTGTGTCGCTGCACCCTGTAGCTACGCTTTATTTCAACGTCGGTATAGCCAGGATAAATGCGTCGCTAGTTCGGAACACTTTCAAGCACGCTGCTGGGACACTTTATTAGCTTTGTAATAAGGTAGCTACGCTCCTAAAGCGTTGAACAAGATCTGATACAACTTACTATTTCCTATAGCTATAGAGACCCACTAAAAGCGTCGTATAATTCCTTTCCACACTTTTAAAGTGCCAGCTAGAGTTAACTTATGATCTCAATGCTAAAATTACAAATTGGTTTAACATTTGCAAGTGAACCAAAATATATTATATTGATTAATGAAAAAATCAAATCGTTTAATACTCCGTATAAGCAATCTTCAAACTAACAATAACCAAAAAGTCTAACTCATTTAGACAAACTCAAGGTACAACCTAATGTACGTAGAACAACAAATGTTAAAATTTATAATCCAACTAAATAATAACAAAACTTAATATATCTTCATTCTTGTGCCCAAACAGAAGTTCCAATGTCCTCAAATCTTCAACATTCACTTTTTCGTTTTGGTGCATCCAAAATTAATCTGAGGGGCAAAAAAAATGTCAACAAAAGTAATTAAAAAAAGGCCACAAACATGCAACATACTAGTTTAACAAACAATAAATAAGATTTACTAGGAATGTTACCTTTCGACAAAAATCCAACTAGCTAATTAGATAATTAATGAGAGTTGTCATTTCCAGAAGATGAAGCGTTATTAGCAGCCTACATCCAACAAGCATTAAACTAACAATTAGCATAGAACATGTATGAATCATATGACAAATTTGCATGCATGAGTATTTTTGCAAAAGTTTGGGTAGCATATCCCTGTAAAAGTACATATTTTGCAGAAATTTCGACAACATCTCCCCATAATAGTGGTTAATCCAAACAACTCAAAGTTGTTTTCCAAACATGTGCACTAAGAATATCAATCCCAGCATTGACATAAACATAATTTCAACTCAATTACACACATTTACACAACCAACAAGGATTTTTTATTCCTATTTCACCATAGGAGTACCATCATTCTTTAACAATGTAAATGACTTCAATTGTACCTCTATACAATCCTACATTGGTAATTGCATTAGAAAAAGAAGGTTTGATCGTACCTTATCAACAGTAGGGATGTCAAAATCTTCTTCTTGGTTTGAATCAGTACCATCTGAACCAGATTCAGTTAAGTCATCACTTAAGTCATCAAATTCAGAATCATCAAAGTCTGAACCTAAATGCTCTTGGAGCTTCCTTTTCAGCTTCAATATTGTTGCCCCCTGCTTTTTAACACACCTCCTTAGTTCGCATAGATAATACAATATTGCTCCTTCATCTTTGGAGGACATCCTTAGGCCTTTACAATAGGAAGGAACGGAAGGTTCTACAAAATTTGATGGCTTAACACCTAACAATCCTAAACCACGAATGCGACCATATTTATCCTTCCCCAATACCTTTGAAACAGGATCATTATCTAAGTTAACTGATTGGTCCCCTTGTTCAGCAACAATGTTCTTAATTTGATTCTACAAATCAAATATACAACAAACTTAATGAATAAAAATAACTCGTCAACATAAGAATATTTGATATTAATATGCAAATTATAAGTCACGTGTAAGATCATAGACACACACCGTAATTTCTGCTTCATTTTCATTTTGGTGACATAATCCTTCAAGTTGAAAATCTTCCATGCTAAAAGACATATGATCCAAGCACAAGAGTTTCAAACATAAAAAAGAGAGTATCAACAACATTCTCTTTTCTTTTACTCTCAAGCTTAGAATCTTTAAAACTAATAAGGATCTGTGTGGATCTGGATCCCACATCAATAAGTTTCCTGACTTTAGTACACTCAATATAGACGTTCATAGACAGCTGGTCAACGACATATTCTCCCAAAAAGTTTAACAAATGTTCAAGTAACCAGCCCCTTCACTTAAGGAGAGAGAGAGATCAGTGGAAATAAGTTTGAAGGAACCGAAATACCTTGGTGTAAACATTTATGAGATATCCATAAGTGACATCAGATTTTTGAGAATCACATCAGATTTTTTTAGAGAAATATTATGCACCTATCTTATTCAAGAATTTGTGAATAACGTAATCCTTCTTTTGGAAAAAAGCAAGGCAAAGAAATGAGAATCACATCAGATTGTTTTAAAGAAATATGTCAATATCAAATCATAGTGGATATTTTTTGTTTTGTGATGGAAGAATCACAATTGATGTTAGTGTTATGTGTTATGGACAACAAAGCTGTAATGTTGATGGAGGTTATGTTAATTGACCTATATAAGCTCGATGATTACAAACAAATAATAGATCATATCTTGACATACTAAAAGTATAATACAACATCATAATAACTACTTTCATTTTTAACAAAATCAACAATGGCAAAAATTTCCTTTGCTTTATTTTTTGCTATGCTACTCTTATTTTTCTCATATGGTAATTTGTAGAACATTCCTCTATACAAGTTATTTTTTACTTTCATCTAATACAATATAAGTTATGCCATTGATTTTCTTTCATTTCTTTTGTTTGTGTTTTGACATTAGATGGCAGGGTATTGGCTCACTACAAGCAGAAATCCTGCGAAAAGGATCTAATTACAATTGAACCAGAGTGCACACACCATCTATGTAAAGCGTTTTGTGAGAAGGAATATGGCGAATTTAAACTTGGAGGTTGCAAAAACAAGACAAAATGTTGCTGTCAATTCAAAGAGGAAATGGTTGACAGGAGAAATTTGAATAAAAACAATTTTGTGTAATTTAATTGGCAATAACTAACCCAAATTGTATAAAGGATAAATGCCTACTTTCTAAATAAACACCTAATGCTTGATTTGGGTTTTAGCATCATCAACATTGCTATAAAAAAAATTATTGTCATTTTCTTGGTGGGTAATGCTTCTATTGTCATCCATTATCACTTTAAAACTTTATTGCTGGTAATAAAAATTTGTGATGAACTACACATATAGAGGATGAATACCCATTAAAAAGGACATTGAAATCATATTTTCTATATAAACATGTACATGTAATTTCATTACTGGCTATCACACATGGCGTTAGATGTCCAAATATTGTAAGGGTGTGGATCCACTCTCGCAAAAAGCTTGGCCAAAAGTTATAATTACAGTATTGCATAGATAATATGCCAATTTCCACGAGAAAGTTTTCTATACGTACAGTAGATGGGGAAAATTTGTAACGAATATTGAACTAAAAAAAAAAAGCTAGTCTAATTCTGCTCAAACCTATTTCGACTGATTTGTATTTTTTTTATTTTCACTTTAAAAATATTTTTTGTTTTTAAGTTTATAATCATATTTTATTTAATATTTGAAAAATATAGTTAATGTATAATATGATAATAATTTTTGGATATATTATCAATCAAGTTAGATAAAAATCTATAGTAAAATTACAATTTATATAAAAGTTGTTTTGAAAAAAAAAAAACCCGACTAGATTGAAAAACAAAACTTTAAGAAACTTCAACCGAAGATTGGTCCATTTTTTTAGTTCAGACCGGAAGTGAACACCCCTAATTTGGGCCCAATTTTAGGTTCTCCTTTAGGTCACGAAAATCTCATGCAAAATATATTATCAGGTAGGGTTGCTAGATTCTTTGGAGTTTTTCTAGCTACACGCGAATTGGATCAGTGGGCTGCTGCATTCAATTTATTCCAATCTTACGTTTGAATTATGCAAATATGTAACCTCATTTAAGTAGATGTCTTGCTTATTTGCACCCTTTCCTCATGAATATGGTTATAATGTGGACAACTTGGTCCAACTTGCAATGGTACAATTCTTTTAGCAAGATGAAGGCAATCGTTCAATGATTTAGTTCAAAGATGAATACATCAACCTTCAGATTATGTGATCCATAACCGTAATGCAATATATGAGTTGCACAGTTTCAACCATAAATTTTCAAAATTAGCCACTTCAAATATATTGCTTCAGCTTCATACAAGTTTGTCTACGTCTACTTGCATAAAAAATGTGTTGTTATATGTCATTGTTGTGTGACATTGATGAACCTTTATGGAAGAAACATGCCGAAGGAATATTGTTTTCCCTGTCCAATACCAAAAATTGGAGTAAAGGTACAAATTACTCCAAATTTGTTTAAGCCACTAAAATATCTTCGAGTACTATCTAGAATAGAACCAATATTGACTATATACCAGATTCCGTAGATAAGTTGGAACACCTTCTATTTTTGGATATTTTTTTACCCTGATAAAATACTACTTAGTGAACTGTGTGAGCTTCACAACTTGCAATTTCTCAAAATCAAAGACACCAAATTACGTCAATTACCAAAATATTTTGAGAGATTGACGAATTTGCGGCATATTGATTAGAAAATAATAGACATAAGACATGACACTACAAGAATAAGCTAAAACAACGACCGCTTCACAGCGACGGTGAGGAAAATGGTCGGTACTAATACATACAGCGACGGCTTGGAGCCGTCGGTGGTGACCGACTGTTTATAATGTACACAACGACGGATAAACCGTCGGTGAATAACAGCGACGGTTTAAACCCGTCATTGATATGCGTAATGTCAATCTGATATATTTTTTACCTTAGGCGACGGTCTTAAACGGTCACTGATTTCGAAGGAGGGTTAAAATGAAATTGCCTCTTCCAGTCGGGTTTATTTCAACAAATTAAAAGAGAGAAGTTGGACGAATTGAAGAAGCCGACGAACGGCGAAACCACCTTCCTCCAACCAATGAACGCCAGACGCAGAAGCTTTGCCGCCGGTGAGCTTCGATTTCTTTTCTTTTTTTTTTTTTTTTTTTTACTCATGAAACCAAGCCCTAAAAGTTGAGATTTTGGGATATAGGTGGCGAAAACCACCGTAGGCCGCCGGAAAATCGTGTCTCACTCCAAATCTTTCTCCTCTCGCCGACGGTAATACCCAAACGTGCCTATTAAATAATTTTTTTATTATTTTGGCCACTCACTCCAAATCTTTGTCCTCCCCCCAACTTTGTCAATGTAGGTCGCCAAACACCACGGCCCGACTGCCGTCCGCCTGTGTCGGACCCCTGCCGCCTCTAGGTACTCTTTAATTTTAATAGTAAATTTAGTTTATATGGTTAATTGCTTAATTTTATGTATAAATTTTGCTAAATGCTTAAAGGTTACTGTTTAATAATTGATTTTCTACATGATGTAGGATTACATAGCATTTTGGTGTTTCTCTTTGGCTTAATGGTAAGGTTAGTAGCAATTTTGACCATATATTATCTTCAATTTATATTGTTTTTGTTCATGTAAATTCTGTATTTTAATTTTTGTTTATGTTTTTCATCATGAAATGTAATGTATTAAAAAAACTTTTGTTTAGAGAATGTTAAAAACTATATAATTTATTAGTTTATATTACTTTGAAGTTTATGTTACTTTAATTGGATAAGTTTAAGTTACTATATAATTATCACAATAGTTTTTATAATGGTTCGTTTATTAATGGTTATAAAAGTTAAAAACTATATAATTATCACAATAATTTATTTATTGCACATTCCTTTATTTAGTTTACACTATTTAAAATGTTTATATTGTTTCTAACATATTTGTTTTCGTGGAAATAGTTTGGATAATGTTATAAATTTAATTTAAGTGTTTAAATAAATATGTTTGCATCATCATGTGCCTAGATACCCGTTCAAGGTATACTCATTAGGAGTATATCTTGAATAGTCCCTGATTGGGATTGTTCTTGGACGTTTGACCTCACTTAGGTGGTGAATGTATGCCTTTTTTTCAATTTTATGTAATTTCCGGTGATGTTGTTTCTGTATGTTGTTCTCTGGGTACATATGTAAGCTCTTACTAAGCTCACATTGTGTACTTGGAGAACTCATGGGAAATGCTGCCGGATTTTACGTAGAAGCGAATAGTTGGCATACATTCACTAGTGGGGTTAGACGTCGAAGAATGGGTTAGGTTGGAGTGATAAGGACCTTTGGGCATGATTTTAGGCCCTATATGCATTTCACACAAATGTTTTAATTGTACATATGTTGGTTGTTAATGAGTATTGTGATTGAAATGGTTTAGAATTGTAGAATTGGTCACCATGAAACAGAAGGAGCGTTGGTGGATGTATGATAGATATGACAATGGGCATAACTTGAGGCCCAAGTTCTTGAGGGGGATTGATGAATTCATTGATTTTTGCACAGCAAATCCCAAAAACCCAGGTAAGGATGAAGTTAGATGCCCGTGTCCGAAATGCAAGAGCAGACGTATGCATGACGCAAACACGGTTAAAGTGCATTTGTATAGGAGGGGATTTATACCTGATTATTATGGTTGGTATTCTCATGGTGAAGAGTTTCCTCAATCCGCACAAGAGCTATCTAATCCATACCGTGAAATGGTTTTCGATGCTCTTGGGAATAACCCAGTTGCGTCCACTGTTGAAGAGCTTTGTGGAAGGGAGGAGGAGCCTAATCCTCAAGCAAAGGTGTTTCTTGACCTATTAAAGGCTTCTGAGGAACTGTTGTACGAAGGGAGCTCCATGTCTGTGTTGGAAATGGCATCTAGAATAATATCTTTGAAGTGTGAGTACAATTTGCCACATAGGTGTGTTGATGCTTTTGCTTCATTAATGAAAGAAGCAATACCTAACAACAACAACATGAGTAACACATTTTACGATACGAAGAATAACTTGGAGGGATTAGAGCTTCCCCATGAGAAGATTCATGCTTGCCCCAAAGGTTGTATGTTATTTTGGAGAACTGATGCACACTTGGACAGATGTAGAGTGTGCGATAGCGATATATACAAGAGGACTTCTAAGGGGTCTTTAGTTCCAATGAAATTTCTTATTTATTTCCCAAACACACCGAGGTTGCAGAGGTTGTATGCAACAAAGAATGTTGCTGAAGAAATGACATGGCATGCCAAAAATCCAAGTGTCGATGACATAATGGCTCACCCTAGCGACAGTGAAGCTTGGAAGCATTTGGATAGATCCTTTGGCGAATTTGCATCTGAGCCTAGGAATGTTCGGCTCGATTTGTGTACCGATGGGTTCGGTCCACATGGAAAGTTTGGGGGTCAATATTCATGTTCCTTTCGTTGCTCGTTCCTGGTCCTAAAAATCCGAAGGGAAACTTGGATGTGTACATTTAATCGAGAAATTGAAGCAATTATGGGATGTTGGAGCAATAACTTATGACATTTCTAGGTTACAAAATTTTAATATGCGTGCCGCCATTCTTTGGACGATAAGTGATTTTCCTACCTACGATATGCTATATGGCTGGTCTACCGCTGTGAAAAAGGCCTGTCCTTATTGTTTGGACAAATCCAAAGCTTTTTGGCTCGACTATGGGGGTAAAGTATCTTGGTTTGATTGTCACCGTCAATTCCTACCTCTAGAACCAAATGTAGGCCATTTTAGGTCCTTTTTTGCCATTTTACTTGAAAATGAATGAATTTGAATAGTTTCAAGTTAGTTTAAGTTATTAACACCTCAAACATCATATATATACTTTGTTTCATTAGTTTACTAGTAGTTTTGATTGAGAATTCAACACATAGGCATGTTAGAACCAAATGTAGGCCATTTTAGGCCTTTTTTTGCCATTTTACTTGAAAATGAATGAATTTGAGTAGTTTTAAGTTTTAAGTTAGTTTAAGTTATAAACACCTCAAACATCATATATATATATATATATATATATATATATATATATATATATATATATATATATATATATATATATATATATATATATATATATATATATATATATATACTTTGTTTCACGAGTTTACTAGTAGTTTTGATTGAAAATACAAAACATAGGCATGTTGGAACCAAATGCTGGCCATTTTAGGTGCTTTTTTTGCCATTTTACTTGAAAATGAATGAATTTGAGTAAATTCAAGTTAGTTTAAGTAATAAACACCTCAAACATCATATATATACTTTGTTTCATGAGTTTACTAGTAGTTTTGAATGAGAAAACAAAACATAGGCATGTTAGAACCAAATGTAGGCCATTTTAGGCCTTTTTTTGACATTTTACTTGAAAAAGAATGAATTTGAGTAGTTTCAAGTTAGTTTAAGTTATAAACACCTCAAATATCATATATATACTTTGTTTCATGAGTTTACTAGTATTTTTGATTGAAAATATAAAACATAGGCATGTTAGAACCAAATGTAGGCCATTTTAGGTCCTTTTTTGCCATTTTACTTGAAAATGAATGAATTTGAGTAGTTTCAAGTTAGTTTAAGTTACAAACACCTCAAACATCATATATATACTTTGTTTCATGAATTTACCAGTAATTTTGATTTAGAATACAAAACATAGGCATGTTAGAACCAAATGTAGGCCATTTTAGGCCTTTTTTTGCCAATTTACTTGAAAATGAATGAATTTGAGTAGTTTCAAGTTAGTTTCAGTTATAAACACCTCAAACGTCATATATATACTTTGTTTCATGAGTTTACTAGTAGTTTTGATTGAGAATACGAAACATAGGCATGTTAGAACCAAATGTAGGCCATTTTAGGCCTTTTTTTTGCCATTTTACTTGAAAATGAATTAATTTGAGTAGTTTCAAGTTAGTTTATGTTATAAACACCTCAAACATCATATATATACTTTGTTTCATGAGTTTACTAGTAATTTTGATTGAAAATACAAACAATAGGCATGTTAGAACCAAATGTAGGCCATTTTAGGTCCTTTTTTGCCATTTTATTTGAAAATGAATGAATTTGAGTAGTTTCAAGTTAGTTTAAGTTATAAACACCTCAAACATCATATATATATACTTTAAAATGCATGAATATGAGTACATTATTTAACCAAATGCAGGAGACATACAACAAGAAGCTGGATAATTGTACCACTCAGGGGTCACAGTCGAACGCTGATGTGTTGTATTGGGAGACAGTTGGTGGGAGGAAAAGAGGAAAAGTGCATTGGTTGGGTCAGGGAGATCATTTGTACTACAACTCTTCATCTGGGCGAGGAGATGGCTCTTCACAACCATATGAGCTGTCCATTTTTTATCAGCTTAAGGCGTAGGTGGAGGGAAAGGTCATTGTACGGATGGAAGAGGTGGAGGCAAGGGTCGTATCACGGATGGAAGAGTCAAACCAGGCCCTCCTGCAGGAAATGATGAGGAACATGTGTGGTTTCGGCCAGATGTTCTCAGGTTGCAACATAGTCCCCCCTCCACACCGTAGACCAGAAGATGACCCAGGGTTTGGTGGTGGCGGTAGTGCTAAAGAGCCCCCCGTGATAGTGTTGTTTGTTTAGTTTTGGCAACTAGGTAACTAACTTATAGTTTCTATATAGTTAGTCTATCTATATGCATTTAGTGTCTATATTTAGCGGCATCTAGCTTTGTTTCTAGATGTGTCGGTATATTTTTTTGGAACCCAGCTTCTACTTTATTTTTCGATACTGGATCTATTTTGCGTACATATATTTAATCTAGGTAGTTTGTCTAACTATAGACATTTAGTGTCTATATTTATCAGTATCTAGCTTATAAGTTTCTAGATTTTTCGATATATATTTTTGTAGAACATGACTTCTACTTTATTTCCAAACACCGGGATCTATTTTGTGTACATAATTTTAATCTATTTCATGTAATTATATAAGTATCTACGCAAATTGTAATATACATTAAAATTGCATATTTTTGTAGTCGAAAATATTGAATGCGAAGGAGGCGATGGAGGAACAGGTTTAGTGTAGTATATTTAGGTGCAGTCGTGCAGGTACATGTTTAATTATAATTTGGAACATTATTTTTTATATTAATGTAAATTTTAAAAACAACGACGGCTGAACATTGCAACAACGACGGCTACACAGTCGCTGTAAGAGAAAGTAATGCAACCAAGAATGTTCCAGGCAACGATGGCTTTAGAAGATTAGCGACCGCTCTAAACCGACGTTGATTCAACGACTGGCTTTGAACCGTCGTTGCTTTAACGATGGTTATGAACCATCGTTGTTTTGCGACAGCTTCAAACGGTAGGTGAAATATAATCAACGTCGGTTTACGAAACAGTAGCTGAAATGTAAGGAAACCATCGGTGATATAATCGCCGACGGCCGCGCGGTCGTTGATTCCAAAATCAGCGACCACCGTTACAACGTCCGCTTTTTACCGACCGTTGACCGTCGTTGCGTGTACAGCGACGATTTTGGGCTTATCACCGACGGCCTGTAGCCGTCGTTGATATAGCCTTTTCTTGTAGTGTGAGTAGACTTTCGATAAACATTAGAACTATTTCTCACCTTAATACCCTTCTTTTTTTTTTTTTTCGAGTGAGCAACACAGTAGGGTATTCTATAGAACATTTGAAGAACATGAGTTGTATTCAAGGTTCTATATCCATAACAGATCTTGAAAATGTCAAAAGTGAGGCAGAGGCTGAAAGAGCTAAATTGTGTGAAAACCATAAGTAGAAAAAGTTTCATATCAGCTATATTTAGTTTAATATTGGGGCTCGAATTAGGGGGTGTTCATCTTTTGGTCTGGACAGAAAAAATGGCCAATATTTTGTCCAAGTTTTTTAAATTTTTGATTTTTCTGTCTAGTCAGATTTTTTAGATTATGTGATCCATACCCGTAAGGCAGTATATGAGTTGCACAAATTCAACCATAAATTTTCAAAAGTAGCCACTTCAAGTATATTGCTGCAGCTTCATACAGGTTTGTCTACGTCTACTTGTATAAAATATGTTGTAATTTGTCATTGTTGTGTGACATTAATGAACGTTTATGGAAGAAACATGCCGAAGGTAAAGGTCTAAGAACATTCTTTTCCCTGTTCAATTCAAAAATTGGTGTAAGAGTACAAATTTCTCCAAATGTGTCTAAGGCACTAAAATATTTTCGAGTACTATTTAAAATACTTACAATATTGACTATATACCAGATTCCGTAGATAAGTTGGAACACCTTCAATTATTGGATATCTTTTTACCCTGATAAAATACTACCCGGTGAACTGTGTGAGATTCACAACTTGCAATTTCTCAAAATCAAAGACACCAAATTATGTCAATTACCAATATATTTTGAGAGATTGACGGATTGGCGGCATATTGATTAGCAAATAATAGACATAAGACATGAGTAGACTTCCGATAAACATTGTAATTCTTTCTCACCTTAATACCTTTCTTTTTTTTCGTGTGAGCAACACAGTAAGGTATTCTATAGAACATTTGAAGAATATGAGTAGTATTCAAGGTTCTATTTCCATAACGTATGTTGAAAATGTCAAAAGTGAGACAGAGGCTGAAAGAGCTAAATTGTATGAAAAATGTAAGCAGAAAAAGTCTCATATCAGCTATATTTAGTTTCACATTGGGGCTCTAATTTGGGGGTGTTCATCTTTTGGTCTGGACAGAAAAAAATGGACCAATCTTTGGTCCAAGTTTTTTAAAGTTTCGGTTTTTCGGTCTAGTCAGGTTTTTAGATTATGTGATCCATACTCGTAAGGCAATATATGAATTGCACAAATTCAACCATAAATTTTCAAATTAGCCACTTCAAGTACACTACAAGAAAAGACGATATCAACGACCGCTAACAACTGTCGCTTATACACTTGAAAACCGTCGCTGGACATATCAACGACGGTCAACAGTTGTTGACTAACAGTCGTTGCATCGATGGTCGCTGATTTAGGAATCAACGACCGTCAGGCCGTCGGTACCAATTTCAACGACGGTTTAGTTACTTATCAGCGACTGTTTAGAATACCAATGTTGATAATATGTCACCTGCTGTTTAGATCTGTCGCTGAAACAACGATGGTTCTTAACATACATTAATTCAACGACGGTTTAAAACAGTCGTTGTATCAGCGAGGGTTTAAAACAGACGTTGATTCAATGACAGTATAAATCAGTCGCTACTATTTAACAGCAGTCGTTGTCTTTTACATCCTTGACAGCATTACTTTCTCTTACATCGACTGTTTAGCCGTCGTTGTTTTTTAAAATTACATTAATTAGATAATAATGTTCCATATTATAATTAAACCTGTACCTGCACGGCTACACCTAAATATACTACACTAAACCCGTTCCTCCATCGCATTCAATATTTTCAACTAAAAAAATATGCAAATTTAATATATATTGCAATATGCGTAGATACTTATATAAATACATCCCGGTGTCGGGAAATAAAGTAGAATTCGGGTTATACAAAAAAATATATCAACAAAACTAGAAACTAATAAGTTAGATGCCGATAAATATAGACGCTAAATGTCTATAGTAAGACAAACTAGCTAGATTAAATATATGTACACAAAATAGATCCCGATGTCGGGAAATAAAGTAGAAGTCGGGTTCCAAAAAATATACTGACACATCTAAAAACAAAGCTAGATGCCGATAAATAAGACACTAAATGCATATAGTTAAACTAACTATATAGAAACTATAAGTTAGTTACCCAGTTGCCAAAACCAAACAAACTACAATGTCACGGGTGTCTCTGTAGCACTACTACCACCACCAAACCCTGGGTCATCTTCTGGTCTGCGTTGTGGAGCGGGGCCTGTGTTGCAACCTGAGAACATGTGGTCGAAACTAGACATGTTCCTCATCATTTCCTACAGGAGGGCCCGGTTTGACTCTTCCACCCGTGCTGCGACCCTTGCCTCCACCTCTTCCATCTGTGCAGCGACCTTTGCCTCCTCCTGCGCCTCAAGGCCGAGAAAAAAGGACGGCTCATATGGTTGTGAAGAGCCACCTCCTCGCCCAGATGAAGAGTTGTAGTACAAATGATCTCCCTGACCCAACCCCTACACTTTTCCTCTATTCCTCCCACCAACTGTCTCCAAATACAACAGATCAGGGTTCGGCTGTGACCCTTGAGTGGTGCAATCATCCAGCTTCTTGTTGCATGTCTCCTGCATTTGGTTAAATGTACTCATATTCAAGTAATATAAAATGGCCTAAAATGGGCTAAAATGGCCTATATTTGGTTCTAACATGGCTATATTTTGTATTTTCAATCAAAACTACTAATAAATACATGAAACTAACTATATATATATATATATATATATATATATATATATATATATATATATATATATATATATATATATATATATATATATATATATGATGTTTGAGGTGTTTATAACTTAAACTAACTTCAAACTACTCATATTCATTCATTTTCAAGTAAAATGGCCTAAAATGGGCTAAAATGGCCTATATTTGGTTCTAACATACCTATATTTTTTTATTTTCAATCAAAACTACTATTAAATACATGAAACTAACTGAAATATATGTTTAGAAGTATGTATCGAGAATTGCTTTGCTTTCTTGTTTCCTGGAATTTCTATTTTTCCAGGAACAGTCTTAAAATGAGTCTTCAAGAACAACTCGGGAGCGGTAGGGAGTACTCCTCCTCTACTATTTGCATGTACACATTGTTGAACAAACGCTTTGCCGCCGAAATATTGAACATTTAAACTAAGTAGTAGATATTGAACATTTTTACCATATTTCTAGCATGCTGTGCCGCCGAAATACAATCCAGAAATGTGGGGTCTTCACTTCTCTTTTTCATGGCTTCATAGATGGTCTCCCCCAACCATTTTGGCTTTCTTAAGCGCCCAGTATCGCAAGTCTCTCAGACGATCTGCTACTTTCATCTTGTAAGCCTTTCTCACTCGACCATCTAACTCAGGAGCCCATTCGTAAAGACCCTTTAATCAAATATTAAACCAAGTTATTAATAAACTATATAATCAATTTCATTCTTCATAATTCGATTCATACATACTGTGAATGAGTTCCACCAATGTGTCCTTGTGGCAGCATCTACCACTAGGGGAAAAAAAAGGAAGGGCTGCGGTTTTAAAAAAAAACCGCAGCCCTTTTAGTGAAGGGCTGCGGTTAACAAGAAATCGCAACCCTTCATACTGTATGAAGGGCTGCGGTTTATGGGATAACCGCAGCCCTATTAGTGAAGGGCTGCGATTATCCCATAAACCGCAGCCCTTCATAGACGAAGGGCTGCGGTGTTTAAAAAAACGCAGCCCTTCACTTCCATATTTTTTTTATGCATTTTGCGCGCATACACAGTGCCCTCATTTCAATTTCCCTCCCTTACCCAAATTAACTCTCAATCTCTCACCACCTGTGCGAACTTCCCCTCTCACTCTCTCACCACCAGCGCGGAACCCTATCTCCACCACCACCACCACTCATTTCACGCACCACCGCCACGACGACGCACCACCAGTGCCCTGCCCTCCACTGCATTGACGCCACCACCAGTGCCCTGCCCTCCACTGCATTGATGCCACCACCACGCACAACTGCACCACCTTCTTCTTCTCTCCTCCACTACTGCATTGTTTGTGGATCATCCTTTCTCTCACTCTCTTTCGGTAAATCCCCTCTCACTCTCTCTCCTCTTTTACATTTCTCTAATGTTTATTTAATTTCATTGAATTTTGAAATCAACTTGTATTTTTTGTTGTAAAATGTGCTTGTATTAGCTAAATATGTGATTGTAGGGGGTGGGGGAGGGGCGAGGGGGGGTGGGTAGGGGTGGGGAGTCTTGGGCGGAGTGGTGGGGGGGAGGCCGACGTGGGGGGGTGGGGAGGGGCTGTGGATCTGGCCGGGGGGGGGGGAGGGCCGAGGGGTGGGGGGAGGGTTGGGGAGGGCTGGACAGGGGTGAGGAGGGGCTGTGGATGCTTGGCAATGGGTGGGGGAGGGGCGAGGGGTGGGGAGGGCTGGGGATCTTTGGGCAAGGGGTGGGGAGGGCTGTGGATGCTGGCCGGGGGTGGGGGAAGGGGCGACAAGGGGTAGGGGAAGGGCGACGGGCGGTGGGGGAGGTTGGGGAGGGCGGACGGGGGGTGGGGGAGGGGCGGCAATGGGTGGGGGAGGGCTTAGGTATAATGTAACTATTGTGTAGATTTTTAGGCTTCCATCTATTGTTGGTTGAATTTCGAAAACGAAAATTAAAGGTCATTTTACGCCTACATGGCAATGAGGGAGTGCAGTGGGGGGCAGTAGTGGCGGTGGTGTTGAGGCTGTTGTAAATGTGGAGAGTCAGGTCAGATGGCAATCGAAAGCCCATCTAGTGCTCTACGCATTTATATAACAGTTTCTACTCCGCCGCTACCAGCTGATGGGCATTCCATTGCCATGTGACCTGATTCTCGGGTCATTTTAGGCCTATTTTCGCCTTTTCGTGTCCAATTCGTACCAGCTGATGGGAATTTCGGAGCGTTTGTGTAGTGTATGTATATTTCTTGATATGAGATTGTATGAAAGCGCAATGTAATTTAGCTATGAAATCTATAAGTTATTTGAATCGTCATCATATGCCTAGATACCCGTTCAAGACTTACTCATTAGGAGTAAGTCTTGAATAGTCCCCGGTTTGGGACTGTTCTTGGACGTTTGATCTCACTTAGGTGGTGAATGTGTGTCTTCTTTTCAATTCTGAGGAAATTCTTGGCTCATCGTTTCTCTACATTGTTCTCTGGGTACATATGTAGATAAGCAATTATCTATATTGTGTACTTGGAGAACTGTAGGGAAATGCTGCTGGATTTTCCTTAGAATTAAAAAGTTGGCATATATTCATTAGTGAGATTAGACGTCCAAGGATGGCTTAGGTTGGAGTGATAAGGACCTTCGGCTGCATGCATACAATTGAACATGTCACTATCTTAGATTGCTATATATGTGTGTGATTTGAATATGTGAGTGTATGTACTTAAATAATGATTGATGCATTATAATGAATGGTTGTGTTTAATTATTAGAGGTCTTCTTGAATGAGATGGATCGTACTTGGATGTATGGTAGTCGTGAATCGATTGAGTTTGTGAAAGGGGTCTCGAAATTCTGTACAATTGCATTACAATATCAAACATCCTCTGGAGCAGTCGACTTTTATTGTCCTTGTTTCGATTGTAGAAATGTGAGCAAGGTTAGTAGTATACATGTGGTTAGGGAGCATGTCTTTCGCTGTGGGTTTAGGCCTCAATACCACGTATGGGTTTGGCATGGTGAGTAAGGGAAGTATGTAAGAAGCTCTAGAGTAATGAACGATGTATGTGAAGAAAAGAAGGATTTAGAGAATTGGGATGATCACTTCGGGGATGAGAATTGGGATGATGAGTTTGCAGATGATGATAGGGATCGGGTAGACGAGATGATACACGAGGTTGAAGATCAGTCGTGTAAACGACCTTGTATTTTCGAGTCTATGTCTGAGGCTGCTGAAAAGCCGTTGTATCCAGGTTGTACAAAGTAAACCAAACTTTCCGCGGTTATAACACTGTTCAACATTAAGTCGAAAGCTGGTTGGACGGACTCTAGTTGCACATCATTGTTGGAAGTTTTAGCTGATATGCTCCCTGATGGAAATGAATTGCCAAAGTCGTACTATTATGCGAAGAAACTCATGTGTCCTTTCGGTTTGGAGTATGAGCGGATACATGCTTGTCCTAACGATTGTGTGCTTTACCGTAATGAGTATGAGCATTTACATGAGTGTCCACGTTGTGGATTGTTGAGGTACAAGCGTGAAGGAGCTGGAGGTAGTGAAGGACCACCAACTAAGGTGTTGTGGTATCTACCCATAATACCTAGATTTAAGCGCATGTTCTCAATTAAAGGGGATGCGAAGAATATGAGGTGGCATTCAGATCGTAGGAAGAAAGACGGTCTGCTCAATCATCCGGCTGATTCGCCTGAGTGGAAAAGTATCAACAGGGTGCATAAGGCATTTGGTAATGAGGATAGGAATCTGAGGCTTGGTTTATGTACGGAGGGCATGAACCGTTTTGGCAAGCTCAGTTCGCAGCATAGTACATGGCCAGTAGTTTTAGTGGTTTATAACTTGCCTCCTTGGTTGTGCATGAAACACAAGTACATGATGTTATCGCTTCTTATATCGGGGCCCAAACAACCTCGAAATGACATTGATGTATACCTCCAGCCGCTTGTTGAAGATTTACAGAAGATGTGGAACGAAGGAGTGTTAGTATTTGATGCGTATGCTAATGAGATGTTCACTCTGCGTGCCATGCTTTTTTGTACTATGAACGATTATCCAGTTTATGGAACTTATCTGGGTATAAGACTAGAGGAAAACAATCCTGCCCGATTTGTGTAGATGACATGAAATCTACACACCTTAAGGGCTGCAAACATGTGTATATGCGCACACGAAGGCTCCTCAGACGCGACCATCCCTATCGGTTTAAGAAGAAGGCATTCGATGGGACGGTTGAAGAAGAAGTTGCTCATAGACCATTAACTGGTACTGAAGTTTATAATCAGGTGAAGGTAATTGAAACAATCTTTGGTAAACCTGCTAGTGAGGTTGATCGACCTACAGGATTATGGAAAAAGGAGTCCATTTTTTGGAAACTCCCATATTGGAAAGATCTTATGGTCAGACATTGTTTGGATGTCATGCACATAGAGAAAAATGTTTGTGAAGCTATTCTTGCGACACTTATGAATATTCCGGGCAAGACAAAAGATGTTAAGGCGTCACGACTTTACTTGGAAAAACAGGGCTTCGACCAGAGTTATGGGCTCAGAAAAGGGACGGAAGGAAGAAGAAAGTAGTGGAGGAAAGGGTTGATGATGAAACTCAGAAAAGTAAAAAGAAGGTGGAGGATTCGGAGAAGAATTATTTGCCACCAGCTTGCTACACGATGTCGCGTGCAGAGAAACGGATTTTTTGCAAGTCATTGTATGGCATTAAGGTCCCAACTGGCTACTCATCGAATATGAAGCGATTTGTTACCTTAAATGGTGAGTTGAAGTTATCGAGTATGAAATCTCACGATTGTCATGTCATGATGCAAGTATTCTTACCGATTGCAATTCGTGGGATACTTCCAAAGCATGTGAGGCACACTACTACAGAACTTTGTTCATTTTTCCATACAATATGCAGCAAAGTCCTAGAACCGTCGACCCTCGATTCCTTATTGAGTCATTTAACCCCAAATTCTTTTTGAACATGATTATATGAGATATAATGTAACTATTGTGTAGAGTTTTAGGCTTGCATTTGTTGTTGGTTGCATTTCGGGAACGAAAAGGTCATTTTAGGCCAAATTTAGCCTTTTCGCTTCCGATTCGTACTAATTGAGTCATTTAACCCCAAATTCTTTTTGAACATGATTATATGATGTATAATGTAACTATTATGTAGACTTTTAGGCTTGCATTTGTTGTTGATTGCATTTCGGGAACGAAAAGGCATTTTAGGCCTATTTTAGCCTTTTCGCGTCCAATTCGTACTTATCGAGTCATTTTATTTTATTTTTGTTGATCTAACTCCTAACTTATTAGTATGTAAAGCGTGTGCAAGGGGAGGGGTGTGCATGGGGGAGGGGGGGGGAGGGGAGGGGGAGGGGGAGGGGCCGTGCGGTGGGGAGGGTGCGTGTGCGGGGAGGGCGCGGCAGGTAGGGGAGGGAGGTGTGTGGGGGGAGGGGGTGTGAGGGGGAGTAGTGGGGGGAGGGGGCGTGCGGGGAGGGGGCATGTGCGGGGGCTTGGGAGGGGGGCGGCAAAGCCTTGCGGAGCCCTCCCAAGCCCCGCACATGCCCCCCACCGCACCCTCCCCTCCCCCGCACTACCGCCCCCCTCCCCCCTCGCACACCCCTCCCCTCCCACCACCGCCGCCGACCCCTCCCCCCCGCACACCCCTCCTCCCCCCTGCACCGCCGCCCCTCCCCTACTGCGCCCCTCCCATCCTTTCAACCGCACTCCCTCCCTCCTTCGCCCCCTCCCCTGCACACCCCCCTCCCCGCCGCCCCCTCTCCCCACCGCTCGCCCGCACACACGTAACCCCTCCCCCACTGCTGCCCCTCCCCACCCCCCTCCCCGCACTCCTCTCCCTGTTGCCCCCTCCCCCACCTGCCCCTCCCCTCAACCGCACTCCCCCCACTGCGCCCCCCCCCCCAGCCGCCCCTCCCATCCTCTCAACCGCACTCCCCTCCCCTGTTGCCCCCCTCCCCTACTTCCCCTCCCGCCCCGCATGACCCTCCCCTCCTCCCCCACCTGCTTTGCCCCTTGCACACGGAACCCCTCCCCCCACTCACGCCCTCCTCGCCCCTCCCCTACACTCCCTCCCCCTGCTGCCCCTCCCCACTCTGCCCCTCCCCTCCCCTCAACCGCACTCCCCCACTGCCGCCCCCTCTCCCACGGATTCCCCGCCCACACCCCCACCCCCTTAGTGGCAATGTTAATTTTAATTTTGTGTTATCTTAATGCATATATTTGTACAATTTCAGGGAGATGGCGGAGGTGCATACGGATAACAACACAAGTGCTGCTGAACACACTACAGAGGATGAGTCTTTCGATGCGAGAAAGGAACGGGGTAAATTGGCTCGACCTCGCCGTGAAGAAATAAATGCACAAATGCCTAGAAAGTCATTGGCGACGAAAAAGAGAAAAGGAAGGGGACCTACAAAGTCACTAGGGAAACACACAAATATGACTTTGGAGTACGATAATATGGGTCAACCTTGTGGAAAGTGGCGTCAAAAGTATGGCATGCAAGTTGGCATTTGCATGCATAAACTCTCCATTCTGCACTCATGGAAAGAGGTGCCCGAGGGATTAAAGCGGTGTCTATGGGAAGATACCATGGTAAGCTTCACGTACAATAACGTTTAGTTTCTTAATTATTTAGTTAAGTATATATGTAATATTACTTATAGCATATAAATTACAACATTTGCGAAAACTAATTTGTGAACTGCGTTTTTTGTAGAATCAATTCAATAGCGAAGATGATGAAGCCAAGAAGAATGTATTTCTATCCGCGGTTGCCCAGAGATTCAGAGATTTCAAGGCTAAGTTAGTTTCTGGGTGGATCACTAAACGGAGGAAAGTAGTAGGTACAAAGAAGAAGAACATCTACGACGGAGAAACACAAGCCGATTATGAGGCTTCACCGGAAACATCATCTGCACCATCCAAATTGCCATTTCAAATATGGAAAACTATCAAACCTGAAGAGTGGGAATCATTTGTTGCCAAAAAAACAACCCCAAAAGCTATTGTAAGAATATTTTATTAAGATTTAATACACTTAGATCCAGTATTATTGTATAACACCGTACCTAACCTTTGTTTATAATTGTGTGTTTTAGGCAAGTCGTGAGAAAAGTAGCGCGAGTGCAAAAGCTAGGAAGTATTATCATCATTTGGGTGCTCATTCGTACAATGAGGCAAGAGAGAAGTGGATGTTCAGCCATTACCCCACAATAGGGTTGACAACGACGACAGTTGCACAGCCTCGGCAACCAGATAGAGTCCTCGATTGGTGGTGTTCGATGCATGGGGTTGATGCAAAGGGGAAAAGAGTCTTGCCTGATCCCGGAACACAACAGATATCCAACGCCATTGTAAGTACAGATTATATGGTTATATAAGGTATATATAATATAACTTTTGCGCTCACGAGCATTTCTCTCTTATACTTATGTAGATTGGCTTGAAGGAAAAAGAGGCAACTGGTGAGTTCACTCCTAAAGGACACATTGATGCATTGCACGAAACTTTAGGAAAGGACCACAGTGGACGCGTGAGGGGCGTAGGAGGTGTCCGCCTCGGTTTGAGAAAGGTATATGGTGATCAATACACTACAGCGACAAAATCAAGTGTAAGTAGTGTGAATTCGGCAGCGTCAGTAGATGTGGAGGCTATGAAAGCTGCAATTCGGGAGGAGCTAAAGGAGGAGATGACACATAACTTCAACGCCATTTTGGAGCAAATGGGTTTACCAACTTTTGCTGCATTCAAGAAGGGTACACCTAGCCAGCCGATCAGTGATCCACGCACATCTATTGATCAGATGATACCTTTACCTGATCCACCTGTAGTACCCGAGTTGAAGGTAATCACTTAATCCCTTTGCTTTGTTAAACAACTATTGTTCTTAAATGCATGACATTCTTACTATATGTTGTTTCATAGACTAACTATACATGGAGTTTTTTTTTAAAGGAAGGGACACCATGTGAACTATTAGCTCGAGGAGATGGTTATGATAGTTTCATTCTCGTAGCTTATGGCCATGCACAACCCCCTAGTGACCGAGTACGATTGCATAACCAGTTAGTGGATGATAATCACTATGTGGTCACCCTCAATGAAATTGTGTGCGGTTTCGAAGAATTACCTCTTCATTTGCCGAGCCGGAAGTTGGTCTACGATTCTTGAATGATGCCCTTGGCAGTTATGTTCTATGGCCGCGTGCATTGGTGCGGTTTTCAGATGAGGTACAATGATTAGCATACATACATATATATATGCGTGTTTTCTTTTATAGTTCCTATGATAGTCAGTAATATCTTTACTTTTAATTAATTACTAGGTTTGGGGGAAGGAAGACTCACATGACAGGAAGGGAAAGAAGGCATGTTCACCTGATAAGAAAGCAAGTTTACGTGATGAAGGTGAACGAAATGTGGTGAAGGGCAATGTTTCTAGGACAAAGAATCCACTTATTATCGAGCCAGAGGTGGTGCGAGGCCTTAGTATTCCATGCTTTTGGTTACATGAGTGCGTTAGCGATTTACCCGATGATTGTCCAATTGAGGTTCCTTTGGGGGAGCAACAATTCCACTACTTTGAGGATTCATCGGTATTCATTTCTAAGGTCGATATTAAAGAATTCTTATGGGGGGTAGAGTTGAATGTTTCCATGATACAAACATTCATGAGGTAATACATAAGTATATAAATTAAATATACATATACATATGCATGCCTTAAGTAGTTTTCAATTCAACTTCCATAATAAGTAAGTTTACTTTTAATCAATATGTGAGTGATTTCTCAGGTTATTATACAATGAATTGATTGCAACATCTAGTCATGAGTCAATGTTTGGTTGGTTATGTCCAAACATAATACGAGATGACAATTGCTTACAAAACAAAGCCGAAGTGAAAGAGTATCTCGATATGAGTTTCAAAGCATCATCTCGTTTTGGATATCATCATATCATTCTTGTTCCTTATATTGAAAAGTATGCTTGTTAAACTCGCTTTACTTTTATTATTCGATAATTAAATTGACCTATAAATTGTTCTACGATTAATAATAACTATATTTTCTTGTTGTAGGGCTCATTGGACACTGCTTGCGTTATGTTTGTCACGTAACGAAGTCTACCACTTTGATTCTTTGCGTCGACAACCACCACGGTCCTTACTAATCAAATCATTGTTAAATAGGTAGCCTAATCGAAACTCAATATATGCGCACTTATTAATATTACACATTATTCATCATCTTTATATATATAAACAGTTAATTAGTACATCTAATCTTATAATAATGTATTGATGTAGTGTGATGAAGCATATTAGTGCAACAGGACTTCGAGCATCAAAAGCTCCTGTTTGGATATCAGTCGAGGTAACATGACTAATTTATTTGTCCTTATATAGAAACACTTTTAGCCACATACTACACATCTAACATTGGATGCATCCTTTGGTGAACATTTAGTGTCCGCAACAAGATGATGGACTTGCATGTGGCTATTACGTGCTGAGGTACATGTTCGATATCGTCAACCATTGCACTAACGTTGATGATCTTCAAAAGGTATGTAACTTATTAGTATATGTTAGTTTAGATTAGATCGATTGGTAATAGGTATTAATTGGTTTAGAAACCAAAGTAGCACATGCATATATTTGGGAACGAAAATGTCATTTTTAGGCCTATTTTTGCCTTTTACGCTTCCAAATCTTATTTATCGAGTCATTTAACCCCAAATTCATTTTGAACATGATAATATGAGGAATAATGTAACTAATGTGTAGATTTTTAGGTTTGCAATTGTTGTAGATTGACTTTTGGGAACAAAAAGGGTATTTTTGGCCTATTTTTGCCTTTTCGCGTCCAATTCGTACTTATCGTGTCATTTAACCCCAATTTCATTTTGAACATGATAATATGAGGTATAATGTAACTATTATGTAGATTCTTAGGCTTGCATTTGTTGTAGGTTGTATATCGGGAACATAAATGTGATTTTAGGCCTATTTTCGCCTTTTCGCGTCCAATTCTTGTTTCTCGAGTCATTTAACTCCATTTTATTTTTCAATATGATAATATAAAGTATAATAAAACTAGTGTGTAGAGTTTTAGGCTTGCATTTGTTTTTGATTGAATTTCGGGAAGGTATATGTCATTTTTAATCACTACTAACTACGGTAAATGATTGAATTCTTATATTTTGTGTTTATTCCTTGGTTGTTTTGCAAGGTTTATATGAATAACACACCACTTTTAAGGGCCTTAACCACAGACGAATTACATGAAGTTCGGGATAAGTTGGCGTCCCACATTTGTGATGATTGCTTATGATACATTTTGGTGGAATTCGTGATATAATTAGCTACATCTACTAGTTTGTATCAATTCTACACTTTTTACATTATTAAATATACATATTTAAAGTTAATTATTACGTTCAAAAACTTGTCATATATTATTGCACATTGATTCGGTTTTTTTTTTTTGTGTCGAAGGGAGGTTTTGGTTAGGGGGTAGGGTGGGGGCGAGCGGGGATATGGGGGCCGGGTTGGGTCTTTGGGATGGGCGCAGCAAAGAATGGATGGAGGGGTGGGGTGGGGGTGCGGGGAGTGAAGGGTAGGGGTGTGCACCGGTCCAAAATCGGACCGGGCCGGACCGGTTGGCCCAGGTGGACGTGGAATCCGGTCCGGTTTTGGACCGGTTGGACCGGAATTAATATTTTTTATAAAAAAAAAAACTTTTTTCTTAGATTTAAATATATTAATAAATTCAATATATTAAAATATAATAATTCTAAAAGCAATAATCTTAAAGGCAATAAATATGAGGTTTTAACTTTCTAACTTTTTAAGTTTTAAACTTTTTTTTAACCTTTAAACTTTTTTAAAAAAAAACCGGAATTCGGTCCGGTCCGACCGGAAAATTCCGGTTTTGGACCGGACCCGGGCCGGAACGGAAACCCGGAATCTGAACTTTTCATGGTCCGACTCGGGTCCCGGTCAAAGTGCACACCCCTAGTGAAGGGGGGTGGGCTAGGGTGGGGGCAGGGGGTTGGGGTCGTGGGAGTGCAGGGCGGGCAGCGGGGCTGGGCCGGTGGGAGTGCAGAGAGGGTGGGGGGGGCGGGTGTGGGAAAGGGGTAGGGGGCGCAGCGGGGGTGGTGGTGCGGGGGGCGCGGCGGGAAGTGGGGGTCTTTGGTCTTTGGCGGGGGTGGGGAGTGTAGGGGGTGGGGTGCGGGTGTGGGGCGGGTGGGGTAGGTGGGAGTGCGGGGGTGGGGGTGCAGGGTGTGGGCGGGTGGGGTGGGAGGGAGTGCGGGCGGGGCAAGGTGGGAGTGCGGGGGGTGTCTTTGGGGGTTGGAGGGTGGGCGGGGTGTGGGCGGGGGGGCCTGGCAAGGGGTGGGGGTGCGGGGGCAGGGGGTGGGGGTGTCTTGGTCTGGCGGGGGTGGGGAGTGAAGGGGGTGGGGGTGCGGGTGTGGGCAGGTGGGGCTGGTAGGAGTAGGGGTCTTTGGTCTTGGCAAGGCGTGGGGGTGCGGGTGTGTGTAGGGGTGGCGGGGGTGGGGGAGTGCAAGGGGTGGGGGTGCGGGTGTGGGCGGGGGCGCGGGGGTGGGGGTCTTGGTCTTTGGCAGGGGGTGGGGGTGCGGGGGGTGGGGGTGTAGGCGTGGGCGGGGTGGGGTGCAGTGGGGTGCGGGGGCGGGCGGGCGGGGAGGTGGGAGTGCGGGGTGGTGGGGGGGGGGGGGCGGGCAGGTGCAGGGGGTGGGGTGGGGCGGCCAGGGGGTGCGGGTGGGGGTCTTTGGTCTTGGTAGGGGGTGGGGGGTGGGGTGGTGGGTGGGGGGCCCGGCGGGGGTGGGGGGTGGGGTGTCTTGGTCTTGGTTGCGGTATTTTTTTTTAAAAAAGAATTGAATTTGAAGGGCTACGTTTTTGGTTTAAAACCGCAGCCCTTGATTTAAAGAAGGGCAGCGGTTTAAGCCAAAAACGCTGCCCTTCAAGCTTAGAAGGGCTGCGTTTTTGGCCTGAACCGCAGCCCTTATTTTCTATTGAAGGGTCTGTATGGAAAGGGGTTGGCGCCAAAACGCAGCCCTTAGGGTTGTTTTGACCGCATCCCTTCCTTATTTTTCCACTAGTGTACATTACTGTAATTGAACCAGGGTTTTCGAAAATGGCCCTGGATAATGTCAGTGATGGACCTACTAACCTTGTTATTATCAAACCTGAATTGAAAATTAAACAAACACGTAAATTGTGAATATCATTTGATACAAATATCATGAAGCATATATCAGCTTACAAACTTACCACAATCTAGTAGGGCTTAAAACTTTTTTTGGTGCACGGTTTGACCCTTCACCTTCCTCCATATGACTATTCGGAGTCTCCGATACGTGGTTACCAAAGTCATGTGCCTGTGAATCATCTCCCTGGGTCTCTGAGATAGGGATCTGCCTTTCTTGTGGTTCTGGTGACTGAAAAAGCTCCATGGAATCAAATTACCACAACCTTGGCTTCCACCTAAGCCATCTCGACCTCCGCGCCCCTTAGGATTAGACATGATTACCTAAAAAAACAACAAATATATAAATCATGGTGGATAAGATTAATCGTTACTTTAGCATCACTACCAGCAATGTCATGAAACTAAAATGCAGTACCATGAAACAAGAAAAGGTAAAAGAAAATGGGGAGGATGAACATGAACAGATAGAAGAAGAAAAAAGGATAGCAAATCTGAATTAGAATATGTATTACTAATCATTCAAGTCAATAGCCATACAGTAAAAAATATGTAAAGTAATAGAGTCCCAAGTGCATGGATTGGAAACATCGAATATGGATTTAAACACTCTATAGGGGGAGGTATAGGAAACTCAAATCCATAGGAGATGGTGGGTACGAAATTCAAGAGGTTAAGTGGGACGAGGAACCTGTAGGTATGAGACTCCATTCCCAAGCTATCTCAACCAAACAACTTTTTCATTATAGTAGCAGAACACACTCATTCCATTCCATTCCATTCCAAAATCGCCAACCAAATACCCTTAAAAATGCAAAATAAAGTTTGAGGTAGCAAATCATCAGTCTAGAACAATCATACTAAAAATTTTCTCCTCACTCATCACAGCTACTTCAATAACTCAGTTATTCAGGCAATAATTAAAATTCACAACTTTTATCCCAAAAGAAACCTATATTTCCAACAAGCACATGCTCAAATCTCAAAAAACGAAAAATCGTAGCAGTTCTATTAATTTACAGGGCATTATAGCAGTTTCAATTTAGAGAAAATAAGTAATTAAGGAAAAAGAAAATCAACAAAGATATTAAGCAGACTCACCAATCACTTCACAAACTACTACATATCAAAAACTAAGCTCAAAATCCAAAGATTCAAAAACCTCAATTCTCAACGCAAAATCTAGGGTTTGAGCGAAAATAAAGGGTATTATCGGTGGCGAGGAGAACATTGTTTTCCCTGTTCAATTCAAAAATTGGCGTAAAAGTACAAATTACTCCAAATTTGTTTAAGGCACTAAAATATCTTCAAGTACTATCTAGAATAGAACCAATATTGACTATATACCAGCATCCGTACATAAGTTGGAACACCTTCAGTTATTGGATATCTCTTAACCTTGATAAAACACTACCCGGTGAACTGTGTGAGCTTCACAACTTGCAATTTCTCAAAATCAAAGACACCAAATTACATCAAATACCAAAATATTTTGAGAGATTATTGACGAATTTGCGGCATATTGATTAGAAAATAATAGACATAAGACATGAGTAGACTTTCGATAAACATTAGAACTCTTTCTCCCCTTAAGACCCTTTTTTCGTGTGAGCAACATAGTAGGGTATTCTATAGAACAGTTAAAGAACATGAGTAGTATTCAAGGTTCCATTTCCATAACAGATCTTGAAAATGTCAAAAGTGAGGCAGAGGCCGAATGAGCTAAATTGTGTGAAAAGCGTAAGCAGAAAAAGTCTCATATAAGCTATATTTATTTTCACATTGGGGCTCTAATTAGGGGGTGTTCATCTTCCGGTCTGGACCGAAAAAAATGGATTGATATTTGTGTGTTAAAATGCTGAAATTACATAATTATTTCCTATTAGTGGTCAGTCTGACCACCAACTGTAGGTGTTTTATCATTGTGCATAATTAATTATGCCCGATGTTTAAAAAAAAAAAAAAAAAGACCTTGTGCAATCAAATATCGGTTTTGACATCAGCTCCATAAGTCTTCAATCATATCCTACATAATAGGCATATTTGGAAAACAATAATAGTAATGACATCATATATAATTTCTAAGGAAAATATCATAATCATTATTATATATGGTAATAGAATCTCATCTCCATATATATAATTTTGCTCACAAATTTCAATCCACACTCAATACTAGGGAATTTCTACTCAGCTCTACTCAATACCACCTCCAAAGTGATAATGGAATTTTATGAAGATCCATTAGTTTGGAGGTAGTGAAGCATCACTATAGACATTAACGTGCTATTTTCAGTTCAAAATTACATATGAAATATTATCATTACCACCACCAAGACATCGACCAAATGAGACAAAAAAAGCACTGAATAAATATGGGAGTACTTCTTCAGTTTAAAATGAATTTAAATTTAAGATAAGTTCTATTGTGTTCAAATATGTTCAAATAAATTCTAATAAGTTCAAATAAGTTTAGATAAGTTTCAATAAATTTTACTACCTTATAATGTAAACTTCATTAAGTTCCAATCAATCAAGATAGTTAGAATAAATTCAGATAAGTAAAGATAATTTCAGATGGATTTTTCTTAGCTATATATGCCACAAAGGCATAGGTTAAGAGCATTAAAAATCCTATATAAGATATCATTATACAAAAAGTTTCCATTTTAAAATCCAGCCAGACTAAAAAAATCTTACATGATTATCTTTGTCTTAAGTATCCATCCTTATTTATTATCCCCAAATAAAATCTTGTTGTATTATATTTTTTTCAATGAAATCTTAAATTTTTTTAACCTATGTCTTGTGGCATAGATTAGAAAAATCCATTTCAGATATATTAAAATATGTCGAATCTAGAACGAAATACTGATCCTTAGAGGTGATCAGGACTTATCAGATCTAAACAAGTATGATAAGATCCAATCAGGTGTAAATATAAGGCGAAATTAGAGGTGATTAGGTCCAATCAAATTTAATAAGTTCGGTCCATATAAGTTCAAGTTAAGAGAACACAATATATATAATCCTGTTTTTCTTTCTAATTGCATGCTTCATATTGATCTTCTATAGTATTTGCAATCTCACTTTACTTTGACCTTATTTTTTATTTACTAATATAATTACATGTGTTATTATGTTATATATATGTTATATGTTATTTGATTCGTCTCAATGTATATCTTTAATTTTTCATATGTATACTTTTTCATTAATCGATTGTTATATTAATTAGTGGATAAAGTTGTATATTGGAAGACGTGAAATAAGTCAAAGTGGATAATCAAAAGATAACGAAGGGAGTCTCTCCTTAATGTATTAATTTGATTTTAACTAAATATTCTAATGGAATTAGAGTGTTGAGGAACTCAAGTTAAGACACAAGTTGATAAGAGGTTGACTGAGTTGCTTGGCCTATTATAATGTAAAAAAGTTGAACAGTTGGTCTTCTAAGAGATTGCCTATTTTAACCATTAATTTACCTCTTGTTATTTATCAGTAAAATCACAAAATGTTGATGTAATAAGAAAATATACATTGACAAGAATTCAAAATCATTTTATATGATAACATTTGTTTCCCATAATTTATTAAACATATGGTTTAAACAAAAGATTATGCAAGCACTTAATTGTAACCAATACGGCATTTTAGGTTAACGCGTGCATCTTCCTATACAGATCGTGATTCTGAGTGTTAAAATTGAAATGTTCAAACATCAAAAAATTAGCTTTGTCAAAGCATTTTTATATATACAATATGTGTACTTACGTGTGGCTTGTTTAGCAAAACCATTTAAAAATGCTATTTTGTAAGATTTCCTATTATATATAATGGGACCGAGTTTTTTATGAATATAATAATTTTTCACCTTGATAATCTAAAAAAGTTTCGTTAGCAAAATAGAGAAATAATATGGGGGAAATATGGGTATATGGAGTGAAAAATGTGGGGGAAATGAAATTTTCTTGGCCGAAACTAAAAGTAGCAATATATATTACTACGCAAAGAAAGGGAGGTTATCCGAAGAAAAAAATGTGCTTCTCGTGTTAAATATTCGATAATTTTTATAATAACAAGAAATTATAGTAGGCCAGTTGACCGACATTGGTGTCAATCTAGTTACTCCTAGCCATTCGCGCGCGGGCAAACCACTAGTAATGTAAAAAAGTTGAACAATTGGTCTTCTAAGAGACTGTCAATTTTAAGTATTAATTCACCTCTAGTTATTTATCAGTAAAATCACAAAATGTTGATGCAATAAGAAAATATACATTGACACAAATTCAAAATCATTTTATATGATAACATTTGTTTCCCATAAACAAACCTCTCTTAGCTTACTAGTCAACTGCGATGATCTCTTCTTGATCAATCCAAACATTTTGTACATGTTTAATTGTAAGCCATTGTTTAGCTTCACGTTTCTGGAACTCCTTTGTGACCAAAGGACAATCATCTATTATCAAAGTCACCAGTAAAGTCGACAGATTCTTTTCAAGCAAAGAAAAGAGAGCACAACAATGTAGTACTTCCAAATGCTCGAGTGAGCTAAGTTGCAGAAGTGATGATGGAACTGCAATCAGCTTCGGACATTCCTCTATAATAAGCTTGCAAAGACGCGGATAATCAGTCTCTTTCGCTTCTTTCCAGCTTTCCAACTGAAAAAAGCCGATGATTTCGAGTTTCTCCAATTTAGGAAATGCAATAGGAACATCAAATCCCGTAAATTCACTTCCAATCTCTGTCACGCTGTACATTTCCATTAAGCTCAGAAACTTGAGAGATGGTAGAAGTCCCAAAGAAGGAAGTACCTCCGCGTTCTCACAGTTAAAGAGTATGATTGATGTGAGCATGTTGAGTACTGAAGAACCATTAATCCAATGAGGAAATCTGATTCCACCATAGCATGATATCTTTAGCCGCTCCAAGTTGGAGTGCGGTTGAAGTAGTTGAAGAATCAGATCGTCATCGTTGCCACACTGATTCCATGCTTCATGAGACTCGCTCCATCTTAACTCTAGCTCTTCTAAGAACTTTTTCTCGCTTAGAGCGGCTTCCTCAGCCTCGTTAGGACTTACGACATTTTCCAATCCTGATATGCAAATTGTTCCCTTAAGTTCATTCATACTCTTTAACTCTTTGATGCTACGACCATCATCGTTATGAACTAAAAATGCGGACAAGGTCTCTAGCTTACTAAGCGCTCCCATGCCTTTCGGCATTATGGCTAATTGGCTAAGGACATCAAGCTCAAGATGTTCGAGAGAGGTTAGCTTCCTTGTTGCTTCTGGTAGCCTTAATAAGCGCTCGCAATGATTAAGTTTCAAAGTTTGCAACTTAGAAAGGAAGCGTATCGATTCAGGAAGTACTTCAATGAGGGTAAATGAAAGATCAAGATACCTTAGTCCCGTCAAATTTCCGATTGAACTTGGTAACTCTGTTATACAAGCTCCACTTAAATGAAGTACCTCCAAGAACTTGAGAGCGAAAAATACACTATGGGGAATTTCATTGATGCTGGAAGTAAAGTTAGATAAAAGAAGAAGTGCTTTCAAGTTTTTTTTATACTTCAATTCTTTAAGACTGGTTTCATCAATGTCATCAGCCACTAAAGATACATGCTCTTCCATCTTGTCGCGCAATAATATACTAGCAAGATCATTCTTCAACCAATCTAGATTTGCTTTGTACTTATCCTTCTTACTTGCAAAGCATGTTCCAGTGCGAATAATATAACCGGCACACAGAAGAATTTCAAAATAGAGATGGCAAATTTGATTCTTGTGCTTGGCCTTTATAAACCCTCTTGCTAACCATAATTGAATTAGAGTTTCTTTGTCGAATTCGTAATCATGGGTGAAAACCATGCAGAAGAGCCTCATATCTTCCTCAGCTTTCAAATGCTGCTCAATCTCGTTAATTGACAAACACAAATGTTCTAGTAATGCAACTCTAAATTTTTCGTAAACATCATCTTTTTGCCTAATTGGTGATGAATTTTTTTCAGATAAATCATCTCTATTTTCTGTGGCTGAAATAGATTTCTCTATCACTTCTGCTGACGACTTGTTTTTTGGCTCTTTATCTGGTCTGACTTCTATCCATGATTCATTATTACCTGCATTATCACATCCAGTTACGAGTTTACCACAAGATGATAGCTTTCTAAGCATGAACAACTTCTCTTTTATCTCATTACGACATGAAAATTGTTCCCTTATGAATTGAAGTTTGTTTTTATAAATTGAGAGTTCATTACTAGTGAAGTTGTACTTCTTACAAAGTTAAACAGAAAAAAGCATAAACGAAATTATCTGCAACCGCATTTAACCGAATTATAGATTCGGCATAATATATCATTAATATTAGGATTTTTTTGTCAAAAACCACCTTATAAAACATGAAATTTGTGAGAAATCACCTTATATAATTTTTTATCCGAAAACAAACCTTAAACACAAATTCTTTTGTGAGAACAAACCTTAAGCCTTATTCTGATCATTGATCCAGGAACCTTGGGTCAATGATCGGAATAAGGCATAAGTTTTGTTCTCGCAAGAAAATTTCTCATTAAGGTTTGTTTTCGCAAAAAAAATTATATAAAGTGGTTTCTCACAAATTTCACGTTTTATGAGGTAGTTTTTGACAAAAAATCTGCCCAATCTTTATAATTAGCACCACCCCAATATTTAGTATTTTGACATTATTATCTTATCATGATCCTGGCATATATGATATATCAGATGGATAAAGCAGTTGGCAAAAAGAAGGACATGATAGTGAGTAAAACAGACTATTAATACCGGTCGATGGATTGGCAGCATCAACAATAACCTCACGAAGATCAAAGTCCTGTGTACTGGTTAGTGATGAATCCGATATCGAGCTGCAAATCGTTACACTTTCTCCTACGGCATGTGATGAATCAGCTTCAAGCCTTTTACTATGAGATTGAAGATTGGAAATACTTGAGGAAGGATATGGCCGCGCTGAGATTGACTGATTCCAAAAAGAGAAACAAAATACAGTTAAATTCTACGTCCTTCACAAATATTTCCTCTATTTCTTAGTACTTCTGCCTACACGCTATCTAATACACTACTATGCATTACATGCATCATGCATAGTACATGCACCCAGAGAAATTCTAAAATAAATTCTCCAAATGAGCAAAATTTTACTTATTAATTTGTCTCTCTAGCTTCTTTCCTCTTCTTCATTGTTTCTCTTAAAATCTTACCTCCAATTTTCTCTCTCCTCCATTGTTTCTCTTACCTCCAATTTTTTCTCTCCTCAATGGTTTGTCTTACCTCTAATTTTCTCTCTCCTTGATTGTTTCTCACCTTCAAATTCCTCTCTCTTCAATTGTTTCTTACCTCCAAAATTTCTCCTACACTATTTATCTCTCCTTCAAAATTTGCGACCTTCAACTGAAATTAATGAATGACAAAAGTAAATATTGGAGCTCTCTATTTCATCAATGGCGGAATTAATTTTAGATTTGAGAGTTAATATTAGAGTTTCAAAATTCTTTAAGGTCGGAATTGGTGATCAATAATGCAAAAGATAATCTAAGAATCAACACTATTTTTAGATTATTCTTACCTTCATTGTTTCTTTTACCTCAAAATTTCTCTCTCCTCCATTGTTGTTAACCTCCAAATTCTTTCTTTTTCTCTCATCATGGCCAATCATATTGATGAGTTGACAATATGATTTGAGAAAGTTGGGTTTCCTCAATAGTAAAAACAAATATTGAAATTTCATCGATGATGGAATTAGTTTCACATATAAAATCAACATTGCAGTTTTAAAATGAGCAAACACTTATGCTCATTTGAAAAAATTAGGGAAAAAGTTTGCTCATGTGTTTGCTTATTTTCAAAATGATTAGAAGTGTCTGTGCATTTGAAAACGTTTGCTCATTTGGGCGAATGAGAAGAACTGATTAGAAATTCGTAAAATTTTGCTCAGTTGGAGAATTTTAAATCAGCAATGAGCAAATTATAGTCTTGGGTGTACCATGAGGGTTTACTATAAAATTTCTCTACTACTATGTTCCTTAATATTTTTAGTTATGTGTAAGTTAAAAGTTATAAGAAGTTAATATTTTTAAAGTAAGACTTAACAATCAAATACAATAACGCTTGACTATATATATTTTTTCTTATACAGTTAATTTATAAGAGAATATGAGATATGGTTGGTAGATGAATATAGGATAAGTAGATACTAGGACTAGGAATATTAACTTTTGAATAAAAATGATATTTTTTTACTTTCACTTCAATTTCGGTTACTCCCTTTTCTCTCATATTAGTCGAAATACTTTTCATAGCCAGTAGTACTATATTAATCGCAACACTTCCATTTTAGGCATGTATCCACTTACTATACTTTTTTTTCACTGTATAACTATAACCCACACCTTTATTGAAAATGATGAGAAAATAATAATGTAATAACTCCTATACACACCGACCTTCAATTAAATGATCCCCAATTTATCCATAATATGAAGATAAACACTAGTATTTCAAATCAACTTCATCAATAAAAAAATAAAATTCATGTCTCACTTTATGTACTTCCTAAAATTTTGTACATAAGGCCGTGTTGCAATTAATATGGGACGGGAGGAGTATTGATTTTTACTTTTAACGCTTTATAAATTTTTTAATTCTTTTTACCATTTTTTGTTTCATAAATGTGTCAAAATTACCAATGATGACAAATTTTGTCCAAATTTCGGTCGAAGTGGGGCACGGTAACAAATTCTTTCCCCTCCTTTCCCCCCTATTATTCTTCGATTTTCTTATTAGGAACTCAAGAATCTATTAAATTTGGGGAATAATTCCTAATTTTACAAACAAAAAGCAAAATTAGATTAGGAAAAATCTCTTGTATATGTGTTGAATTGCTCTATTTGGAGATCATTGAAACAAGAGATATATACTGAAAAAGAATAATTATGTGTTGGTGTTAATTATATAGAATTATTATATTTAATATAGGGGTTTGTTATCAAATGATTAATACGGCTTGTCGTTCAGTTCTTTCGAAGCCATTGGATCCTTTACATATTCTTTAAGTCCTATAGGTTTGATCCTGTAGAATCTGATCCACTTTCTCATTGAGCCAAGAGTACTAAATAAATCCGATTGAATTTTTGATAAAAAATACTATGTAAAATCCTCGAGTTTTCCTCTTCCTCTATCAACTACCAGCTGTTAAAATTAGGTCCGCTTGTCTAAGGATCGATATTTCATATTAGTACCAGTCCATAACCATCAAAGTCGAATCGCGAACCTGTTAATGAAGCAAATTTACAAAGTTGGGGCTAATTTGCATCAAATTTATGTATTATATCTTTGATAATTACTAAAATTATTGTTTGATATTGATATTCTGGAATAAAATTAGAGTTCATATGCAATTTTATTATCGTAAAGTGACAATATATATTAGTTCAATATGATATTAATAAATGCAAATTACACTTAATTTAGAAAAATAACTTAATTTTAAAAATTACACAAATTCGAGATAAACCTGCCTAGGGAAGAACAATAAATTGACTTGATTCTCTTTGTATTAACTTAAAATGGGTCCAATTTACAACTAGAAGATTTGCCTTCATCCAATTTTTATTTTTGTTGGAAGAAAGAAAAATCAATTCTACATGTATATAGACGGGAAAAATGGTAGAAATGGGGAAAAGTAAGAAAAACCCGCCAGTGAGCCCCACCTAGACGGAAGTTTGGATTGAATCAGTCATTTGGTGTTTGTGTGTGAGAGTCATGTTAATCTTGGGAAACATATTGGAGAATACGTTTCAACACCCAAACGAGCAAAATCTCATTTTCAAGGCAATAATCATATCATGACAAAACAATTCCTCAAGTTTTTATAGTCATTTTTGTTTGTGTTCTTCTCTTATGGCTTTAAATCTCATATTCTTAACATATGGTATCGCTTGTCTATCTAAAGTCTAAACAATCATCATGTTTTGATGATTTCAAAAAATTTACAAAAACAATATATTTTAGACGTCAATATTAAAACAACTCTTAGTCTAACCTATGCACTTAGCCACCTAGTACATAGGTTTAGCTATTTGTTTTTAACTTTATTCAACAAAATTGATAAATATGACATAGTTAATTAAAGATATTATTCTCATAATTGATATCTAATTTCTATTATGAGAATAATATATTTAATTAACTATGTCATATTTATCAATTTTGTCAAATAAAGCTAAAAACAAATAGCTAAACCTATACACTATGTGCATATGTTAGAAAAACCCTTAAAACAAATGTAACAATATACCTCTCATTATTGAGTAAAATGAGTATATAGATAAATCATCTTTCTTGCCGGGTGTTAGTTTGAGTATAATATTATTTAATAGAAAATTTTGAAGTTTCAATAACAAAAATTGTCTAAAATGGATACAGTAAACTAGTAATATCGTGCTTATTTTAAGTATAGCAATTTTTGTACCTGAACGTTTTCCTTCCTCTTCCGGGTTCTCAATTTTCTGACATATTTGTAATTTGTTTGCCTTAATAATAGACCAAAATTCCCCAACATCTCCTTTTAGGAAGCAAAGACTTCTTGACGTGGTGTAGTTTTTGGGACGTGGTGTGTAACTTCTGTGATGTTCCTCAAGTTAATCGATTGAAAGACCTAACAACAGAAAGTAGAATTAGATTCGAAAAGGATATTTCGGAGAAATTTTATCGACAGGAAGCAAAGACTTCTTGACGGGAAAAACCACACAATCTAGCTTCTAGAATTAACAACAGGGGAAAGACTTTTTATAACCGAAGTAATAACAGAGATATATGTCAAGATATTATTTTTGGAAAATATATCTTAAACTTAGGGGAAAAAAAATATTCCTATATATTCCATATCAATCTGTTGTTCTTAATAAAATCTTTCTGGAAGAGTAGACAAGTTTTTAATCTTTTGTCTTTTATTATTTCTTATGAATGGTATTGGTAAAGCATATCCCAAACGAATATACTTTACCAATACCATTCAAAAGAAATAATACGCGGAGGAGGCGAGTTGTCCGTCTGAAGTCCGAATGGTTATTCATTCAAAGTATCCATTGATTAGCTTAGTCAATTCTTTTTTTTTTTTTTTTTTTTTTTTTTTGAGGAGATTAGCTTAGTCAATTCGAATCTTTCATAAACAAGTGCCAAATTGATAATTATTGTAAAGTACCCTAATGACATATGGGGTGGGGAAGGTGGGGTGGGGGTTTTTGTTTGGGGGGTTGGTGGTGCCGTGGTGGGGTTAGGGTTAGGGTTTGGGTTTGAACTAAGGTGTTAGGGTTAGGAGTTAGGAGTTAGGGTTTACGTTTTAGTTAGGTTAATTAGAGTTTAATTAGGGTTAAGACTAACGGAGTTAACCGCCGTTAGTCAGTAAGGGCATGTTGATGTAGTATTAAGAAAGGGAAGTGCGGTGTATTTTGAAAAGTGCGAGGGTGCAGGGTGAATAAAAACGAAATCTCGGAGTCTTTGGTGAAAAAACTGTACAATTTATTTTAACAAAACATATGATTTAAAATGAAGATAAAAGAAGTTGATCTATGCTTACTTTTTCTCATTAGTTTTAACTATTTCGCTTGAATAACATCTTGACTACGACAATTGTTGGAAAATAAAAATATTATACTCTTTCTTTCTCTGTAACTTTTATGATTTTTTAATTTATGTACTTTGTAATTGTTATTGAATATATAGGTAAAAGAAAACTTTGTATAGTTGGCTTTACAATTGTTGGAAAATTTCTTTGTTCAGTTAGTTTCCTCGTCGTAAGTAATCTTTTAATATAAATCTTAATCTTTTTTATGTTTTTTTAGGGGAAACTTTTTTATGTTAGTTCTCTCTCTTTTTACAACTTTCCTTATTATGCATAATTGTAAATCAGGAAATGAATGAGAAATTTTAAATAGGTTTTTTTTATGTTTTAAATTAGTGGTATATAAGTCTTTTCATAGGGGGACACCATAGCTCTCCCCTTGGCTTATATAATAGGGATAATATCTGCAGGAGCCTGACTAAATAAATATGGGCTGTGGGGTTGGGATGCAGGGGCTAGACCCCTGCCAGCCCCCATGTGGCTTCGCCCATGCTTGCAATTGCAAATTCTTTCATACATCTAGCTTTAATTACAAATATACACCTTGGCAGGACTTTCAGCAGCATGTATATAACTGAGACGGTTTCAACCAATTTTTTTTGTTTCATTAATCTAACCTAAAGCAAGGTTATGTGTAAGGGTAACAACATCTAGTTGGCGTCACTTCGAGCTCTGTCTAATTCCTTCCCAGGAGGAACATATAATTGTTCATACCGTGAACAAAATTCAATCTCTTTTTATACAACATTGATAATTATTTATACAATATTTGTCCTTCACTATACAACATTACTATATTTGGAAACCAATAATTTTGTATTACTGTTTACTAGATTTTGAACCGAGTTTAACTCGACATGTATTACATATATAAGAAAAAAATTATAGATTAAATTTGAATAATTCAATTTAAAGATATATAGTGATAACTAATTCAAAACTTTAACAAAATTAGTTTATATATAATATAATTATAGTACTATTATTTCTCGTCAAAAGAAGAAATCCTTTTTTTAATTAGAATATCAATTACCAAAGTTTCTCAAATATGTTTTCGGCGGGAAATTTTTAATGAAAGAGTGTCACATGTACATTTTAGTTTTTGTTTTAGTATAATATAATAGATAGATTCAACAACTTCAAGTTAATGGTGAAATATAGAAACTGGAAGGGACACCAAAGGCCTCTGCTTTTCCATATCTTGGATAGATAGATAGAGAGGGAGGGCAAGGCTCTTGGTTTTTTGATGTTGTCAAAGAATTGAACAATAACTTTTTCGTGTTGTCAAAGAATTGAACAAAGAAAATGGATGGTGAGTGATCGAATTGATCGGGCAATGTAGGAACAAGGCCCAAGTCTAAAAATATTTTGAGGTAAATTAAGAACATCTGCTATAATATTTAAAATACAAAATCACATAAATTTCATATAAAATAATCATGAATTTGTGGAAAAATCAATTATAATGGCCATCCATTATCTTTTTATGTATGGATTTGTACAGTTTTGTTTAATTATTATTAATGTCAAAAATGTTCTAACGAAGATAAATCTAATTTTAATCATAAAACGTCACACTTTAGAATGAACAATAGTATAGGATTGTTTTATATTGATTACCAAATGAAAATAGTCAAGACAAGGGATTACCAATTAATGAGAACTTTCCTATTTTTAATCATAGACGGTAATAATTTAGAAAATAGATATTTAGAATATACATATATATTGAAAACTAATAATCTGGCAAAAAATTTATACTGCCATGTTTTTTTTTAACATATGACTCACTAATCATGCATGGTCTAAGTTTACCACTGATCAACTTTGACATGAATTTTCCAAATAAGGGATAGCAATTCAGTCCAAATTAGATTTAGTTTCAACTCAATCCGAAACATATTACAATGAAAACATGAAAATGGGAAATCCAATATGAACCCTATTGTGTGATCAATGATATGTATGATCCCACAAATTGAACCCAGATTATTACTATTATACCTCGTCAGCTAAGAAATTAGAATTGTATTTCAAGTGAATATGTTTGTATTTAGTAATGTTGATCATTTTTTTATTCGTAAAGTCCGTATGACTAGTGAGTCCCTAAATAAGAGTTTTGGATAACGGGAATACGGGATGGAGGTAACAGGATCCCCTTAATATGTTGGACAATAATAAGAGGATGGCATGTAATAATTCCGAATTCAAAGGTATACTTGGAAGAATAAAGTCAACAAGTCCCCATGGAAAATGGAAGAGAGAGAAAAGTTTAGAGAGAGAGAGCCCCAAAGCCCCACAAATATACCCACCTCCCCTCCCATTACCGTCCTCACGACAACCACTCAGCCGCCATGCCAGCTCACCGCCAGTATCCGAGAGGATCAGGAGAGGCTAGAATCCCATCCTATTATCCCCAATCCCATCCAAGCTTCAGCAACCCTCGTCTTCATCGGGTGGTGTACTGCACCAGAATTATTGATGTGAAGTCAAAGGTAGTAATGGCGCTTCATTTATGAAGGCCCCGGTTAACGTGTCCCCCCATTAATGCGGGTCATTTATTAGCCGAAACGTTACCATTGATCATGCCTCCCCTCCCTTTTGCTATTGTCCCACCCCCGCATATTCAAGAAAATGAAATCTTCATACCTATTTCCGAAGAGGAATACTCGGCCATTTCGAAACCTTGGGAATGCGCCATTATTTGCAATGTCCTTGGTAGAACCTTTTCTCAAGAATTCCTTCAGAAGGAGTTGAAGAAGATTTGGAGGTGGATCGGCCCTATGGATATCATTTCTCTAGAACAGAAAACCTCTGTCTTGGCTGATGGGTCGTGGTTCGTCTTCAGCCATCTGGTATTAGTCCAACAATGGACTCCGGGTTTTCAACCCTCGAATACCCATATTAATTAATCTCTTTCCAGTGTGGATTCACCTCCTGGAGCTGCTCATGGAATTCTACTCAAAATCCATTCTTGAGAAAATTGGGAATATCTTGGGCCAAACCTTAAAAATAATTTTCCACTCTTTTTGGGGGGGAAACGAAAGTTTACGGCAATATGCGTGTTGATGGATGAGAGGAAAATTCAGCCTACCAAAACCAAAAATTCGGGGCATTACCCAAAATCTTTTGTATGTTGAAGGGCCATGGTGGTGTAGTAGGTGCTCTAAGGCGCGGCACGCAAGCACAAAATGCCCTACGAACCCGGTAACGTCGGAAAGGAGCCAGAAAGAGGGCCCAAACCCAATAACCAGTTCCATGACTGGGGACTACGGGTGGATTCCGGCGAGAGCTAAGAAAACAACCGTTAAAAAACCAGGGGAGTGATGGAGGCCCAGATGGTAAGAGAAAAAGAAAAAGAAAAAGAAAAAGGAAAAGGAAAGGAGGTAGAAATTAGGTGGTCCCCAAAAAAGGGGGACAAGAGTCAACCCCAAATTGAAACGGCGAAAAGTAACAATGATGTGGTTTTGTCAGAAAATGGGGAACCTTCCATTCCTGCAAAAAAAAGGTGCGGATACCCAAAATACTTTTGCTATCCTAGAAAATTTTGAGGATCCTGACGCAAAAGCTTTTTCATCCCAAGGAAAGGGCTCAGCCCCTACAATGGTGACATGTGCCCCCCACCCGTCCTATCCAAAGTCTACTCCCCAAAAAATGCAGCCCCAAGTGATTGAGATTTCCCCCGCCTCATCCCCACCCCAATTATCTCCCCCCCACCACTGACAGGCTAAAGTCGTATCACCTTATCAAAAATAACCTAAAGTCCACTAACAAGTAGTCAGGGAAGTCAGGATCGAATCCACAGGGAGAAAGTTATACTATTGTATCTGAATTCTAATATTATACTAACTAAATCAGATGAAAATGGGTGTGTGACTAAACTAAAAGGCAAATGATAGAACTAAATATGAAGGTAAGAATCAATTAATAAAGAACTAGGACTATGGATCACTATGCATACAATTCGGGAAATCAGAGACGAATAATAACTACCCAATAAGTCAATTTATCTAGGGCACATGTAATTTCTCTCGAACATTACCTCCCTTAAAGATCACCTAGCCGCTCTCGCATGGTCAAGGATCACTATGCCTAATGATTGAAAGCCTATACGAAATCTCTCCTCTCGAAGTAGATTCAATATTGCGATAATAGAAATACAAATCAGGCCTAATTCATAAATCTAGCATGAACGATTCAATCACAGGAAACAATTGAAATAAAGGGTAATTATATTAATCTATTAATCCCTCATTGCATACATAGATCCCCACAATCCTAGAAATAAAACTACTCACTCATGTTTGAGAATCCAATAACAAATTCCATATAAAAATCCATACTTTGAACTATTGCAAATAACTAAGAAGCTAATCTAATCAATAATAGAGGAAGCAAACAATAATAGAGAAAACAAGGAAGAAGATTACCAAATTAAAGAACTATATTGAACTTGCGATTAATCCAAAGGTTTTATCTTGAATCACAATGAAAAGTAATAAAAACTAGGGTTCTTGAGAGAATCTATGAGAAAATAAGAGCTAAAACAAAGATCCATAAAAGATGTTCTAACTTTCCTATTTATACTAAGTTGCCCGAAAATCATTAAATGAACGCGCGGAGGCAGTGGCCCGATCGGGCCAAGCCAGCCCGATCAAATCGGGCTCAAAGCAATTGATGCACTCCAAAAGCAAACCTCGCCCGATGCTATCGGGCCATGCCGCCCGATACTATCGGGCTGGTCGAGGTAAGTGCGCAGCATCGAGCACGAACACTGCAGCAAACAAGCAACCATCCGCCCGATGTAGTCGGGCTTTGGGACTTCGCCAAAGATCAGCGCGCAGCATCGAACACCATTGCCCACGCACACGCCCGATGATATCGGGCCATCTCGCCCGATCGGGCTTGACAGCGAAATAACGAACGGGCAACATCGCCCGATCGGGCCCGCAACAATGTTTGTCCCAATGGCGATGAACGCCCGATGTCATCGGGCTTGAGGCGCCCGATGTCATCGGGCTGAAGCCCGATTCTTCCTTCTTTGGCTTCAGACGCCAAAGCTTCACTTCTTCTTTTGTCCAAGGCCTCGGAGAGTATTCTCGGGACCCCGGAACTCATCATAAATGCCTTCGAACTTCTCCATTCGATTGTAATGGTCGAATAATAGCGGAAAATAGGAAGATAACTCACTAAAACCTACAATCAGACACAGAATAGAAAACCACAACTAGATGGAGAGAGTTAGCATAAAATGGCTCCTAAGAGCACCATTGATACACATTTTAGCTCAAATACAGGGGGAAAAACACTATATAAAACCATAACATCAAACTCCCCCAAGCTAAACCTTTGCTTGTCCTCAAGCAAAGCACAACAGGAATAAGAATAAGATTGCTTCACCCCTCAGATGGAAAAGTTTAAACTCAATTATTTCCAACTCAAAATCATTCAAGCAAGCAAAATTCAAGTTCAGTTGCTCAGATCACCTGACTACCAATCACTTAAGTAAACCATCAAACGCAGCTGCCCTACATATCATGCAAATCTTGAAAAGGTGCTCACCGAGGTGTCACTCCTCTCAATTTTGTGGCAGGCAAAATATGTTCCCGATCTCTCACCAACCCAACCATAATAGCCCTTCCCACTCACACTCTCATGTGTTTAGAAAGGTATAATATCGCTCATCCTAATCAGGTCGACTCAAATAACAAACTTAATCTTCAACTTTCGCATATTGACTCAGTATTATTCCAATAAACAATCAAACACGTGCTCAAAAGGTCTTTTTTTTCAGGGTTGTAATGGGGCTCGGGTAAAGGTACGGAAATTATTTAGGAAATGTGGTGGAAAAGCCAAGAAAGGGGAGCAAAAAACACTAGTAGGACTAGGTGTGGTAGAAACAACTCCCATGGCATCAACAACTTAACCAAGATAATAACCAACTTTTGAATTTCACGAACCAACCAATAATTGTCATTTTCAACATAATTTCCAACACTTTTGAAAGTTAACGAGTGAAGATCATAGAAATTTTTCAGATTTTTCACTATCAAATTTTTTTTTCTTTCTTTCTCTTTATTTTTCTTTTTCGGCCTTTTCTTTGTACAAACATATCATTATTTTCCAACCGCCCTACGGAATCAACCACACAATATGATATAAACTTAACAAATGCTCCCCCAAGCTAGGCTTGGGACAATAGTCATTGCAAAGGCTCAAGGTGTGTAATGTGGTTTAATATAGATCCAAAAAGAAGTAATTAGGCTCAGCGGGGTTAAGGGGGAAAATTCATTAAACAACTCTGAGGCTTAAAATTAAACAAATGAACGCCTCTATCACAGCACACGCCTAAAGTTACCAGAACTCAACGAGTACAATGCCAAAACCAAGATAAGAATGCTACGAGGAACTAACACACAAGAATAGATCGGATATGGTGATAAATCCGAGGGCTAGAATGAATCCTCACAATCTAACCAATTCAAGCATGCAGTTAAAATAGGCACTTTATCATCAAAATTCACTCAAAATCAAGGCAATCATAGATCACATCACAACATCCCAATCACAAATGCCCAACTATCCAGTATAATGAGTTAAATCATTTTTTTTTTTCAAAGCAAAGTTCGGGGCACAGGGAAGCAATCAATCTATTCGAATTCAACTCGTATTTTTGTGTTTTTTTTTTCAGCAATATTTCATTTTTGTGATTTTTCATTTTTTCAAAGCAATTAAACTAACTTAACTAACCTAAAAAACAGTAAAACAAAAAGAAAAACACTACTAATACTTACAGAAATCCTCCCCCAAGCTGAACTTGGCAATGGCCTCATTGCAACAAGGGAAAGGAAAGGGACATGGACATCAGCCGACCATCAGTCTGGATCGAGCAGTTTAGTAGCCACATGTTGTACCACATCTTGCAACCCGTGTCGGACTGTAATGCTGGTGTGGTGGCCCTCATGTAGATGAATGCGGTGCTCATTATGGTCGGGGCTTATTCCTGTCAAGTCATCAGTGCTATAGCCAATGGTCTTTTTGGGAGTCTGTAAGACCGTTAGAAAATGCTCATCACCTGCAATAGACTCTAAAACAAGCACATCATTTGAAGTAGCATGGGAGGGGGAATGAGGCATGCAATCATGGACCGGTGCATCTATAACATCAACACTATAACATGATTCCTCTAGCATTGGGCTTTTAGGTGTATTGTTCAGGCTAAACATGACCTTATCATCCCCCACAGTCAGTGTCAGTTTCCCACTCTTAACATCTATCACTGCCCCAGCAGTATGGAGGAAAGGTCTCCCAAGGATAATGGGTGTTTGCGTGTCTTCTAACATGTCTAATATAACAAAGTCCACAGGGATAAAGAATTTACCTACTCTAACAGGAACGTCCTCTAATATACCTAGGGGATATTTCACAGAACGGTCAGCCATCTGCAGAGTAATGGTAGTACATTTTAATTCACCCATGTTCAGTTGCTTACAGATAGAAAGAGGCATGACACTTACACTGGCGCCCAAATCACATAAAGCTTTATCGATAAATATGGTGCCAATGTGGCAGGGGATGGAAAAACTCCCTGGATCTTTTAATTTAGGTGGAGACTGGTTTTGTAAAAGAGCGCTGCATTCAGCAGTGAAAGCCACAGTCTCCACCTCATTGAGAGTCCGCTTCTCATCAACAGTTCTTTCAAAAATTTAGAATAAGCAGGCACTTGATTTAATAATTCAGTAAAAGGAATTGTTACCTGCATATTCTTTACCACCTCTACAAACTTACCATACTGGTGGTCGAGTCTCTTCTTGAGCATCCGCTCGGGGAATGGTAACTTGATCACCGGAGGTACAGTTTTCTCCTTAGTCACCTCCTTAGTCTTATCTGCAGCTCCTTGCTCTGCTTGAGGTTCAACATCCTCGGACACTTTTTGTGGTTTCTTAGCACTCCACTGCGAAGGGTGATAGCATTGGCGGTGTCCCTGGGTTGCATTGGTTGCGAAGGCAGTGACCCAGATGGCCTACTAGCAGAGGAATTAGCCAGCTGAGCTATTTGTGACTCCAACATCTTATTATGTGTCCCTTGCAGCTTATTCTGAGCACGCAGGCTCTCAAATTGAGCCCTGGTATCTGCTTGAAAGGAAATAATACCTTTCTGCATCTGCAACATTAGACTTTTGAGTTCAGCAATAGCTGGGTCTGAAGGAGGTGTAGATTGATGCTGTTGAGACTGAGTTCTCTGATATCCAGGAGGAGCTTGTGGTTAATATTGTTGTTGTTGATGATGCTGTGGATAATGTTGTTGTTGCGAATTCATCACATTATTACTCCTATACGAGAGATTTGGATGATCTCTCATCCCGGGATTATAGGTATTGGAGTAGGGATCGAACTGAGGCCTGTGTGGTGACTGTAATGCGTGTACTGGCTCACTAGAATGTGAAAGAGCGGGGCACTCTTGAGAGTTATGTCCAGTTATTCCACAAGCGTCACAGATAAAAGCATTGTGACCAGATACACTAGCCATAGCATTGACACTCATGTGAGGGGAGGAATTGTTACCTAGCTTCAAAGAATCAATCTTCTGGTGAAGAGCAGCTAATTGTCCAGTCAGTAAAGAAATGGCTTCAACATCATGTTTGCCTCCCTTTGTCATAGAAGAACGAATAGTAGACGCTTGGTTAGAAGCGAGTTTCTCCAGAAGTTCATACCCTTCGTCTACGGCTTTATCTATGAAGAACCCACCAGTAGCTCCATCAATTACCCGTCTCGAATCTGCATCAACTCTAGTGTAGAAAATGTGGCACAGATACCACTTGTCAAAACCATAATGGGGACAAAGACATTGCAGATCTTTGAATCTTTCCTAAGCTTCATATAATGACTCTCCAGGATCTTGGGTGAAAGTTACTATGGCATGACGCATATATGCAGTCTTTTGGTAAGGGTACCACTTGATGAGAAAAATCTTTGAGAGCTCTGCCCAGGTGGTGATGGTGGAAGGCAGCTTATTATACCAAAATAGAGCTTTGTCGCGCAGAGAAAAACCAAATAAGATGAGTTTCATCTCATCCGCAGTAACACCAGCTTGCTTCTGAGTAGCACAACATTGTAAAAACCGCTACAGGTGCTGATTTGGGTCTTCAGAGGGTAACCCAGCAAACTGATTATTCAGAACCATATTTAGAACATGAGACTTGATTTCAAAGTTTGCAACAGCAATAGTAGGCAACCGTACCCCAGTGGGCACATTATCAGGAGATGGTTGTGCATAGTCTCTGAAGGTCGGTTTAGCTTCGTCACCGATTCTAGCAGTAATAGGTGGTGCAGGGAATTCTTTTTTGTGGTGAAGATGGTGGAGAAGGTGTCTTTTGGGAAGATGTCCCTGCAGACAACTTGGTTTGCTTAGTTGTCTTTTTGAGTCTACGAGCAGTCTTTTCAATCTCCGGGTCAAATGGGATGAGATCTGGGGATTTCAATTTCCTACTCATATATCAAAAACACTAAAACAAACGTGAGATGCTCTAAAGAACAGGTGTTCTTCAGAGTAGAAGTTAGTGTAATACTATAATTCAGACAAAATAAAAATAAACCGTCTCCCCGGCAACGGCGCCAAGATTTGACAGGCTAAAGTCATATCACCTTATCAAAAATAACCTAAAGTCCACTAACAAGCAGTCAGGGAAGTCAGGATCGAATCCACAGGGAGAAAGTTATACTATTGTACCTGAATTCTAATATTATACTAACTAAATCAGATGAAAATGGGTGTGTGACTAAACTAAAAGGCAAATGATAGAACTAAATATGAAGGTAAGAATCAATTAATAAAGAACTAGGACTATGGATCACTATGCATACAATTCGGGAAATCAGAGACGAATAATAACTACCCAATAAGTCAATTTATCTAGGGCACATGTAATTTCTCTCGAACATTACCTCCCTCAAAGATCACCTAGCCGCTCTCGCATGGTCAAGGATCACTATGCCTAATGATTGAAAGCCTATACGAAATCTCTCCTCTCGAAGTAGATTCAATATTGCGATAATAGAAATACAAATCAGGCCTAATTCATAAATCTAGCATGAACGATTCAATCACAGGAAACAATTGAAATAAAGGGTAATTATATTAATCTATTAATCCCTCATTGCATACATAGATCCCCACAATCCTAGAAATAAAACTACTCACTCATGTTTGAGAATCCAATAACAAATTCCATATAAAAATCCATACTTTGAACTATTGCAAATAACTAAGAAGCTACTCTAATCAATAATAGAGGAAGCAAACAATAATAGAGAAAACAAGGAAGAAGATTACCAAATTAAAGAACTATATTGAACTTGCGATTAATCCAAAGGTTTTATCTTGAATCACAATGAAAAGTAATAAAAACTAGGGTTCTTGAGAGAATCTATGAGAAAATAAGAGCTAAAACAAAGATCCATAAAAGATGTTCTAACTTTCCTATTTATACTAAGTGGCCCGAAAATCATTAAATGAACGCGCGGAGGCAGTCGCCCGATCGGGCCAAGCCAGCCCGATCAAATCGGGCTCAAAGCAATTGATGCGATCCAAAAGCAGACCTCGCCCGATGCTATCGGGCCATGCCACCCGATACTATCGGGCTGGTCGAGGTAAGTGCGCAGCATCGAGCACGAACACTGCAGCAAACAAGCAAGCATCCGCCCGATGTAGTCGGGCTTTGGGACTTCGCCAAAGATCAGCGCGCAGCATCGAACACCATTGCCCACGCACACGCCCGATGATATCGGGCCATCTCGCCCGATCGGGCTTGACAGCGAAATAACGAACGGGCAACATCGCCCGATCGGGCCCGCAACAATGTTTGTCCCAATGGCGATGAACGCCCGATGTCATCGGGCTTGAGGCGCCCGATGTCATCGGGCTGAAGCCCGATTCTTCCTTCTTTGGCTTCAGACGCCAAAGCTTCACTTCTTCTTTTGTCCAAGGCCTCGGAGAGTATTCTCGGGACCCCGGAACTCATCATAAATGCCTTCGAACTTCTCCATTCGATTGTAATGGTCGGATAATAGCGGAAAATAGGAAGATAACTCCCTAAAACCTACAATCAGACACAGAATAGAAAACCACAACTAGATGGAGAGAGTTAGCATAAAATGGCTCCTAAGAGCACCATTGATACACATTTTAGCTCAAATATAGGGGGAAAAACACTATATAAAACCATAACATCAACCACCTCCCCCGCCCAGAATTCAGAGAGTCAGGGACAACAAATTAATGTTGTTTGCGAGACTAATGAGACCAATACTCTCAGAGATGAACCAAGGTTATATCGACTACACCCTACCGAACAATCTCAACTCGCCGACGGAATTTTGCACAGACATAACCCTTCAAGAAGTCAAGTCTCTTATACTCAATCCTCGTTTGGCTCCGAAAACTTATGAACATCTACTAATGTATGTCAACAACGAGTGGAAGGTGGAGGACGAAACGAAGGATCGGAACATCATGATGAGCATGGGGCAGTGCCTAGACCCAGCCCTACTGCTGCCAATGGTGAGAACAATACTACTGTTGAACCAAATGAATCTAAGGCTCTGCATGATGAGCAGCACGGACGGGCTTCTAATTGCACAACTTTAGAGACCCATGAAGCAAATGGGGGTCACGATCTCATTGGAAGAGGGAAAAGGGAGAAGAAACCCGCGAGAAGCTGAAATGACTTTATGGCCTCACCGGCGTCTATGACTTGCCCCAAAACCGGCAACGAAGTCGATCCTTGGGCACCCGGAAATGAGGGGGTGTTAAAGAGGATTATGGAGACCCCGAACCTCTTCAAAGGGAAGAATATCTTGTTTTGGAACGTGAGAGGAATGGGACGCCTTTCCTTCCTCACAAACTTCAAGATGCTCTTGCATCAACACATGCCATCCTTGATTGTGTTGGTCGAAACATGGGTGAATAGGACCTGTACCGAAGAGATTGTTCGGAGTTTGGGATGGGATTCGTGGTATCTTGTTGAGCCTATCGGGTTTACTAGGGGAATTCTTCTCTTGTGGAACTCCCACACTATTTCGTTCCACACTCTAGGAGAAGGAGCCCAATGTGTGCATGGCGTGATGGAGGTACGTAATCCTCAATCCTCTTTTATTTTTTCTGCATTATACGCTAACCCTAAATTTCATATGTGTAGCATATTGTGAGAGGAATTAAAGAGTATGTCGGGTAGTGTCCATGAATCTTGGTTGTTACTAGGTGATTTTAATGACGTCATTAATCAAAATGAGTAACTTGGGGGTAATAAAATATCGATTAAACGGTCTAACTTATATGCTAGTACTTTGGATTTTTGTAATTTATTAAACATTGGTTTTAATGGCCCTAAGTTTACTTGGACACATAAAAGAATGAATAATCTGATTTATGAAAGATTAGATAGAGGGTGGGCAAATAGTGAGTGGCTTAAGAAATTCCCGGATTATAACCTCTTACATCTCCTAAGGGTAACCTCTGATCACTTCCCTATCCTCCTTTGATTAGATAATAAGACTCCGTTAGTTGGTGTAAAACCATTTCGGTTTGAACCTATGTGGTCCTTTGACCATATGTTCCTTGGAGTAGTGGAAAATGCATGGTTAAGGGGGGACCGTGAGCTTAGGGAAAAGATCGAGTGCAGTAAAGAGGCATTGATTGAGTGGAACAAGAATGTCTTCGGGAATGTCTATGTGAGAAAAAAGAAAATCCTTTCTCGCTTGCTAGGCACCCAGACCTATCTCCAGTCAAATCCTAGATCAACCTATCATCAAAATCTGGAAACCAAGTTGCAAAATGAGTTGGTTGATATCTTGGCCCAAGAAGAGTTATTTTGGAGAACTAAGAGTAGGATGGAGCGAATAACCAAAGGGGAGCGTAATACTAGTTTCTTTCATAGGAGTGTGCTTATTAGGAGGTCATCCAGTCGTATCCTTTGTCTTAGGGATGAGGTGGGTACTGACATTCACGGCTAAGACCATATTAGGAGGCACATCCAAAGTTTCTATAGACAGCTCTATACGACTGATAAAAGCTTCAGCTCCCTTCCTAGCTACCGTGAGATCGTCCCCATTGAGACCATTTCTATTGGATATATTCCCTCTCAGAATGAAATTAGGAAAGCCATATTCAGCATAAAGCCTCTCAAAGCTTCGGGGTCTGATGGTTTCCAACTCATGTTTTTTCAGAAGGCTTGGAGAGTTAAATGAGGATTTGTGTGAGAATATTCAAAATTGGTTTAGATAAGGATCCATCCTTGGGAAGCTTTGCCAAGCCTTAATTTGTCTTTTTCCTAAGGAACAATCTCCTGAAATAATTAAACAGTACCGACCTATCAGCCTTTGCAATACCATCTATAAGTTGGTTACTAAAATTCTGGTCAATAGATTGAAACCGCTTATTTCTTCTTGGATTTCTCCCGACCAAAATAGTTTCATTAAGGTTAGAGAGGCGGATATTAATCTTGTGATGGCTTCGAAAGTCCTGCACTCTCTTCATAATAAAAAAGGAAAGTGGGGGTGGTTTGCTTTGAAAATTGATTTAGAAAAAGCTTATGATAGGGTTGAGTGGAGTTTTGTTCGGGCCTGCCTCCTTGACTGTAACCTTGACCTCCCACTCAATTAAGCTTATCATGAATTATGTGTCCCAAGCCTCCTCCTCCATCTTAGTTAATGGGCGGAAAACTAATACTTTCTCTCATTCCCGGGGCCTTAGACAAGGTGACCCCATGTCACCGTATCTGTTTAATATCTGCCTTGAAGCTCTTTCCAAAGCAATCCATAGGGCTTGTGAGAACAAGGAGTGGACCCCTTTCTGGGTGGTGCGGAAAAAGGTCCTTATCTCCCACCCGCTATTTGCAAATGACCTCCTCCTGTTTGGTCGTGTGGATGAGGACACTGCCTTCTCAGTTCGTGATACCCTTATGCAGGTCTGTCATCTCTCTGGTCAAAAAATTAATGAGCTCAAAAGAAAGCTAATATTCTCCCCCAATACTTCGGTAGATAGTAAAGAGCTCTTCCAAGATACCATCCATGTCCAAGGGAATAAAAATCTGGGAATCTACTTAGGTCTCCCCTTCTCCCATAAGCGACCTAGTAGAGTCCAAGTCCAATTCATCGTTGATAAAGTTAGAGTGATACTTGCCATTTGGAAAACTAATTTCTTGACCAAGCGGGGCGGTTATGTCTAGTGAAGTCCACCCTTTCTACTATCCTGGCCTATTACATGCAAGCTACCTTGCTCCCTGCATCTACGCACAAAGACCTAGACTCTATCTGCAATAACTTTTTGTGGGGATATACTCTGTCAAAAAAGAAAATCCACCTGGTTGGGAAAGAGCAAACCTTTAAACCAAAAAATAGGGGGGGCTTGGCAATCCGTGACCAAAGTACTATTAATAAAGCTTATATGGCTAAGTTGGGATGGAAAATGTCGCAAGCCCCTAATAACCTGGCCCAGGAGTGTATCAAGTCTAAATACGTGCATAAGAATCACGTTACAAAATTTTCTAATGGGTTTCAACACTTGGAGAAATATTGGCAAGGGGTGGGATTTACTTCAAGAAAATAATACTTGGAGCATTGATGAGTGAGATTTATCTCACTCCTAGGGTAGTTTTCTAGGCTATTTTACTTGATTTATTTTGCATTTTAGTTCCCTTTTTCCTTAATTTCACCTCCTTTTCTATCTAACTCTCTCTTAGCACATGTATACATGTATTTGCATCCCCCTCCCCTACTCTTCTATTTGATCTTTGATGTGTAGGAACATGAGTTCCTACAAACTTAGAGGGGAGCAAAAAGGAAAGCAAGAAGAAAAGGACCGCTCAAGCTGTCAGCAACCCGCCCGGGCCAGGGAACCCGCCCGAGAAAACAATCAGCCCGCCCGGGCCAGTGAGCCCGCCCGAGCAAATAGGCAGCCCGCCCGGGCGCTACATCAGGCAATCCTCCTGCCTTTTTCCTGGAAATTTAGTGCACGCCCGGGGTGCAAGACCGGGCCCATTCACCCTGCACCTCCCGGGCCATCCAGTGTGCCCGCCCGGGCCCGTTTTATCCCGCCCGGGCCACTGTTCACTGGGTCTTTTTTCGGATTCCTTTTCTTTTACGACTTGTGTAATTAGAGGGGGTATAAATAATCCTCTACCCTATTTTGGAAAGGAACCTAGATTTTTAGAACCCTAATCTTGCTTACCAGTGTAGGAGAGAGAAAACTTGGCTCAAGAGGTGTAATTTGGAGATTGAAAATCAATGAAAAAATGATAATTTCTTTGAAGTTTCTTGTTTCCTTAGTAATCCTCTCAATCCTTTCTTTCTTTCTCATTGTTTTTATGCATTTCTACTTTGTTAGTTTCATGTTTTCATTGCTTAATTTCCATGCTTAGTAGTTAATCTAGATTAAAGTTTTCATCTATTCTTAGATTTTTCTTATTTGCTCACTAGGTTTTGTTTTGTTTTTACTCTAAAGTATTGATTTTTTATTTTTGCTATTTTTAGATTGGTGATTTATTGCTAGTTTTTCCATGTTTAGGATGTTGGTAGTATAATGGGTAGTGAGTAGTTCATTAACTAGGATTGGGAGTATCCCAATCATTGTTTGCATCTTATTTTCATGAGTAGAGTTTATTGGGTTAATTATGCTTGGGATTTGTGCAATTTCAATCTTTGATGTCGATTGGTGACTTAGTTGATGTGAGCTCCATCATCTTTTAATCCTTTGTTGTTCATTTAATGGTTTACTTTTATGCTGTTGACCTTCATGATTGATTGATTAGTTGTTACACATCACTTGTTGGTTGGTATTGACTTGGGTTTGATTTCAATTCTTAACTTGGCCTAGTTAGGTGATAACGCCTCGAAATATAGGTTTTGTTGCCATAACTAGGGCTCTAAACTCCCTAACAACGATTTTAGAGGTGTTTAGGTTTGTTTATTCCCTTTGCATATCCCCAATACTTGTCAACCCCCTTATCTCTACTTGGTTGTTGGATGTAAACTATGATTGTGGTGAGTTCCTATTCCTAGTGCTTTTCCTAATTTGATTCCAATAGTTTTAATCACTTAATTCAACCAAAACTTGACGATTTCTTCGACTTAGCTTACTTGTAGCGACTCTACCTTGGTGAGACCTCCGATCCTTGTGGTTCGACCCTTACTTACCACTTGACTAGTTTAGGTGGATAGTTAGGCTTTTTATTTGACATTAGGGGAGTTAGTAACGACCTAGTTTTTCCCTTGTTCAAGCATGGGCAATGGTCATCAAATTAGCTTGTGGGAGGATGATTGGTTAGGCATGGGGCCCCTTAGATCTCTTATCCAGGGCCCTTTAAAGAAATCGGAGGAGAAGTGGAAAGTTTGCACTATAACCCATAATGGAGAATGGGATATTGGGCAGATCTTTATGACCCTCCCATCACCCATTCTTGACAGGCTGCTTAGTTTTCAACCGCCATTCGAGGATGAGCATGATGATCTTCTTGTTCCTTCCTTTATAACTCATAGAGAATTCTCCCTGGCCCAAACATATGATACGCAGATAAATTCACCTTTGTTTAATCTTGACTGGATTTGGAAGCATTCTATGGAGCCTAAACTCAAAATTTTTTTCTGGCTACTATGGAGGGACCGTGTCCCTCACAAGTGCCTCCTACACATTCGTCATATCACATGTGACTCTCTCTGCCCTAGGTGTTTGATCCATGAGGAGGACTCCTCCCACATTATTCGTGATTGTTCCTTTTCCACCGCGGTGTGGAATATTTGTGCCCCCCGATCTCCAATCTCCCTCACTTAAGGGAATGGCTGCATTTTAATCTTGAATGTGAATTTGCGTTCCGGGTTATTAGATGAGCTAATCTGTTTTCCTACCTTTGCCACGAATTATGGAAGGATCGTAATGAGTGTAGTTTAAAGGGTAAGCACCCGTCTCCGACTGAGTCCCTTATTAATCGTGCCACTTGTCTAGCCACCTTCCGGGCACGGGCCGTGGATCTTAAGTGTCAGAGTATTGAACCTCACCTGGACCCGAGGGATGTTGAGGCCTTGGATAGTGAGGGGAGGGGGCTGAGTTTACTATCCATGTTGATGCCTCGTTTGGGGAGCTCAAGGAAAATATCGGGTTAGGAGGAGTTGTGCGTAATAATAGGGGGCAGTGGATGTTGGGCTACAGTCACAAATCTTTTGCCAACGATTCTTTTATGTCGAAACTAAAAGCCATTAAAATGGGTCTGCTAATTTTAAAAGAGAGAATATCAATTACCTACTACCAACGAAGCTCCTTTCTCTCGTAGCGCATGATAAGGCGGTAAGTCTAGCATACGCTGCCGCCATGGCAAGAGGGAGGGGAGCCAAGAAGAGTGCGCCGAAAGGCAAAGGGAAGGGGAAGAAAGGTCCGTCGTCATCTCCGATAAGGAAAAAAAAAAGAGTGTTGATGAGGTTATTAGTGTTTCAGATTTGAAAATTCCAAGTCCCATTCAGGAGAATCCCGATAAATTGGAGGATGAAATAATGGAAGCTGAACTGGTGGTGCTGTCGGTTACGATAGTCGATTACATTCAACATTACATGGAGAAAGTTGTTCTGTCAGATTCGTTGAATGTAATGAATAGTGGGTCGAAAGAACCTAGGATTGCTCGACGAATGTCATGGGCTGATGACAGGGAGAATTATGTGCAATCAGAGAAACAGGTTAGTAACTCTAAGAATGTTGTTGTAATTGAATCTGAGGATACTTAGGAGGAGGTAGAGTATTGGTCTTCAACTATTGTGTGCTATGTTTTAGGAGCTAATCCTCTGCTCTCTGTTATAGAAGGTTTTTTAAAGCGAATTTGGAGGAAATTAGGGATTGACAAAGTTGCTATGATGGGGAAAAGGTCTTCATAGTGAGATTTAATATAGTTAAATCATGTTTGAAGGTGAACTCCGATGGATTTTAGTTTTTTGACCAAAAACCTCTCATAGTTAAGCTATGGGAGCCATATATGGTGATTGACAAAGATGTAGTACAGAAGGTGCCAATATGGGTGAAGTTTCCTAATCTTCCCTTAAAATATTAGGGTGAGAAAAGTATGAGTAAATTGGCTAGGATTGTTGTGAGTAAATTGGCTGGGAATGTTGGTAGATACATCAGGATGGATCAAGCCACAAAAGAGAAGGAGAAGCTTCATTTTGCTATTGTTTTAATTGAAGTGGAGTTACAACATGACCTGCCATATTTAATCACCTTTTGCAATGAGCATGGGTGTATGACTGAGCAGGTGATTGAATATGAATGGAGGCCAGTTCAATGTTCAAAATGTTCTGGATTTGGGCATCTTAGTGAACGTTGTAGGAAGCATGGTGTCAAGAAAGTATGGGTACAAAAGAAAAAGCAGGTGGGCAATGAAGGTTTTCAGATGGTGGGCAGAGATAAAAGTCCTGCTCCTGAAAGAGCAGTCATACTCCCTGTCCATAATTCTTTCAATCTGCTAATTAAAGATGCAATTGAGGTGAGTGATGACATTGAGGAAATGAAGATATGGGGCAGGTTGGTGAAGGCAATGGCAAGGATAGGGCTGACAAAAGGGTCAGGGAAAATCAGACTGATGAGCATGTGCAATTAGTTGATAAAGGTAAGGGGGTGGCTCCCCCTAACCAGGATGGATAACATCCTAGCTTGGAATGTGAGAGGCCTAAACAATAGCACTAAACAAAGTGAGGTGAGGAATTTCCTTCATTCTCATAACATTAAATTGTTTAGCCTCTTTGAAACAATTGTGCAAGCTCATAATTTAGGCAAAATTTATTCTAAAATTTGTCCTACTTGGTGCTTTACTCACAGTTTGTCTTGTCATGAAAATGGTAGAATAGTTATTGGGTGGTGCCCTAATGCTTTTACTGTGAACATTAACCATGTGAAGAGTCAATATATTCATTGTACTGTTGTCTCTAGCTCTTGACTCAGATTTAGGTTTACTTTCTGCTATGGTTTTAATGATAGCCATAGTAGACAGGAGTTATGGGAGGGGCTTAAAATGATTATTGGTGAGGATAGATTGCCTTGGGTGTTGTTAGGGGACTTTAATGCCCTGAGTAGTACTAAGGACAGGATTGGTGCTACTGTCAGAATTAGTGAGATTTCTCCTATGTTGCATTGCTTGAGTTATTGTCAGATTAGTGATATTAAGTATAATGGGAGGTTGTTCACTTGGAGTAATAAGCAAGATGGGGATAGGAGGGTCTATTCTAGGATAGGCAGGTTTTGTTGAAGTCAGTTTTCTGCCTGAAGGTGACTATGATCACACCCTTATGCTCTTGTGTGTGTACCCTGAGTGTAATGTGAAGAAACCCATTAAGTTCCACAACATGTGGTGCCTTCATAGTTCTGTAATTGTAACTGTTAGAGAAGCATGGAACCAACAGGTTAGGGGTTGTCCTATATACAGAGTGTTTTCAGAAATTGAAGAATGTTAAACAAGCTTTGAAGGAGTTGAATAGTAATGGTATTGGTGACATTGAAATTGCAGTAGTGAAAGCTAGGGCTGCTTTGAAAGATGCTCAAAATGCTATGCACTAGAATATAGATGATATTAGTCTTGTTCAGACAAAGATGCAGGCTAGGGAAGATTTGCAAAGTGCTCGGAAGATGCTAAACAGTTTCCTACAACAAAAATCTAAGCTTAGCTGGCTAAAGTGTGGTGATGATAATACAACGGTTTTCTATCAAGCTTTGAAAGCTAGAAGAAGACAGAATAAAATCCATGCTATACATGACAGGAATGGTGTATGGGTGAACCAAAGAGAGAAGATTGCAGAAGTTTTTGTAGGCTTTTACAAAAGTTTATTCACTTGTTCTGAACAAAAGAAGGATGTTTTGCACACCTTAGTGAATAAGGGAAGTTTGCTTACTGAAGATCACTTCAGGATTCTGCAGACTGGGTTTACAAAGGATGATGTTAAGAAAGTTATTTTTAGTATTCCTGATGAAAAGGCTCCAGGGAGTGATGGTTTTAATAGCTGTTTTTACAAGCACTGTTGGGAAGTGATAGGGGATGAAGTCTGTGAAGCAATCCTTGATTTCTTTAGAATTGGAAAACTTCTAAAGGTTGTTAATGTTACTACTCTCACTTTAGTTCCCAAAGTGAAATGTCTAGAGAATGTCACTGAATTTAGGCCAATAGCCTGTTGTAATGTATTATATAAGTGCATTACAAAGCTTTTAAGTGAGAGATTGAATCAAGTTCTTCCTGATATAGTCTTTGCAAGCCAGGGGGCCTTTGTTTCAGGGAGAAGTATCCTCCACAATGTTATGATCTGTCAAGATCTAATTAAAAGCTACAAGAGGAAGTCTGCAAGGTCCAGTTGCTTGATGAAATTGGATCTCAAAAAGGCCTATGATACTGTTAGCTGGCAGTTCATTGAGAAAATGCTTGAATATGTAAGTTTTCCTAAAAAGTTCAGGGACCTTATAATGGTAAGTGTTAGGACCCCTACATATTCTATAATGATGAATGGGGCTCCTACTGGCTTCTTTGGAGCCCAAAGGGGGCTCAGGCAAGGGGATCCAATGTCCCCCTTGCTCTTTGCCCTTGGGGTGGATTATTTAGACAGGATTTTGAAGTACATTGGTGAAATTGAAGGCTGCAAATACCATGCCAGATGCAAAGAGTTGAAATTGACCCACCTATGCTTTGCAGATGACCTGTTGCTATTCTGCATTGGTGATTTCAGGTCTATCTACACTCTTCTCCAAGGGTTCCAAATGTTCTCTAATGCTTCTGGATTAGAAGTAAATAAGCACACATCTGAGGTGTATTATGCAGGAGTTTCTGATCAGGTAATTCATAGAGTTTCTGATGTGAGTGGTTTTAAAGTTGGGACTTTGCCTTTTAGGTACCTAGGGGTTCAGATGTCTAGTAGAAAACTCAAAGCTAGTAACTGCCAAGCTTTGATTGATAGAATGGTAAGTAGAATAAGGGTCTAGAGCACTAGAAATCTTTCTTTTGCTGCCAGGTCCCAATTGATCAATAGTGTATTTATGAGCATAGGATGATTTGTTGGCTGGCTATGCAAGATAGGTTGAAGGCCAAGCAAAAATCTGAGGTGTATTATGCAGGAATTTCTGATCAGGTGATTCATAGAGTTTTTGATGTGAGTGGTTTTAAAGTTGGGACTTTGCCTTTTAGGTACCTAGTTCCTATGTCTACTAGAAAAGTCAAAGCTAAGGACTGCCAAGCTTTGATTGATAGAATAGTAAGTAGAATAAGGGTCTAGAGCACTAGAAATCTTTCTTTTGCTGCCAGGTCCCAATTAATCAATAGTGTTCTTATGAGCATAGGATGATTTGTTGGCTGGCTATGCAAGATAGGTTGAAGACCAAGCAGAGGCTGAAACTAATGAACCTCTGTGATGATGATGTGTGTTTGATGTGTAATCAATACCCTGAAAACTTAAAACATCTGTTTTTTGAGTGCCATTTCAGTAAGAAGTGTATGGTGGAAATTATGAGATGATTAGGGGGTTCTTGGAACAACAAGGGGCTCCATCAAACTTTCCAATGGGTGAAGCAAAGATTGAAAATTTCGAAGTATAGGAAGATGGTGTATTGGGCTGCTATTGCTGCTGCAGTCTACATAATATGGAGGAATAGGAATTCTGCCTTATGGGAAAAGGTGGTTATGCCAATTCACAAAGTTGTCCAGGAGATTAAGTACATAGTCAAGCACAGAATTGTACAGATTATGAGTACAAAAGTTAAAAAAAGTGATATAGATTGGATTACTTCCTTGTAAAACTGGGCCTGTCTAGTAGCAGGGTATTAAGCATGTCTAGTATCCTTTTTTGGTGTATTGTTGTTTGTTAATATTAATCTTACTTACCAAAAAAGATTTTTTTTTTTAAAAGAGAACAATATCCATATATAGTGCTACATTGTTTTCGGACTAGTTACATATTATCAAACTTCTTTGTGATCATGATGGTTTGGCTGACAAATATATGAATCTCTTGTCAGAGTGCGGAAAGCTATGGAAGGACCTTCCGAATGTGAAGATTAAGCATTGCAACCGGATCTACAACAAACTTGCGGATAGGCTAGCTAAAGAATGTCATCTAAGTAGCGATAGTGCAAATGTAACTAGGATCTTCCCCTCACCCCTTAGTTATTGTATGGACACCTACTTATTGGAGTGTATGAACAACTAAGTTAATTTAATATATGCATTTACTCTTTTCACCAAAAAAAAAAGTCAACAAGTCCTAGCGTAACATCAACTTGATATGGGATCTAGTTGAAGGATGTGTATGACACTATCTTAGATAAAGTCGATTACGTAGTCAGAAAAGAGTAGAATTTGCATCCTTAATTGGCTTTTCATGGTAACGAAGAATACTCATTACAGAAGAACTTGTACGTGAGAGCGAGTCTTGTAACATATTTTAGATAGTTATGACCAAAAAAAATGCATCTTGGGTATAACATGTTATACCATAACTTATTGTGAAACATGCATAATAACATAGACTACAACAAGAATGACATGGATTATACAAATAATGACATGAACCTCATGTCATTTTGTCATTTATTTTATGTCATTTGAGTTTCTTTTACAACTAAAGTGGTTGTTTCTGTCAAGAAACTTTAAGTAATGATGAAGGGGATGCCAACTGAATGCTGAGAGGGTACGAGAGCTCCGATGGGTCTTGACGCCGGTAAACCTGCAAAGCACCTTTGAAAAACTACCCGGGGTTTTTCCTAGGAACGCCCTCCGACGCTCAAGTCGATGGTGAGGTAGAGTGAGAAAGTAGTAATTGTAGAGAGAGATGCTCTAGCTTTTTAGGTGAGAATTGAATACCTTTTGACTGATGGGACAAGCACTATTTATAGTGGTTGTGAATTCCAATAAAATAGGACATTTAGGTCAACTCCAGCTGGTGGAGGGTTGATGGCCCTAGAAGTAGGGGTATTCTGGTAATTTTGCCCACAATGGGCCGGTCCTTGGAATGGGCCCAAACAATTAGCCCCACGCCGATTAATCGGAATGGAAAGCCGATTTTCTAGGGCGGTTGATCGGCGGAATAAAAATAACTGCGATTCCGTTCGGCTAGGCGGGGTTCGTAAACTATTGGAGCGAGCTTGCTAGGCCACCAGGGGCCCTTAGGAGCTGACCGAGGGCTGAGGCGCGGGCGTGAGTCCCAGGGGCGCTGGGCCGAGGGGGTCCTCGACCATGGCCGAGGGGGTCCTCGACGTGGCCGAGGGGGGTCCTCGACCATGGCCGAGGGGGGTCCTCGACGTGGCCGAGGGGCTTCCTCGACCATGGCCGAGGGGCTTCCTCGACCATGGCCGAGGGGCGTCCTCGACCATGGCCGAGGGGCGTCCTCGACCATGGCCGAGGGGCGTCCTCGACCATGGCCGAGGGGCGTCCTCGACCATGGCCGAGGGGCGTCCTCGACATGGCCGAGGGGGTCCTCGACCATGGCCGAGGGGCTTCCTCGACCATGGCCGAGGGGCTTCCTCGACAGGGCCGAGGGGTTTCCTCGACCAGGGCCGAGGGGCTCCTCTTTCGACCATGGCCGAGGGGCTCCTCCTTCGACCATGGCCGAGGGGCTCCTCCTTCGACCAAGGCCGAGGTGCTCCTCCTTCGACCAAGGCCGAGGGGCGCCTCCTTCGACCAAGCCGAGGCACGGAGGCCGAGGGGCTCCTCCTTCGACCAGGCCGAGGCACGGAGGCCGAGGGGACGAGGCCCATGCGGGCAACCGAGAGGGCATGACTTATGACACTCAGTCCGTTTTTCTAAGTACGGGACGCCCCTTGTTGTCCGACAGAGGTCCTAACATCGCCCTTCGGAGGGCATCCGAGAAGACATGAAGTGGTGATACTTAGTTTATTCTTCTAAGTATAGGACGCTCCTTGCTTGAATGAGGGTGGTCCAAGGCCGCCCTTCGGGGGGCTAATGAGCCCCTGTATCCGAGAAGGCATAAGGTAATGATACTTAGTTTATTTTTCTAAGTATAGAACGCTCCTCGTTTGGTCGAGGGAGGTTCAAGGTCGCCCTTCGGGGGGCTAATGAGCCCCTGCATCCGAGAAGGCACAGGTTATGATACTTAGTTTATTATTCTGAGTACAGGACGCCCCTTGTTGTCCGACAGAGGTCCCAACATCGCCCTTCGGAGGGCTAATGAGCCCCTGCATGCGCGAAGGTATAGGTTGTTGATACTTAGTTTATTTTTCCAAGTATGGGACGCTCCTCATTTGGCTGAGGGAGGTCCATGGTCACCCTTCGGAGGGGCTAATGAGCCCCTGCATCCGAGAAGGTATAGGTTATGATACTTAGCTCATTTGCTTAAATATAGGACGCTCCTCACTGTCCGAGGGAGGTCCCTACTCCGCACGCCGCGTTTTCGAGTCGATTGCCGAGTCGGTATGACTTTCACTATGCACCGAGGCCCAATAAGTCTTAATTCATCAAATCTTCTTCAATAGTGTGGCCCAATTGGAAGTTTGTTCATGAAAGCCCATTCAGAAGGCGGGGCCCGAGGCTCTTCCATCCTTTTCTCTATATAATGGGGGGAGGAGAATTCATTTTCTTATTCTCACTCCATTCACTCAAAGCATTTCTTGTCTCTATCTCTCTAGTTTATCTCACTAGATTTGGATTCAGCTTCTTCTTTCGATCGGTTTCTGCACTTAAGGTACGCCCGACTTCCCTTTCTTTGTCTTTTCTGTTTAATAAAGGCCGACGGCCGACCCCTTTTGTTAGTAAATAATGGGGTCTGAGTTGGAGTCGGGTACCCCTCCCGAGTCTCCTCCCATGTACAGATTGTCGGAGGAAACTCGGGGGGTAGGAATAACACTGGTGACGACGACAGCTCGTTGTCTCGATCCCTCGGCTATTCCCGAGGCGGTCCTCCTTCCGAGTCCTTCTTGGTCCTATGAGGAAGAGACCGAGGAGGACGTGCCCTACCCCTGGGAGGTATCCGTGGCCTATCCTTATGCGCAACATAGTTACTTAGATAATTTCCTTCATGATGGTGTAGTTATGGCTGACCGGGGTGATGCCATTGAGGACTCGGACCAACTAGAGTACCCTCCGCTTGTTCCCGGCGGGGGGCCGATCAACTGCTACCCACATCATACTTGGATGAATTTGATGATGAGGGATATGTCCTCCTTAGGGGTGAAGTGGTTCATTCGCGACCCTTACGCCTTGTACAGACCAAGGGATACGAACACAGTGTTGACAACGCCCCCTGGGTGCGTTGCGGTTTATCGAGCATGCTTAGACTTTGGCCTAAGGTTCCCTGTCCATCCCTTCATTAGAGAGCTTATGGTCGCATATAACTTTACGTTCACGCAACTAGTGCCCAACTCATGGTATACCATCTTGGGTTTTGTTATGGTTTGCCACTTGTTGGGGGTCACCCCCACCCTTCGATTGTGGAGGAACATGGTTAAGTTAGTGAAGGTCCCCGAATCCAAGGGAATAGGCGGTGGTTGGTGGGGTTTCCAATGCCGTAAGGGGTACAAGATAGTTCAAAAGATGCCTACGGCTCAGAAGAAGTTCCGACGTCAGTTTCTTTATGTTTATTATGGTGGTGATTGGAATTTGCCCACCACGTGGTCTCGAGAAGGGCCACAGAGTTGTGTGAACTTCGGAGTACCGGAGATGTCGAGGGATGAGGCCGTTGCCGCCTGCTATTTCCAGACTCACCGTGAGATGATCGACGGAGAAGGAGTCTTTGTCCCTACTAATTGGCTCCCCAAGCCAAAGTATGCTCATGATGAACACTTCCTCTCGGCCTTTGGAGTGAGCCCGGCCTACCCCCAGGGTAATGGGTGGGGATTGTATTTTCATACTTGATCTTTTATTGATGTATGCTAATGTTGCCTTACTTTTGCCTTTGTATAGTTGTTTCTCGATCCCGTTTGGACGACAAAATGGCCAAGAGAGTTGATGTTGCCGCTATCATGGCTCAGAGGCTCAGGAGAGAGCTTCAGGGCGGGGCGATCGGAGTACCCCCACCACCTTCGGTAAGCCTCGCCCTCTATTTGTAGTTTCTTTTGTTACTTATGTTTTTATCCTAACTTTTGATGCCTTTAGGATCCTGCTAAGCCACGGCGCAAGACGGGGCGCTCGAAAACTCAAGTGGAGCGCCCAGAGACAGTGGTTGCCTTGGAGCACCGGCGTTCCAGCACTGAGGGGAGGCCTTCCTCAAGTAGAGGACCATCCCTCCAGTCGGGGCTTGATGCCCAATTTGACGGAGGCGAATACGACCTTCCTCCTACTCCCACATACACTCCTTCTTCTCTCTCGCCGCCACCGAAGAGGGTGCGTGGTCCTATAGCTGGGGCCGACGTCCATTTCGTTCGGTTGTCTACCGACGATAAGGGTCGGCGGCTAAGAAGGGTTTGCAGGGAGCTGGCCTCTTCCACGGATGCTGAGTATTTGGAGTCCGTGGGCGAGGGTGAGGTGGATGAGCTTCACCACGTCTGGATGGATGTAAGTATTGCGTCTCATCTTTGTGTTTTACTATCTTGTATGCCTTTCTAACTTCCTTTCTTATATTTGTAGATGTCTATTCGGATGACCATGCTGGGGCGCCGCCGCATTGCCTTGACTGAAAAAAAAATGAGAGGCTGTCCGCTAGGGTAGCTGATCTGGAGGCTGCAGCTCAGCATCATCAGACTACGGTCAAGGACTTGGAGGCGAAGCTTCACTACTCTGAGTCCGAGCTGACTAGGGCGATGAGGGCCATCGCCAATGATCAATCTGACTTCCTTGAGAAGTCAAACGAGTTCACTAGCCAGATTAGCCGTCTGACGAGTGATCTTGAAGATGCTCTGAAGGGTCGTGATGATGCTCTGAAGAAGGTGAGTCGCCTCTCAGCGAAACTGAAAGAGTCCCAGCTGAGGGAGGAGAGGTGTTCTGCAGAATGGTTCAAGGCCTGGCAAGAGTCAGACGAGTGTCTGGCGTACAACGCTGAAGTTGGTGAGAACTTTTTCCAGGCGGGCGAGGACGCCGCACTAGCTCGGATGCGGAAGGCTGTGAGCCAGGATTGCCCGTCATTCGATTGGGAGGCCTCGGCTCGGACCTACCAGTCCCTGCACCAAGCTGAGATGGCCGCCCTACATGCTCAGTTGGCGGCTACTAGCTTAGGCCATGAGGTTGACCCTAACACCCAGCAGTTCTCGGCGGGCGATGAGGGTGCTGAGTATGATGAGGAGGGTGCTGAGTATGACGAGGAGGGTGGAGACTTCGACAGCCCTTCTCATTAGTGCTTTTGTATGGACTTAGCTTGTATTTTTCTTGTAAGAGGTAGTCTTTTGTTTGTTCAAGGCTGCCTCTCTTGCGTTGTAGTCTTCAAAGAAGTGGCCTTTTGTTCGTTCAAGGCTGCTTCCCTTATGTTGTAGTGGTACCTGTTATAGAATGCGAACTTTTACCATTTGCTGATCTTTCTTTGTTGAGTATTGTGATTTTCAGTTTCTGCTTTTTGTTTTGGCCGAGGTACTACCTGGCTCGCACTATTTTGGATGATGCGGTGTAACATGTATTTTGTCAGACTTAGGAAGTGCGCCGAAGCATATGCTTGGCCTCTTTTCATTCATTACTAATGTCTTTTACAAAAGCTGCGCCGAGGTCAAAAGCCTGGCCCATGTACATTGATGCCCCTAAATTAAAATACTTAAACAAAATACTTCTTTAGATTATCCGCATTCCATGGTCGAGCGAGAGGGACTCCTTCGGGTGATTCGAGCCGATAAGTTCCTGGCTTGATTACATGAGTGACCTTGTATGGTCTTTCCCAGTTGGGGCTGAGCTTGCCTTGCAGGTGCGAGTTCCCCGTTGCTTCTATCTTGCGAACGACCCAGTCCCCTAACTGTATGGGCCTGTGCTTCACTCTCCGATTGAAGTACCGAGTGACCCTCTGCTTGTATTGGATGGATTGGAGGAGAGAGTTACCCCTGATTTCTGGTAGAAGGTCAAGATTGATGGGTTTCTCTCGCTCATTTTCTGCGTAGTCGTAAAATGTCATGCGGGGGGAAGGTATGCCTACTTCCACGGGGAGGACAGCCTCGCTCCCATAGACGAGCTGAAAAGGAGAGTAGCCAGTAGCTTCCTTGACGGTTGTTCGCGCGGACCAAAGTATCCCTGGCAATTCGTCGACCCATGCCCCCTTGGCTCCGTCCAAGGACTTTTTGATTCCCTTGAGAATAACTTTGTTGGCCGCCTCAGCTTGGCCATTCGTCTGGGGCCTTGAGACGGCTGAAAATCTAGTGCTTATGCCGAAAAGATCACAATAGTCTCGGGTCGGCCCGCTATTGAACTGCCTTCCGTTGTCAGATACGAGGGTCTTGGGGACTCCAAACCTTGTGATGATATTCCTCCAGATGAACATTTGCACTTGCTTGTCCGTGATTGTGGCAAGGGGCTCAGCTTCTATCCACTTGGTGAAGTAATCTATTGCAACAATGAGGAATTTTCTTTGTCCTGAGGCGGGAGGGAACGGGCCGAGTAGGTCCATCCCCCACTTATCAAAGGGCAACACAGCTTGTATGGAGGTAAGGGGGTTTGCTGGTGTGCGGGGGAGATCTGAGAACAACTGACACTTGGGGCATTTCCGCACCAGTTCCATTGCGTCTTCTTTCAGCGTCGGCCAGTAATATCCCGCTCGGAGTGCCTTGGCGGCGATGGTTCTACTTCCTTGATGACTTCCACATGCCCCTTCGTGTATCTCCCTTAAGATGTAGTCTCCATCCTCAGGGGTGACACACTTTAGCAAGGGATGAGTGTAGGATTTCTTGTATAAGTTCCCGTCATGCCAGGTGAACCACTTAGCCCTTGCTTGCACCTTCTCAGCCTCCTTGTTGTCCAGGGGGAGCTCCTCATCTCTCAGATACTTAATCAATGTTTCCATCCATGTGGAGGTTCTGTCTAGGACGAGAGTTTGTTTGGCATTGATGCTAGGTTGATGGATGACTTCCCACATGATAGTTCTTGGGCTAAGTCCGTCAGCTAAACTCGCCATTCGAGCTAGGGCGTCAGCTTGTTGATTTTCTGACCGAGGCACATGCAAGATCTGAAATTCTTGTAGGCTAGTGACCACCTCTTTGGTTTTGGATCTGTACATCCTCATGTTATCTTCCTTGGCCTCAAATTCTCCCGATACTTGACCGACTATGAGCTGTGAATCAGACTTGGCTCGGACGGACTTGGCTCCTGAGGCGATGCATATTTGTAGTCCTAGAATCAGTGCCTCATACTCGGCTTCATTGTTGGAAGCTAAAAAATCAAACTTAATGGCATACTCCAACTTGTCACCAACAGGAGGTATTATGACTAGCCCCGCTCCGCTTCCCGTCTTAGTGGAAGAGCCGTCAACCTGAAGCCCCCATGTTGCTGACCCCTCTTCCTCAGTCGGTCCGGAAGTGCATTCTGAAATGAAGTCTGCCAGGGCTTGGGCTTTAATTGCCCTTCGAGGTTCATACTCGAGGCCGAAGTCGGCCAATTGGTCAGCCCAATCTGTCATGCGACTGGAGTGATTGCGATTTTCAATGACTTTTTGAAGAGGTTGTCCGGTTAGGACCTTGATAGGATGTGCTTGAAAGTAGGGCTTCAACTTCCGACTCGCCATGACCAAGGCATAAACCATCTTTTCGATCTGGCTGTACTTGCTTTCCGCCCCTCGAAAAGCATGGCTGACGAAGTACACCGGATGTTGGCCATCTTCTCGATCAGCCACAAGCACTGCACTTAGTGCGTATTCGGACACCGCCAGGTAGACATATAATGTCTCCCCTGAGAGGGGGGAGATGAGCTTGGGGAGGATGGAAAGGTGTTGCTTGAGTTGCTGAAACGCTTTCTCTGCCTCTTCATCCCAATCAAATTCTTTCCGCTTAAGTGCTCGAAAGAAGGTGAGGCTCTTGTCGGCTGACCGGGACAAGAAGCGCCCGAGGGCCGCTAGGCAACCCGTGAGGCGTTGGACCTCTCGGACGTTCTTAGGAGATCTCATGTCCAACACCGCTTGCACCTTGTCTGGGTTGGCCTCAATCCCTCTTTCGTCGACCAGGAAGCCGAGACATTTCCCTCCCTTTACTCCAAAAACACACTTTTTGGGGTTAAGCATCATCCGATATCGGCGGAGGGTAGACAAGGTTTCCCTCAAGTCCGCTGCGTGATCTGTCGCTTGCTTGCTTTTGACGATCATATCGTCAACGTACACTTCAATGTTGCGGCCCAGTTGGCCTTGGAAGATCTTGTTCACTGTGCGCTGATAGGTGGCTCCCGCATTTTTTAGCCCGAAGGGCATCATCTTGTAACAGTAGACCCCTTGGCTTGTAATGATGCTAGTCTTCTTGTGTCTCCTTCCCGCAATGAAGTGTTGTAGGAAGAGTGCTTCTAGCACTGAGAAGTTTGTAATAATTCCGGGGGATAACTCTGAGAACCAGCTAAGCGCCAATCCCTTGAGTGTAGTTGGGAAGTAGCGACACCATGCCGCTTCGCACCCCGTCTGCACACTCATCTGCGCTTTGTATGACGCCATGTGGTCCGCCGGGTCTGTCGAACCCGCATATTGCTCGATGAGTGGCACTTTCACTTTGCCTGGGTTGGGGGTGTCCATGATTTCTTTGCTGAAGGGGGTCATGAAGTTCAAGACACCTCTATTGACCATCTGGGGGTCCCCACGCTTGCATGGTTGAGATGAGGCCGAGTCCCATTCATCCTCCCTGCGTCTGGGCGAGCGAGGAGGGGATCTCTCTCGCTCTCGGCGAGGAGAATGGGGCTGACCAGGCTCACGCTCGCGTCTTGATGGGGCCGCCCTTGAAGCTTCCTTCCTATTCAAGATTTCCCGGGCGTCCATCTGCCCCTTACGAAGTCGGTTCTCTTCAATTGTCTGACGGGCATCCCTCTGCCCATGTTCTGTCCGAGGCGGTCTCTGTTCCGACCGATGGGGTCTATGAGCCGACAGAGGGAGTCTCTGAGCTGACTGAGGGGGTCTTCGCTCTCTTGGCTGCTCATGCCTCCGGGCTGAGGGCTGAGGGGGTCCCGCGACGTTTGGTCTTTGCATTCGAGAGGCCCCTTCCCTCGCCTCCCCCTCAGGCTGAGGGTGGGGTTGTGTCTGCCCCCCATTTTGAAGAGTAGCTAACATGGCCCTTAGGTTCCGTTCAATGTTTTGGTTCAGCTGGTCCGCTATTCTCTGGAGCTCAGCAGGCAGAGGAGGTTGTGGATGAGGGGGTCCAGCTGGTTGAGGCTGAGGCCCATGTTCTGGCGGAGGTGTAGGGCTCTCATCCTCATGATGGTCCAGTGTCTCAACGGTAGGTGTGCGATGAGAAGGTGGATTTGGTTCTGGCTGAGGAGCTTTACGGTTTCGACGGATCGGTGCCATTTCAGCTCTCGGTTTGTGGCTTGAGATTGTTGCTTCCCCACAGACGGCGCCAAACTGTTTCTGTCAAGAAACTTTAAGTAATGATGAAGGGGATGCCAACTGAATGCTGAGAGGGTACGAGAGCTCCGATGGGTCTTGGCCAGGTAAACTCGCAAAGCACATCGAAAAACTACCCGGGGGTTTTCAGGAACGCCCTCCGACGCTCAAGTCAGTAATTGAGGTAGAGTGAGAAAGTAGTAATTGTAGAGAGAGATGCTCTAGCTTTTTAGGTGAGAATTGAATACCTTTTGACTGATGGGACAAGCACTATTTATAGTGGTTGTGAATTCCAATAAAATAGGACATTTAGGTCAACTCCAGCTGGTGGAGGGTTGATGGCCCTAGAAGTAGGGGTATTCTGGTAATTTTGCCCACAATGGGCCGGTCCTTGGAATGGGCCCAAACAGTGGTGATTTGTGAGTTGTTACACCATAAATTATAATAGTTACACCCAAGAAATTGCGAAAAAAAATGATGTCGCCTTTCAAAATGTAAATCATCTACACTTTGACAAACCCCCTACCATCTTAAGAAATGCATAGTATGTATATCTCCTGAAGTCAACTGCCTGATATTTCCTTAATCAACTAGACTTAAAGGATCAATAATTCACTTACCAAATCAAATGACTTCTTATAATCGTTAACAGCACACAGGAAAGCTGAATTGATCGTCTTGGACAACCTGAGAGTTGGTGGGAAACCTAATAATCTGAGACTGATTCTCATCTCATCAAGTGATTTTTAGAATATAACTTTGCCTTATGTGATATGATGTATTATTATTATATCAGATGAACATGTCATACTTATATATGTATGATTGAGATGGATATTGTGGAAGCATAAGAGAATGGAATGCATATAATATGACTTGATGATATGAAGATGGTCCGCCTTTAATTGCAAGTAATGTGATATTTTGCTCGTGTTGATGCAAAGATAGGATTAGTATCATTGGTTCAAATTCTAGGCTTTTGATAATGACTAAATAGCGACTTGGCATAGGAGTTAATAATGGATCTATTTGGCAATACTAGTTGAAAAGGAGTTGAAACGGATAAGTTAGCTTTAGCTAAAACTAATAAGGCAATAACTAAAGTTGATAAGGTGCTGAAAATGATAAGGTAGCTACTTAGCCTAACTATATGGCAAAATTAGTTGCTTAAGTTGATAATTTATTCTGGCAAAATTAGTTGTTATCAATTTAAGTCGTTTTAACCAACTAAAATTTTACTTTAGGTGCTTCCTAAACACTACTAATTATTTTAGCACCTTAAATATTCTAGCACCTTATCCTAAAGGTACCTAAAATGATTCCCCAAACATAGCCAACAACTATAAAAACTACTCCCTCCGTCCCAGAATAGTCTGAACACTTTTCTTTTATGTTTGTCCCAAATTAGTTTGAACACTTCCATTTTTGGCATAGTCCTACTATTAATATATTATTTCTTTTACACATCTTTGGCCCACACTATACCTTTTATCAATAAAAAGTTACTCAACTTTCTCTCTCTTCTAATAAAAAATACCCCACCAACTCCTATCATATCTACTTTTTAAATAAAATAACATTTGATAACCATACTACAACTTATCACCTTAAACTACGTGTCCCAACAAGTGTTCAGATCTTTCTGGGACGGAGGGAGTAGTTCCGTTTGTCTACTTTCTTGGTACATCAGCAAGTGCTTAGCTTTGTTAGTGACGCGCTAGTTTAAGACAGGTTTAATCTGTAGTTTTGTCACGATTGACAACTGTGACGAGGTATCAAGAACGTCATGATTCACAATTATGAGGGGTTTATGAGGGGATTTCGTTGCAAATGATGTTTTGCAATGGGCTGATGATAGAGAATACTCTTCGTGAGTCAAGATTTTACTCAAATACTTCGTGGGTTCACTTTTACTTGCAACAATATGAAGGGAGGAACAGGACATCAGGAATCAAGGAGAGGAGAGAGATAGAGAAAACTGTTGAACATAGTAATTTGGAGTGATTTTACAACTCTCACAATACAATTACTTAAGAGACTAATTATAAAACTCATTATATCTTCGCGCAAAAAAAAAAAAAAAAGAAATAGACTAAAGAAAATTGAAGTTCAAGCATTCATTAACAACAAAAGTAACTGCTTAATATATAGGACATTTGATATGTTTCCTTAGACAACAAGGATTAATCCGTTAACTTACAAAAACAAACTTCCAAGATTCATCAACAAACAAATATGTGAATGTGAAAACACAAAGGATTAAGACAACTGAAAGATTCAAACTTCAAATGTATGTAGAGTGTCAATAATCATCCTTGGAGATACAGCAAACGGGGGCAATCTGTTATGTCTGGTCTTATCCATGAAGGCAGGTGGGATATTATAGGCAATGACAGCAACTGTGGACACCCAATAACACGGAGTTGTTGAAGGCGAGGCATGTCTCCGGGAAATAGCGTCTCCCATTTAACAAGTCTCTTCATGTTCAGGATCTCCAAACATTCTAATGTTGGGTACTCACTTTGTTGAGCTCGAGCTCCCCTGAAGCGACTACGTCTTACTGTTTCAATCTTTCCCATATTTTCAATCTTAAGGTACTTCAGTAGCCCAAGCAATCCAAAGAATGGAAATACATTACAATTTGGACAATTGTACAAATAAATAGTGGCAATATTTTTTAAGGAGTTCACCCAACTGGGAAATATAGTACCCTTGTAGTTTGATACTCGTAGTTCTGTCAACTTTTCACTAGGTTTCAGCCCGTTTAAGATATCTTCTGCCATGGATGAATCTTGGTTAGAATTAAGTGTTGGCCTGACTGTCCATTCCAATTCCAACTTTCTAATTTTATGCTTTTTGCGCAACATAGCCTCTTCAGCCTCATCTTTGTTGCTAACATTCTCTAATTTGGTGATTTTCATGGATCCTTGAAGTGAGTTCATATTCTTTAGCTCTGAGATATAGTGTCCTCTCATATTCTCAACAATAAACACGGGTAATGTCTGAAGGTTAGTTAGATTTCCTAACTCTGATGGGATCGAGCGAAGTTTTGGCATATCTAATTCGAGATGGATTAGGCTGATCAAGTTACTAAAATTTTTGGGAAGACAAAAAAGTTTAGGGCAAGATTTTAGCTTAAGCACTTGCAAAACTAAGAGACTGCATAACCCTATAGGGAGTCTTGTAATAGATGTATAAGACACATCAAGGTACCTAAGGTGTTTCAGATTGCTTATATTGTCATGGAGTTTAGTGATGTCAGATCTACTAAGGCTTAGTACTCGTAAGTATTCGAGTTTATTGAACAAGGAATAAGGAACTGGTTGGATGGCAATTTCATAATTGCTAAGCAGCAAGAATGTCCTTAGTCTTCTATTAGTTTCTTGAATTTTCTCTAGGATTGGTTTTTCTACTTTCTGAAGACACGATGAAAAATGATGGATATGAGAAGAGAGAATGTCTTTTCCATTACCTTCATCCAATCGAAAATAAGTGTGCGAGCTACAATTTGAGCGTATGTATGAGCAAAGATGTGCAATTGGTAGGTCGATAATGCTAAATTTTGATCTTCAGGAGAACATTTAGCCAGTTGGATCATAGACCTTGATACCAGACTCTCGAAATGATCTATAGCTGGCTGTAACGTCCACTCTGGTGCGACATTGATAAACCCTTCGGCCATCCACAAAAGCGATAGTTCATGCTTGTTGAAGAGATAATGAAGAGGAAACAGAGCAAAATAAGCGAGGAACTTATTCAGATTCTTAGGTAGACTGCTTTCGTCAAATCCCAAATCTGGCAAGATTTCATGTAAAAAGACATCAAGGGACCAGAACTCGTCATCTTCATAGCGTGAGATAGCAGTGTTGAAGTCTTGTTCCGATTGACATTCATATCTTAAGGCAAGGCCGATAACATCAGCTACCAACGGTAACCCGCCACATTTTTCAGCTATGCATTTCACTTTAGATTGGAACACATCGTGATTGTAATCAACGAGAACAGGAGCCACCCTGTTCTTGATCATTTTCTCGCTGTCCGCCACTGATAAAGACTGCAAGTAATGAAGGGTAGTTTCTGTAACTTTAGCGACTTTAGGATCACGGGTGGTGATAATAACAAGTGTGGTTTTAGGCTGAACGACAGTGGCTAAAAGATGCTGCCAACTCCTGAGCCCTATATTCCGTAAATCATCGAGCACGAGTAAGGATGTGTAACCACTGCCTGACGATGATTTTTGAGGGGTGAATGTGTACCCATTTCGGCTAGCTATTATATCAATGATAATATCATTAAAAGAGTTCCAGTTGCCTGTGGATGTAGAAACCCATTTGATCACATTGAATTTTCGTCTAATAACCTCGTCATGTAGGATAGAGCGAGCAAGAATTGTTTTTCCTAGTCCAGCCATACCTACTATGCAGATACCATGGTTGCCTGATGTGCCACGATCACGCATCTTCAAGAGCATTCTTGTTATATGCTTCTTCTCAATCATCCGTCCTGGCGGGAGATAAGATGAGCTCGAGTGGCCGCCTCGAAGCTGAGATCGACTAGTGTTAGTTGTACGACTCTTCCGTTTGATTGCATCATCCACTACCATGGCTATGCTATTCAACTGGTCTTGCATAACCTGCATTTGTTCAGACAGCTTCAATTTCTTCATCAAAGGCAAAACCTGCTGACGGAATCTATCAGCTGATAGAAAACCATCAGTAGGATGACTCCAGTTAACCAACGGTGTAAGACAAGCCAGCATCCTCGAGAAGACGACACTGCTGCCACACACCACCTCATTGTCACTGACAGATAATCTATGTTCATGATCAAGTCTCATGATTTCGAGGTTGATGTCGTCAATCATATCGTCGACTAAGTAGCATAACTTGGTGAGATCTTGAATCCAAGGCCTAAAAGTGGAATTGGCCAACTCCCCAATATCATTCTCCTCGAGTTCATCAAGATTGCGTTGAACAGTACAAGCTTTGAAGGCCAATTCTCGGAGAGCCTGTTCCACTTTTACAATGTCATCAATTGTTTTGAGAGCGGAATTAGCTATTTTATTTCCCAAAACTGAAATAACTGAGGAGAGAAAGGCAGTTAAGAAAACGAGTTCAACTGGCATATTAGTTAGTTGCTAGCTTTTGGGAGGGTTACTAGCTGGAGAAATTAGTTGGAACACAAGTTTTTGAGAGATGACAAAAAAGAGCTTGAAACTTGTAAGAATTGATTGTTAGATGACTTCTGACTTAAGAGCATTGAGCTGAGAAAATATAATTTGTGAGTTACGACCACCACGTTGTCTTTCCTAGAAGTAAGGTGGAAAAGGACCATGTCAATACAAAGTTATGAACCATTCATTTCCCTTTGTCAACACGAAATTACGAACCATTCGGCCATCGTCCTTGTCAATTATCTGTATGCTATCAGATCGCATAATAAAAGGAAGTATGGAATGCCTGATGATTTGCTTGGTTGATTTCGTATGCGGCATTTTTTTTCTTTTTTGTTTCTTTCCCCTTTGATGGATTTGGTCATGTTTAGCTATTCGAATCAAGGCTATAAGCCTATAATCGGATTATAAAAGTGGATTATCCTCAATTTATCTAAACTTATTAAAGTTTATTGAAGTTTATTTTATAAGGTGTTAAAACTCTAAATTTAGGCTATGTTGCGTTCAACTTGTTTTTAACTTGTTTTTTTAAAAAAAAAAGGTTAGATAAGATAAGATAAGTTCGGATTAGATAAGATAAGATAAGTTCGGATAAGTTCAGTTCGGATAAGTTAAGATAAAGTAAGTCTAATGATGCAAACATAATCAAGTTTAATAAGTTCAGATAATATAATAAGTTAAGTTCAAATAAGATAATATAAGTTCAGATAATGTAATATAAGTTCAGATTAGATAAGTTCAATTCAGTCAAAATAAATTGAATAGAACAAACCCTTATATAAAATTTAACTTAACTTTTTTAAACTAATTAGTATGAATTTATCATATTTGAAACTATTTATTTAAGGTCAAGATAATGCACTCTTAGTTGGTAAAGTCTTATAAAATGATACTCAAGACACGAGATGAAATTCCTTTTACATCATTGCTTTTAGTCTCTCTGAACCAAAAAAAAATGGGACTTTTAATAATAGTAAGTTTATGTTAGGGTTGCAACTCAATAGTCAAACACATTTGCAAAAAAGCTACAAAGTGAAGGCAAATCGAAAACCTCATGTCGAACTAGGAATCCACATAAGTCGGGTAAGGCGGGTTCAACCCACATGTCAGGACAGCGGGCCTTGTGCCGCATCAGGCAGTTACTATAATGGACCAAGGAAAGGCCATGTCGTATTGGGCTTTTGTCATACGCAAAAGACGGGCCGTGGCGTGTCCTGTCACATGTATTGTGGTGCCATCTTAGCGGACCCTGTTAGATAATTACTTTTTTATGGTTGAAAATGAGTGGGTCAACCAATAGTACTCATGTCGTATTACAAATAAGATTTATATGACCAGCCCACCACCATGCATGTCGTATTGGGCCGTGTCAACCCATCCCAGCCCAATCTATGTCCAATGTTATTCCTTTATTTTCTATTTTTCTTATAACACTTATAGTCAAACTCTTACCTAATTATTTTATGATATGACATCTTTAATTTATGGTGAGTATAAAATGAATATCACGAATATCTCAGTAAAGAGGGTGAAAGGAAAAAAAAATAGATTTGGAGGGGAGGGGGGATGAACTTGGATGATTAGTGTGTTGGAGGTTCATTTGGTCTAATATTCACTTCACTCTTTTTTGGACGGTTTCCATATCTATATAGCAAAAGCAATAATGAAATGATATGAATGTTAGTTAAGTCCATAAAATACTAGGAAATATAGATATTAAAAAAGTGATGAAATAAATTTAATTACAACCAAACAAATTCCTAGATATAGGCCTAATTCGATTGAGTAGGGTTGGAATTAAAAAGACACGGCTAAGTTTGTAGGGAAATATATAGTACTAATCCTGTCAAGTTTAAAAATTGATGACTCAAATGTTAATATGTTCTTTTGATTTTCATTTTTTTAATTTTAAAAAAAAATTGAAAATCGTAAAGAAGAAATGACAACGAGAAAGCCCTCATTTTAGTTTTGTCAGTATATTTTGACACGATTACTATAAGTATGACTAATTTTAAGTTAATTACACTTATATTGTTTTCATCAAATGATTTAAGAAAAATAATTAAACTTGTAGGAATTATGCCTTGAATATGTTCCAAGCGGTGGGGCAAATGGCGAGTTCGGGAGCTCACCCGGCAAAGCGGTAGGTGCCCTCCCGGGCTGTTTGGCCAGGGTGACAGGGCGAGATGTTCGTTTGATCACTGCTGGATTTGCTTGCGCACCCGATGGGGCGGTTTTGGCCTGGGCGACCGGGCGAACGTCAATTTGACTCGGGGATGCGATTCCGAGTCGGGTTATTATAAATAGCCTAAACCTAATTCGTTAATTTGTCGAATCAGTCATTCATCACATCTGCAATTTGGAATTCCTCAAGAGCAATAAGACTTTTCTCTCTCCTGAACGTGGACGTAGCCAAAACTCCGTTGGTGAACCATGTTAAATCTGTGTTTTAATTAATTTGAAAAAAAAAATTGAAAATTGTAAAGAAGAAATGACATCGAGAAAGCCCTCATTTTAGTTTTGTCAGTATATTTTGACACGATTACCATAAGTATGACTAATTTTAAGTTAATTACACTTATATTGTTTTCATCAAATGATTTAAAAAAAATAATTAAACTTGTAGGAATTATGCCTTGAATATGTTCCAAGCGGTGGGGCAAATGGCGAGTTCGGGAGCTCACCTAGCCGAGCGGTGGTTGCCCTCCCGGGCTGTTTGGCCAGGGTGACAGGGCGAGATGTTCGTTTGATCACTGCTGGATTTGCTTGCGCACCCGACAGGGCGGTTTTGGCCTGGGCTACCGGGCGAACGTCAATTTGACTTGGGGATGCGATTCCGAGTCGGGTTATTATAAATAGCCTTAACCTAATTCGTTAATTCGTCGAATTAGTCATTAATCACAAGGGTTGTAGGTTACCGCTGAGATGGCCATTCTGGAGGAGAAGGCACATTCAACGATCATGTTGTGTCTTGCTGACGACATCATCACTGAAGTCGCAAAGGAGCAAACTGCATCTGCTCTGTGGTTGAAGTTGGAGAGTTTGTACATGACAAAATCTCTAACCAACAAGTTGCTTTTGAAGCAACGTCTGTTCAGTCTGCGCATAAATGAAGGTACACCTCTTAGAGATCACCTAGATCAATTAAATACGATTTTGTTAGAATTGCGTAATATTGATGTTAAGGTGGAGGATGAGGATGCTGCTTTATGCTTGTTTCTTTACCATTGTCATATGAGAATTTTGTGCAAACTTTTATTGTTGGTAAAGATTATGTGTCCCTAGAGGAGGTTAGATCATCTTTGCCTACTAGGTAATTGCGCCAAAAGGCATATGGTAGTACAGATACAGATAATCAGGCATCTGGATTGGTGGCCAGTAGTAGTAAAGAACATGGAAATTCTGGGAAAAAGAATTTCAGGAAATTCGGAAATTCCAAAGGGGGTTCTAAACCTAATAATAACTGTAATTACTGTAAGGGGAAGGGGCATTGGAAAAAGGAATGTCCTAAAAATAAGAATCAGGAAAATAAATCTGGTTCTGGTTCTGGTTCTGTTGCTGTTGCCAGCAGAAAATTCGAATTCTGAGGATGATCTTGCTTTAGTTGCTAATGAACAAACACATTGCAGTGATGTGTGGGTTTTAGATTCTGGAGCGTCGTATCATATGAGTCCTCGTAGGGAGTGGTTCACTACTTATGAGCAGGTAGATGGGGGTAATATTTCAATGGCTAACAGTGCAGTCTGCAAGACAGTTGGAATTGGCTCTATCAAGATCCGGACACATGATGGTACATTTTGCACATTGAACAATGTTAGGCATGTTCCATAGATGACTAAGAATCTGATTTCACCTAGTTTGTTAGACAGTAAGGGGTTCAGTTTCAGAGGTGGGGTGAAGTTGTGTATGTCTGCAAGGGTTCAAAGGATGTGTTGAAGGGGGTCAAGTGTGGCACTTTGTATGTTTTGCAAGGTTCTACACTCTCATGTTCAGCTGTTGTTGCTTCATCTGAAATTCAGAAGGAGGATATGAACAAGCTATGGCACATGAGACTTGGGCATATGAGTGAGAAAGGGATGCAAATCCTCTCCAAGGCAGATCTTCTGGGGTGTGGCCATAAGGTCACAAATCTTGAGTTTTGTGAGCACTGTGTTTTTGGGAAACTACATCGTAGCAAGTTTCCTACGGGCATTCATAGAACAAAAGGTACTCTGGATTATATCCACTCCGATTGTTGGGGTCCTTCATGTGTGGAATCATTGGGAGGTCACATGTACTTTGTGTCTTTTATTGATGATTTTTCAAGAATGACTTGGGTGATCATTATGAAGTCAAAAGGTGAAGCTTTCAAGAATTTCAAGCAGTGGAAGGCATTGGTGGAAAATCAAATTGGGAAGAAGATCAAAAGGCTACGAACTGATAATGGTTTAGAATTTTGTTTGTCTGAGTTTGATGAGTTCTGCAAGAATGAAAGGATTGCTAGGCATCATACTGTCAGAGATTACACCACAGCAGAATAATGGTGTAGCTGAACGAATTAATCATACACTTCTGGAAAGAGCTCGGTGCATGCTCTCTAATGCTGGGATGAATAGGAGGTTTTGGGGAGAAGCCGTTAGTACAGCATGTTATCTGATCAACCGTGGACCTCACTCTGGAATCAATCTCAAAACACCATATGAGATGTGGTTAGGTAAGCCTGTAGATTACTCTAATATGCGAGCTTTTGGTTGTAGTGTTTACTATCATGTAAATGAGGGTAAATTGGAGCCGAGAGCCAAAAAGGGAGTGTTTGTAGGATATGGGGATGGGGTGAAAGGTTATAGAATTTGGTCCCCATCTAAGGGTAGGGTCATACTTAGTAGAAATGTTGTCTTTGATGAAACTTTTATGTTTAATCCTACTGTGAAGTCCATTTTTGTAGCAAATAGTGGTAGTGTTGATAAACAGGTGGAGCAGCAAGTCACTCATGATGAGAGTGATGAAACAAATGAAGATAATCAACACATTAATTATGAAGCACCACAATCTTCAACACTAAGTGAAGAGGCGCCTAGCCTTGCTCGGGAACGTCCTATGAGGACGAATTTTGGTAAACCCCCAAATCGGTATGGTTTTGAAGATATGGTGGCTTATGCACTGCAGGTTGCTGAGGAGGTGCATGTCTATGAGCCATCTACCTACTGGGAGGCAGTTACATGTACGAAGTCCAACCATTGGCTTGCTGCAATGGGAGATGAGATGGAGTCACTTCATAAGAACGAGACTTGGGTGCTTATGCCTAAGCCTCCAGGGAGGAAATTTGTTAACTGTAAATGGGTTTTCAAGAAAAAGGAGGGGATGACATCTGCAGAGGGGGTCAAGTATAAGGCTCGACTAGTTACAAGAGGGTTCACACAAAGAGAAGGAATAGACTACAATGAGATTTTTTTACCTGTAGTCAGGCATACTTCTTTCAGGGATTCAGGATGCTACTAGCAATAGTTACACATCAGGATTTTGAGCTTGAGCAACTAGATGTGAAAATAGCTTTTCTACATAGAGAGTTGGAAGAGGAGATATACATGGCTCAGCCAGATGGTTTCCAGGTTCCGGGGAAAGATAATTTTGTTTGCAAGTTGAAGAAGTCCTTATATAGGCTAAAGCAGTCTCCGAGGCAATGGTATAAGAGGCTTGATAGCTACATGATGGAGCTAGGCTACAACATGAGTTCATATGATTGTTGTGTGTATCACAACAAGCTGACAGATGGATCTTTCATCTACTTAGTATTATATGTAGATGATATGTTGATAGCAGTTAGGAACAAGTCGGATGTTCAGAAGTTGAAGGAGCTTCTTAGTGCTGAATTTGAAATGAAGGATTTGGATGCGGCTCGGAAAATTTTGGGTATGGAGATCTTAAGAGAGAGGGCTCAGAAGAAGCTTTTCTTGTCACAGAAAAGCTACATTGAGAAGATATTGTCAAGGTTTGCCATGTCAACAGCTAAGCCTATAGATACTCCAAGTGCTGCCAATAGTCATTTGTCCGTTGCTTTTGCGCCTAAGTCTGCTGAGGAGAAGGAGTACATGACTCGAGTTCCTTATGCTTGTGCAGTAGGGAGCTTGATGTATGCCATGGTTTGCACTTGATAAGTCATATATATATATAGTTTTTAGGTGCATTTAGGTTGCATTTTAGAGCATTTAGATTCATATTTAGGTTCATTGTTGCATTATATTCTTAAGTTATGCTTTTCTTCTCTTATTCGGTATGTTTTCTTGTTTTTGATAAATTTCAGGCATTGAGGACGTATTTGGAGTATAATTAGCTAAGCTTGAGGATTAGGAGCACTTGGAAAGAAGCTACAATGCATAAGGATCGTATGGATATGTCATAGTACGAGTTTGAGCGAAAACAAAGCGGAAAATCATTAGAAGAAATGTGAAAAAGGAGTCACGTCTACTATTATGATCATAACTTTTGATCTGCTTCTTATAATCAAGTAATTCCAGAAGATCTGGATACTATACTTGAATAGCTTTCCAACGATAGGTGGCACGCCCCAAGGAGACTTCTAGTCAAGGAGTTATGCCTTTGTGAAGTTGGAATTGTTTCTGCTGGAATATGTCATCGTACTTGCGGATCACTAGTCCTCCCATTTAATGATTTATTCAAGACTTTCCTTATCTTGTAATTGACTTTCCTAGTAATATTAGGTTATTGAAGATTATTTAAATTAGAAATAACTCCTTTCTCTTTCTCTCCACTATCTCATTACGTTATTTCTAGGTTTTAGTTTAGTTTTTCTCTTACAACAGCCGCAAACCCATCCATCACCTCTCCTATTGTCGACCACCGCAAACCCCAGCCAGCATTCCCCTGTTTCTGCGCTCTCTCTCTCTCTCTCTCTCTCTCTCTCTCTCTCTCCGTTGCTTTAGTCTGTTTCTTTTGATTTTTCTTTTCTTTTTCATTTTTTTTGAATTCTTAGTATCCTTAGCTTAATGAACACCTCATTCTCTTTTTCATTATTTTTTTATTATTATTTTTTATTAACTTCTAATTTTTTTTTTATCAATGGTTATTATAGGATTCTCTCAAATAGGCATCAAATTGGTTCAAGTTCGCCTTCATGAAGCATTACGACATGATTTTTGCGTATATTTGACTATTCTCCCCAATTAATTGGGTCGTAAGCATTTATTTTCCCTTGTACTTGTTGTTTATGTTCATTTCGAATTTTTGCTTGGATTTTTATTTTGATGCCCTCTTGTTGAGAATCTTTTCAACACATTGATTGAATTTTTATCGCATTGGATTTTATGAATATCTCAACGTTTATGTCATCAAAGGAGTTCCAGTTGCCTTTGGATGTAGAAGCCCATTTGACCACATTGAATTTTCGTCTAATAGCCTCATCATTTAGGATAGAGCAAACAAGAATCGTTTTTCCTAGTCCAGCCATACCTACTATGCAGATACCATGGCTGCTTGATGTGCCACGATCACGCATCTTCAAGATCTTTCTTATGATATGCTGCTTCTCAGTCATCCTTCCTAGTGGGAGATGCGACGAGCCCGAGTGGCCGCCTCGAAGCTGAGATCGACTAGTGTTAGTTGTACGACTCTTCCGTTTGATTGCATCATCCACTACCATGGTTATGCTTTTCAACTGGTCTTGCATAACCTTTATTTGTTCAGACATCTTCAATTTCTTCACCAAGGGCAAACTTGCTGACGGAATCTATCAGCTGATAGAAAACCATCAGTAGGTTGACTCCAGTAAACCAACGACGTAAGCCAAGCCAGCATCCTCGAGAAGACGACACTGCTGCCACACACCACCTCATTGTCACTGACAGATAATCTGTGTTCATGTTCAAGTCTCATGATTTCGAAGTTGATGTCGTCGATCATATCCTCGACTAAATAGCATAACTTGGTGAGATCCTGAACCCAAGGCCTGAAAGTGGAATTGGCCAAACTCCCCAATATCATTCTCCTAGAGTTCATCAAGATTGCGTTGAACAATACAAGCTTTGAAGGCCAATGTTTAGAGAGCCTGTTCCACTTTTACAATGTCATCAATTGTTTTGAGAGCGGAATTAGCTATTTTATTTAACAAAACTGAAATAACTGAGGAGACAAAGGCAGTTAAGAAAGCGAGTTCAACTGGCATTCTAGTTAGTTGCTAGCTTTTGGGAGGTTGCTAGCTGGAGAAATTAGTTGGAACTCAATAGGTTTTTGAGAGATGACAAAAAAGAGCTTGAAACTTGGAAGAATTGATTGCTAGATGACTTGTGACTTATGAGCATTGTGTAGGAATATATAGATGCATATAGCGGAATTTCAGGAAACAATTTCCTAACATCTATCATAGGATCGCAAACATAATCAAACATATGAATCATTCAATAGGGATCAAATATGAAACCTTTGTAGTGTGATTTCCCTGTTGTATGCAAGCTTTGAAGATCCGAGAGCCCCAAGTGTTGCTCTTCTAATCAGTCCATGAGCACCAGTTGAACACCAACGTTTGCTAGAACGGAAGAGAAAAGATCCCTTGCTTTTTGGTGGTATAGGCGCCGGTTAGAGGGAATAGATTTGGGTTTCACTTCTCTCTCTCTTGTGAAAAGAAACTGATTAATGAATTGATCACCTAAACCCTAATATTATATCCTATATATAATATAAGAGTCATAGGCTAGTTAGTAGAACTAATTCTCCTCTTATTCCCCTTTGGACCGGCCCAACCCTAATCCTAGATGGATTTGGATTGCTTTGTCCAACTTGTGCTACAATGTGTGACCTCATAGGATTAATCTATTTTAGTTATAGGCCCAATCAATATTTTCCTATTAATCATATTTATTCTCTAGCAAGAAAATACGATTACTAAAATAATTAACTTTATTATCTTCATAATATAAATCCTATTTATATTTAGTAATTGCCGGAATGTCTAACGACATACTCCTTCAATCTCCCACTTGTTCGAAGACAAGACCGCAATGTTAAATTTCTTAAGTCACTTAATGCCAAATTTGATAACACCATGTTATTCTCAAATTTATGTTCCTTGATCGCCGAGTTCAAACTGCTCAAATAAGGATTAACTCTTTAATCCTATTCTGCATGCATGGCCATGCAATTTTCCAGTTCTCGCTCATCAAGAGGCCCAGAAACCATTCCTATTTAATAGGAGGACTTATCCACTCTTGTATGACCATAACTCCCACTCAATTCTTATCCCACCTGATCACTGCCTTTATAACCTCCTTTTACGACGCGGCGTTTAACAGTGTCGAAGTTAAACTAATTATATTGTGGTTATTAAGACATACTCATGTCTAAGGAATCCACTAAATATAGTAGTTTGATTCTACTTTTAGAATCTAATTAGGTCAAGTCTCAATGTATCAACTATACATCCATATAATCAATTAGACATCTCTATGTCTCTATAGCCCATGGAACTGCTCTATCATTAATTATATACTATCCTTTTAAATAAATCACTTATGTCCAATTCAGTGATTTAGACTAGGGACTTTAAATAAATTATGATTTCATTTCACTTTATAGGGTTCCATTATCAAAACGTTTTCGATAATCCTATTTGAAAACACAAATTATTTGGACATTTTATTTAATACTAAACCAAACTATTAAATAAGAAAAGAATTTTTGTTAATAAACATTCAAAGCATAATAAATGTCTTTACAATTGTAAACATGAGGTAAACAACCTAAAGCCATTCTCCCATATACTTAAGCCCCATAGACCTAGTATGACACTCATGCTTAGGTTGAGCAAGCGGTTTAGTCAAAGGATCTGCTACGTTATCCTCAGTATGAACCTTGCTTACTTTCACATCCTCTCTACCAACGATTTCTCGAATGAGATGGAATTTGCTGAGCACATGTTTAGACCTTTGATGCGATATGGGTTCCTTAGACTGAGCAATGGCACCATTGTTGTCACAATACAACTCAATGCCATTCTCAATGCTAGGAACTACACCAAGCTCACCAATGAACTTTTTGACCCAAACAACTTTTTTTGCTGTATCAGCTGCTGCAATATATACTTAGCCTCTATTGTAGAATCCGCGATAGTACTCTACTTAGAGCTCTTCCAGCTCACAGCTCCTCCATTGAGATAAAATATGAAACCAAATTGAGATCGGAAATCATCTTTGTCACTCTGGAAGCTTGCATCGGTGTATCCAGTAACAACCAACTCACCATCTCCACCATAAACCAAAAAATTATCCTTAGTCCTTCGCAAGTACTTAAGGATGTTTTTTCGCCGCAATCCGGTGTGCATCTCCTGGATTTGGCCTGGTATCTTTGCATATACTCAAAGCATATGCAACACCCGGTCGAGTGCATATCATGGCATACATAATGGATCATATTGCAGAAGCATAGGGAACATTACTCATACGCTTGACCTCATCAGGACTCGAAGGACACTGAGTCTTGCCAAGTATTATGCCATGTTGCATGGAAATGAAACCTCTCTTGGAGTTTTCCAGCTTGAACCTTGCAAGAACCTTATCAATATAAGTCTCTTGACTAAGTCCAATCAGCCTTTTCGACCTATCTCTATAGATCTTTATTCCCAATATGTACTCAGCCTCTCCTAGGTCTTTCATAGAGAAATAATTTTTAAGTCATTCCTTGACTGACTCAAGGATGGTCTTATCATTTCCTATGAGAAGTATGTCATCCACATACAAGACCAGAAAAGTAATACTACTCCCACTTAACTTCTTGTATACACAAGATTCCTCTTCATTTCTGAGACAGCCAAATTTCTTGAGTGCCTCATCAAATTTGAGGTTCCAACTCCGTGATGCTTGCTTTAGTCCATAAATGGACTTCTTAAGCTTGCATACCCTCCCTGGATTTTCTAGATCTTCAAAACCTTAAGGTTGTGTCATGTACACATCCTCTTTCAAGAACCCATTCAAGAAAGCGGTTTTGACATCCATCTACCATATTTCATAGCCATGAAAGGCAGCAATCGCAAGGATTATCCTAATGGACTTCAGCATGGCTACTGGTGAGAAGGTTTCATCATAGTCAATACCATGAATTTGTTTGAAACCTTTCGCCACCAGCCTTGCTTTGAAAACACTAATGTTCCCATCCTTGTCTGTTTTCAACTTGAAAATCCATTTGCATCCAATGGGTTTTACCCCATCAGGCAAATGAACCAAGTCCCATACTTGATTTTCAGACATGGAATCCATTCAGATTTCATGGCCTCAAGCCATCTTTCGGAGTCTTGACTATCCAAAGCATCTTTGTAGCTAGTAGGCTCTTTATTCTAAAATCGTTATTACAGAACTTTCAGCCAAAAGGAAATCAATATATCTCTTTGACGGAATGATGGTCCTACTTGACCTACGTTGGGGAACAACAGAAGAAGTTTCTACCTCACTAGGTTGAGTGACTTCGCATGGAGCATCTTCCAAGTGGGACGGTAGGAGGTACGTGAATTGAATGCACCACCTCCTGAGCATTTTCATGTCGGGCCGCCTCTGATGAGGTGTTAACCTCATCCATTTGTTGCTCATCTCGAACTTCTTCGAGATATACATTTCTCCCACTTGTTTTTCTGGAAATAAACTCCTTTTCTAGAAAGACACCATTACGAGCAACAAACACTTTGTTTTCGCTTTGGTTGTAGAAGTAGTATCCCTTAGTCTCTTTTGGGTAACCCACAAAAAGGCATTTATCGGATTTGGGTGAAAGCTTATCAGAATGTAAACGTTTTACATAAGCTTCACAACCCCATATCCTAAGAAAAGACAATTTTGGAACGTTTCCAGTCCACATTTCATATGGTGTCTTTTCCACTACTTTGGATGGTGCTCTGCTAAGTGTGAATGCTGCTGTTTCAAGCGCAAATCCCCATAATGTAATAGGAAGATTAGCAAGACTCATCATGGATCGAACCATATCAAGTAGAGTTCGATTCCTTCTTTCAGAAACGTCATTTAACTGTGGTGTTCCTGGTGGAGTCCATTGTGAAAGTATTCCACAATCCTTCAAATGATCACCAAATTCTTGAGATAAATATTCTCCATCACGATCGGATCGTAATGCCTTAATTTTCTTCCCAAGTTGGTTTTGTACTTCATTCTGGAATTCCTTAAATATTTCAAAGGATTCCGATTATGCCGCATGAGGTAAACATATCCAAATCTGCTCACATCATCGGTAAAAGTAATGAAGTAACTATACCCTCCCCTAGCCAACGTACTCATATGTCCACACACATCCGTATGTATGAGGGCTAAAAGGTCATTTTCCCTTTCACTTGAATCTGTGAAAGGAGACTTTGTCATTTTCCCCATCAAGCAAAACTCACAAGTATCAAATGATTCGAAATCAAATGATTTGAGAATTCCATCTTTATGAAGTTTCTCAATGCGCTTTGAGCTTATGTGGCCTAATCGACAATGCCATAGGTATGTAGGGTTTGAATCATTTGCTTTATGTTTCTTGCTGTCTATGTTATAGATGTGGGTTTCTAAGTCTAGCACATATAAACCATTTAATAACTTAGCGGAGACATAGAACATATCATTCATATACGCAGAACAACAATTGTTCTTTATTGTAAATCACTAGTAAAATAATTGTTTATTGCTGCGATAATATTGCTGCGGTTTTACCCATACGCAGCAATATATCACGTAAAAAATATATATATATATATAATACCCATATTGCTGCGGTTTACGCCGAAAACCGCAGCAATATGGTTTTAGAGAATTTTTTTTGAAATTTTTTTATCATTTGACCAAACATATTGCTGCGGTTTCTGTCAAAAACCGCAGCAATATATTAAAATAATATAAAAAAATATATTATTTGGACCTATTGCTGCGGTTCCTACAAAAAACCGCAGCAATAGTCTTTTAAATTAATATAAAAAGAGTTTATTTAGGGTTTCAACCTCTTCTTTCTTCTCACTCATCTTCTCACTCCGCCGTTTTCCCTCCTTCCTTCAGTTCACTCATCTTCTCACTCCTCCTCCTTCCTTCAATTCACTCATCTTCTCACTCCTTCGCTGTTTTTCCTCCTTCCTTCACTCATCTTCTCGCATCTCTCTTCTGCATTCACCAGCCATTTCTTTTCTCTTCGATTTTCTGCAACTCCTCGCCATTTTCCTCTCCACCGTCGCCGGCCTAGTCCTCAACCCTCTTCCCGTCGGCAAATGGTTGTTGAGTGTTGTTCTTAAATTCGCCGAAAAAGTTCGAAATTTTTTTGAATTCGCCGAAAAAGATCGAAGAATTTACAAATTTCACCTCAAATCTCAAGTTGAATTAAGTTCTTCGATCTTAATCAATGGCGGTTTCGACAATTGTGGTATTCAAATCGCTCGTCGTTGAGCTCTTCGTTGAAACGCGAGCTTCAGAGCCCTGTTTCGGTGCTTCAAGGTCCTGTTTCGGTTTCGCTGTAATGGCTTGGTGATTTAGCGAAACAAACTCATCTCAACAACCGCCGGTGAACTCTTGTTGAAAATTGTTGGTGGAACTGCTGCTGTCATTCTAGATCTGGAGATTCTTTCTCCTCTGTCCACATTTTTTAGGTCTTTTTTAATTTATTTGATTTGTGTATATTTGTTTATTTTTATTTTATTTTTGAAGAAAATTAATGGTCGGTTGATGGATGGACGGTGATGATTGTGGTGGTTTGATGGTGTTTGATGGTGATTTTACGGTCGAGATTTAATTTATAGTTATTTTTTTTTATCACTCGTTATTATTATCATTATCACTGTTATTTATTTTGGTGCAATAATGGATTATCACTGTTATTAAGTCTTGTTGTTCACTCTTGTGTTGCTGATTTTTATTTGGATGCAATAATGGATTATACTGTGTATATTGATTTTTCTAGTTTTATCTGTATTTTCAGTCATTTTCCGTTCTAGCTAGCTAAAAAAAAAAAAATCTCCACAAGCACCTATTGCTGCTGTTCCTACCAAAAACAGCAGCAATAGGTTTCATTTTTTTAATAAAAAATATACTTATTGCTGTTGTTCCTACTAAAAACAGCAGCAATAGGTTTCATTTTTTTATTTAAAAAAATGCCTATTGCTGCGGTTTTGGGTAACAACCGCAGCAATAGGTTGCTCTATTGCTGCGGTTAAAAACCGCAGCAATAGGTAATTTACCTATTGCTGCGCCCTTAATTGCTGCGCGGTCAAAACCGCAGCAATATGCCACTTAATGACCGCATCAATAAGCAATTATTCTACTAGTGAATGGATAACCTTCGGAATCCAAAACAGGAATTGAAATAATGTTATTTGTGATAGCAGGAACATAATAACAATTATTAAGTTCTAAAACTAATCCTGAAGGTAAAAGTAGACTATATACTCCCACTGCCAATGTAGCAACTCGAGCTCCATTGCCAATGCGAAGATCTACTTCTTCCTTTCCCAATGTTCTACTTCTTTTGAGGCCATGCATATTACAAATAATGTGCGAACCACAAGCGGTATCAAATACCCAAGAAGCAGAAGTTGCTAAGTTAACTTCTATAACATACATATCTGAATTAGAAACTCCTTTCTTTTGATCCTTTAGATACTTAGGGCAACTACTTTTAAAATGACCAACCTTGTTACAGGTGTAACAATAGTGCTCATCAGCAACTTTTGGTTTTGGTACAGTCTTTTGCTTTTCAGAAGTTTCAGACTTGGCAACTTGTTTGCTTTCGTCCTTCTTAATAGCAATCCCAATCCTATTGAGCGATTGCCCTTTACTAACCATAAGAACATCCTTATATTCTTTTCTAGGCTGGTTAGGGATGTTTCGCTCAGTCTGAGTTAGCCTTTCATGCATCTCTTGCATCGTTGCTTCCTCCCCTTGCATGTGAAAGTCTTTGAACTTTTGAGTTCTGAGAATGATTCCCATATCCCTTTCACTTGCAATGAAACGTTCAGCATTCAATTTGTCCTTCGAAAGGACGGAGCGCAAATTACAAGTAGAATTGTTGGTGTTGATATTGTTGTTACTAGACATAATTACTACAACAAATAATAAAGCAATATTCAATCAATGTTTATCAAGAAATCAATAATTAAACAAATTTTAATTACTACTACCCTTTATTCAAAATGAAAGTCCCCTATTGAATAAAGAAATAACCAAGATCCCCTCCCACTACTATCAAACGGACTTTGGCCCTGCCTTCAATTTATAGTAGTTGAGGTAACACTTTACTAATTATAACAAATTATAATTCTTGGTAGACAAGTTAACAACTCCTTGTTTACTCCTATCTCTTAGCTTCAAAACCCAAAACTTTGTCTTTTGATGATTTTGTTGAGTTAAACCAAACATTAACATGTAAGTTTCAAAAACCTACCCTACTATCCCCGGAACTATGAGCAACACACTGCTTTGGTAGAACCTACTCATGATCTAAGGCTTTATAGGTGTTGTTTGGAAAAGCAATTGAACTCAATATTACTTTTGGGGACCTAAGTTTACTAATATGGTCAATTAATAGTGAACACATGAATCAATTAACCATAAACAAACTTAGAATCAAGCATTTAAACACAATAAATGCAAGAAATTACTATAAGCAATAATTAAAATGATCTAGTATGGCCCCTATACTTAGGAAAATAACTAATCTTCATGAATCTTCCTTTGAATCTCCATGGATCACCATCCTTGAAACTCCTTGGATCCTCATGCTTGACTACATAATTTGAATTAAATAAATAACGAAAATTTACAGTTACAAACATACAAACGATTCGCAGATCGTATTTAATTTTACATTCAAAAATAACGATTGGCAGATCATATTTACTATCCTAATTTGGCCATACTAGTCATAACATGCAAAATATAATATCTTACATATTACATTAAACATCCACACATTTATAATATCAAAATAAAATAAACACAAACTATTTACTTATTAAACAATTAATAAGCAAATTAAATTTTCCAAAATAATTATAAAACTTTAAAACTTTAAGCTAGAAATTATATAGGAAACTTTATTATTTTAATTCAATTACTTATTTAAATATGACAATAATCAAAATTATTCACAAATTTGCAAAATAGGAAACTTTTGGATTTATGCTCAACTTTGGAAAATCAGATTTTCCTAAAAACAATTATTTTTTTTTTTTTTTTTTGTAAATCAATGGTTGACTTGTTGACCGTTGACCAGCAGCACAAGGCTGCCATTCAACAGCCAACACCACGCACCCCCTTCCCCGCTGGAAATTTCAAAACCAGCATACGCAGACCGCTTCACCACAAAAACGCTGGAAACACCAGCCATTTCACCGCTGCACACGCGAACTCCGACAGTCAAGCCAGAATCCTCCGGCCAAGGCGACCACCGCCAACACACGCCAGCGGAACTTCGTCAGCATGCGCCAGCAGCCACGCACGTCGAACGTGCGCTGCTGGTTGCGGTCTCCACCACCTACGCCGCCTGTGACTCCCCTTTGCCGCCGACCGAAAATCGCCCTCCACCGTGGCTCTACCGGCGTAGGTGGGGCCACCCAGCCATGGTGGGCAAATCTTTGAATTTTGTAACAATTTACAAAATTGCCATTAAATCTTTAACAAACAATTTTATTTAAAGATTTATGATTTTAATTAGGTCTTAATAATCCAAAAATTATGCCAAATTTTTTTGAATTACTTAACAAACACAAACAAAATTTTAGATTTGTTAAGATTAGATTTTCAATGCTTAATCTATACTAAACATTAAATCTAATAAAAAATTCAAAATTAGGGCAAAAATCAAATTATCTCCAAAAATTCAGAAAATTAACAATTAAATTTCAAAAAATTCGAAAATAATTTTTAGGGTGATCTAATGAATTATCACAACAAAGCGTTGCTCCTCTAATCAGTCCACGAGCACCAGTTGAACACCAACGTTTGCTAGAACGGAAGAGAAAAGATCCCTTGCTTTTTGGTGGTATAGGCGCCGGTTAGAGGGAATAGATTTGGGTTTCACTTCTCTCTCTCTTGTGAAAAGAAACTGATTAATGAATTGATCACATAAACCCTAATACTATATCCTATATATAATATAAGAGTCATAGGCTAGTTAGGAGAATTAATTCTCCTCCTATTCCCCTTTGGACCGGCCCAACCCTAATCCTAAATAGATTTGGATTGCTTTGTCCAACTTGTGTTACAATGTGTGACTCCATAGGATTAATCTATTAGTTATAGGCCCAATCAATATTGTCCTATTAATCATATTTATTCTCTAGCAAGAAAATATGATTACTAAAATATAATTAACTTTATTATCTTCCTAATATAAATCCTATTTATATTTAGTAATTGCCGGAATGTCTAAAGACATACTCCTTCACATTGAGCTGAGAAGAAAATATAATTTGTGAGTTACGACCACCACGTTGTCTTTCCTAAAAATAAGGTGGAAAAGGACCATGTATGTCAATACAAAGGTACGAACCATTCATTTCCCTTTGTCAACACGAAATTACGAACCATTCAGCCATCGTCCTTGTCAGTTATTTGTATGCTATCAGATTGCATAATAAAAGGAAGTGTGAAATGCCTTATGACTTGCGAGTTCGGATCCTCTAGAGTTGCTCACACTACATATATGTCGGTAAGTTTCAAGAATCATCTAGTAAATTCATGATATGGTGAAAATTAGAAGGGGTGATGCTGCGTGGTTTTTGCTAGATGGATTCTAGAGCTTTCTAGCTAAGCTCTTCTTGTTCCTAAACTAACCGACATTGTACACCTATAAATAGAGGTGTTGACTTCACTTGGGCATCATCACAAGATACTTACAAGCCATCCACAACAAGCATCCACATTCTCATATACACAAATCTCATACTCCACTATTCACTTTAATTTTCGCCTTTGTGAGTTTGTAATTAAATATTGTGAGAGTTATAATTTTATCTTTACCCTATTAATTTGGGGTACTTGTACTTTCATAATTTTCATATAGTGGATTTTGGTATTCGTCGTCCGTGGGTTTTTTACCTCATTTTAGAAGGTTTTTTCCACGTTAAATATTGTGTATCCCTTATTGCTTTTCTTGCATTATTTTCTTATTAATTTCTCAATCTTGTTACATTTTCGCTACGCTCTCGGCTCTTATACCTAATAGTATCTTAACCATATATTTCAAAATCAAAGGCTCATGATGGTGGGAAGGGAAAATTTAGGGGGTGTATTTTAATGAGAAAAAATAAGGGAATTTTGGAAAGATAATATATGAGCCATTGATTTTTTTATTCAATGGTTGATATTGCTCAAACTCTACCTTGTAGAGTTATTTTACAACTCTAGAGGATCCAAACACATGATTTGCTCGGTTGATTTCATATACTGCATTTTTAAATCTTTCCCCTTCAAATCGATTTGGTCATGTTTAGCTATTCGAATCAAGGCTATATAAGCCTATGACCGAATTATAAAAGTTGACTATTCTGAACTTATCTAAAATTATTAAATTTTATTTTATAAGGTGGTAAAACTCTGAACTTAGGCTCTGTTTGATTCAGCTTGTTTTAACTTATTCAGGAAAAAAAAAGTTATAAGATGAGTTTAGACAAGATAAAATAAGTTAAGATTAGATAAGATAAGTTCAAATAAGATAAGATAACTCTAATATAAAAAAAACTTAAGTGGACTAGGTGCACAGTGTGCACTGATTTGGTAATTGATATTAATTTCATATAGTGAGTTTTATAGAGATATAGTTTACTTATATACAACATATTTGACTTTATTAACGGAAAACATATAGTGAAATTATATGCAATATAGTGGAGGATTTAAATTTAATGTTTTGACATGCGAGAAGAAGTAGGTTGTGTAGTATACATTGTAACACATGTTTTAACATATATAAAGATGTAGAATCTGCATGATATAGTGAGTATTTGAATGACATAATGAGTTTTCGTATGATATAGTGAGTATCTGTATGATACAGTTGATTATTGTTCAGAAATGATGTAGTTTCTGCATGATATAATATATTTCTGAATGATATAGTGAGTTTCTTCATGATATAATGGGATTTTGAATGATATGTATAGTGGATTGTGTTAGAAATGATGTAGTTTTCGCATGATATAGTATGTTTCTGAATGATATAGTGTGTTTCTGCATGATATAGTGGGTTTCTACATGATATAGCGTGTTATATGATATAGTGGATTGTTCACAAATGATACGTGCTTTTGGCCTGGTGCGCACTAATGTTAACGTGAATCTGATCCATGCAAGTCAGATTGACTCTAAAAATACAAACATAATCAAGTTTAGTAAGTTCAGATAATATTATATAAGCTTGTATACTATAATATAAGTTGAGATAAAATAAGATAAGTTCAATTTAGTCAAAATAAGTTTAATAGAACAAAACGTTATCTAAATTTAACTGAACTTATCTAACTCATTGATATGAACTTATTAAATCTGAAACTTATTTATTTGAGGTCAAGAGAATGCATTTGTACTTGGTTTAGTCTTATAAAAGTGACACTCAAGACTTGGGATCAAAATCTTTTTACATAAATCTTTTTACATAAATCTTTTTACATAAACTTTAATAATGGTATGTTAGGTTTGCAACTCAATAGTCAAAGCACATCTGAAAAAAAGCTACAAAGTGAAGTGCATAGAGAAAACCTCGAGTCGAAGTAGGAATCCAGTCATCCACATAAGTCGGGTGAGGCGGGCTCAACAAAGGAAAGGCCATGTCGTATTGAGCTTTTGTTATTACCCAAAAGATGGGCCATGGCATATCCCGTCACATGTTGTGTAGTGCCATCTTAGCGGACCCTGTTAGAGATTTATTTTTATGGTTGAAATTGAGTGGGTCCACCAATAGTGCTCATGTCGCATTACAAATAAGATTTATATGACCAGCCCACTACCGTGCATGTCGTATTGGTCCGTATCAGCCAATCCCAGCCCAATCTATGTCCAATGTTATTCCTTCTTTATTTTCTATCTTTCTTATAACACTTATAGTCAAATTAAACTCTTACCTAACTATTTTATGATATGACATCTTTAATTTATGGTGGGTATAAAATGAATATCATGAAAATCTCAGTAAAGAGGTTGAAAGGGAAAAAAAGACTTTTTGTGTGTGTGTGTGTGTGTGGTTGGGGGGGGGGATGAACTTGGATGATTAGTGTTTGGTTAGAGGTTCATTATAGTAATGGTCTAATGTTCACTTCACTCTTTTTTGGACGTTTTCCATATCTAGATAGCAAAAGCAATAATGGAATGATATGAAAGTTAGTTAAGTCCATAAAATACTAGAAAATATAGATATTTAAAAAAGTGATGAAATAAATTTAATTACAACCAAACAAATTCCTAGATATCTCTATTATATAAGTGAAGAGCGGAGGAAGATGGTGTCCCCTCACAAAAAGTCTAATATACCCTTAATGATTTAAATTATTATATATATTAAATAGTCTTTTCTTCCTCCTACCTGCCATATATATTGAACAAGTTAATAATAGAATTGAATTTCAAATTTCAATTAAATATTAAATCATGGAGAATGATTTCCTCTTCTTAAATATGTGTGAAAAACTCAGATCAAAAATTAAATTGACAATATAACTTGATTGAAACATCCGTACAAAAAATAAAAACTTGAATTTCATAATAATAATTATAATGATAATATTTTAAAACCTAAATGTTGAGTATTATTCGGTAATCTCTATTATATAAAGCAAACTTCTCCACTTTATTAATATTCAACGATTGAATCTGATACACAATTTCTTCCACTTTATTTGAATAATGATGAACAAATAACTAAAAAACCAAAGAAACTTTGATTTATGAAAAATATATTAAAAAAATTAAATATCATTATAAATGTTTGTTCGAATCAAATTTTTTATAGCACTGATGAATAACTAATTGAGAAAAAGAATGTTAATATGACACGCACGCATAGCGTGCAAAAAATACTAGTAGGCCTAATTGGATTGAGTAGGGCTGCAATTAAAAAGACACGGCTAAGTTCGTGGTTGAATATATAGTAATTTTGTCAAGTTTAAAAATTGATGACTCAAAGTGAATAAGTTCTTCTGATTTCATTTTTTAAATTTAAAAAAAAAATTGAAAATTGTGAACAAGAAATAACAACGAGAAAGCCCTCATCTTAGTTTTGACAGTATATTTTGACACGATTACTATAAGTATGACTAATATTAAGTTAATTACACTAATACCGCACGTTTATGACTTTAAAAAAAATTAAACTATATACTGAAAACTAAAAGTGATGCCAAACGAAATTGTCGAGCGAGTGATGACGTGAGCAAAGTTTGAAAGAAAATTTTCAAACATAGCAATCAGCAAATCACACAAAGGAAGTTCATAATGCTCTTATGAAAAAAAAACTTTCACCACTCACTTTGTCTTATAATATTTGAAAAAGACTAAAAGGGAAAATAGTTTAATTTGTTAGAAAATAAGAGGGACTAATGTTAGCAACTAGTATAATTTGCCATTTGTTAAGGCTTCATGGAGGAGCGAAGAGGAATGAGGTACTATTTGTTTGGGAAACTAGACAAGAACAAGGATGAAACAACAACAATAACAACAACAAAAACAACAAGAAAACGATCTTCTCGGCGTGGTATTATTTTCCAAAAAGCAATATTTAAACCCTTAGATTGAGCATGAGTTTCACGTAGTTTGCTCTCGAGATACAACAAAGAACCAACAGTGTTCACGCTAACTATGAATATAATTCATCAAATGTATTGTAGGATTTGGTTTGTTAAAAAACTGATGACTTTTGAATTTTTGATTATCTCAATCAATATGTGCATGCATAAAGGAAACATGTTTTCCCTTATCATTCATAATGAGAGACAAGTCCCACATGTATAGAGAGACTGAAACATGTCAGGAAATACGCAGTTACACCGTCAAAACATAAACGCAAAGTCTTATAAAAGACCGTCTCACGTTAACACTAACGTGAGACGAGTCTTTTTTTCCTCCAATCCTTAGGCTCCTTTCACTTGTTTTGACCATCCATCTTCAAGCCTTACCACCGCCGTCTTCCCCCCTACTGTTTCCACATTTCCTTCCCTTCATGCAACTACAAAAGCCTTCTTTATACTCTTCTCGCAGTATCTTCGACCAATCTGGAATATTCACCGGCAACGACGCTGCCGCATCGCCGAGTCTCCTCACTGGTGTCGGTGCTAGCCGCGTCGACTGTCGCCAACTCCAAGTCTCCGCCGAGTCGGATCGGTCGACCCGCCCCCATATGTCTGATTCATCGAACTCTAACTCGGGTGTGGTTTTCGGGGGTTGGATCTGGATCGGGTCGCTCGTTAAGAATCGGTAGTTACTTGCTCTTCTTGCCATCATGTAACTCTTTGTTATAGTCGCCATATTTTATTTTTTTTGGGGTGTTTGTTTGTTTGGAAATGGTTGAAATGGCTAAGATATGTGGTTTTTGAAATGTTGGTGATGTGACGCGGGGTTCACATTGTTGTAGCTGATCAGGTGGAGGTTCCTATTGGTGGGTGGGACTGTTCTTCCGGTATTAAAGGTGGTGGACGATGGCCAAAAGAGATGGGGGCTGGTGAGATAAGAATCTGGGTGTTAAAAGTTTCTCTAAGGAGATTAGATTTAGTTGAGGAATTTTAATAATTAGTTACATATTTTTGGCTCTTAGTTATGGTTTTCTGATTCATAGTTAGCTTTTGCTTAATAGTTATGAAATTCAGATATATAGTTATGATTTTAGGTTATTAGTTATTAATTGTGGTTAATAATTATGGTTGAATGGTTGATAGTTGTGATTCTGGCTATTAGGTATTGTTTTCTGATAAATAGTTATGATATTTGGGTATTTAGTTATTATCGTTTTTTACATTTTAGTTTCGGTTTATGGCTAATAGTTTTAGTCTAGAAATTAGCTGAAAGATTATAATTATAGTATATGAATAATTATTTATTAATTTCATGAGTAAGAATGATGCATGGTTTTATGGTTATAGTTTTGATATTTGGTTAACAATTATACTTTGAGGGTTGATAGTATGGGCAGTCAATAGTTATGATTTTAAGGTCATTAGTTTTATTTATTGTATGCATTAGTAAACATTGTTTTTGCATTGGTTATTTGAGGTTGGCATAACTAATGCAAAAATGCGATAGTTATTCAAGAAAGAGAGAATTAGTGCCTTAGTTATTTAAAAAAGAGAGAATTATTTATGCGTGATAATAAAACGCATTATAATCTGATTTTTATGATATAACTAATATACTTGAACGCTTAACTAATATACTTCAGCGTTTAACTAATATACTTCAGCGCTTAACTAATTCACCCAGAAGCAATTTAAAGCTAGCATAACTAATAGGTGCAAGCGCTTAACTAATTCTACTGCTGGTTTGATGCACGCGCGTGATGTCAGCATGGCATCAGCGGTCTCACGTTAACACTAACGTGAGACCGTCTCTCCAAAAACGGACTCAAACATAAATAACTGCAAAAAAAAGGAGCTCATCGTTTTGTAAGGGAAGCATTGAACGCTCCATGCTGGAGCGCACGCTGGCAGCAAGCGTTGCATCCTTCTGCTCCAGTTCTTCCATCCTGGAATGGATATATATTGCTACAAAATGGTTATGTAGGTACGTAAATACTTAGGGCAATTTTAGTTATAGCCAGCGAAATAGACTCGTACCCGTGACCCGACCCGAAACCCGTTTTTCAACCGAAAATAATGACCCGAAAATAACCGATACCCGAATAACCCGACCCGGCCCAAACCCAACCCGAAAGTAAAACCCGAATATACCCGATCCGAAAATGACCCGACCCGAAATTGACTCAATAATGATGACCCAAACCCGACCCGACCCGAAAAGTTGTCATATTAGTTATTTTTTAATCAAATTTAAGGAAAAAATTGTAATGAAATGCTATATATGAGCTAGCCATTGCCTATTAATTATTTCACTTGCTCTTATTAATCTTATATGTGTTTTATTTATTTGCTAGATTAGAAACCCGATTTAACCCGATCCGATTTAACCCGACCCGATTTAACCCGGCCCGATTTAACCCGAACGGACCCGACCCGAACACAACCCGAAACAAAAAGTGACCCAGTTATGACCCGATCTGTAATGACCCGACCCGTATGACCCGTTAGCCACCTCTAATTTTAGTCATGGTCAACTATATGTTACAATCTCAAGAGTTTTAGGAAATATGGACCGAAAGTTTTAATTCGTAATAAGGAGGGCCGAACGTATAATGCTACCCAGAATGTAGTATAGAGATAAGTGTTTACATTTAGAGAATTAAATAAAGAGCTAAAGTCATTCAATAATAACTCTTACTAATTGATACCTATTTAAAGGTTCAAAACACCTAATGGCAAGTCTGAACATTATTGTTTAAAAAATCTCACTTGTAAGACCCTTACTTTATGAGTAAGGTAAAACCAAGAGAGTTCCTACATAAAGCAAGATAAACATAATTAAACTCATAGGTCGAGATATAATATTATTCCGCATCAGTACTATTTCCTGCGCTATCCCTCTACAACTCAGCATATGATGTTTGGCCGTTATCCTGAAAGTAACTAATAAGCTTGGATGCTGCGATGGTTATGTTTGGCTTTTATACAGGTTGGATTAATAGGATGATGGAGTGTGTTTGTACGGTCTCATTCTCGGTTTTGGTTAACGGGAAACCTTCAGCAAATTTTTGCCCTCAATGGGGCATCTGTCAGGGTGACTCGCTTTCGCCGTATCTATTCATACATTGTGCAGAGGTTTTTTCGCACTTGATTCTGGAAGCTGAGGAGAGAGGTTCTTTGAGGGGTATTAAAGTGGCTTCTATGGCTCCTTTTATTAGTCATCTTTTATTCGCTGATGATTGTATTATCTTTTCTAGAGCTACTATGCAGGATGCAGAGGCTATTCAACAAGCTCTTGAGCTTTATGAGATGTCATTGGGGCAGAAGGTAAACTTTGATAAAACAAATATTTCGTTTAGTCAAGAAGTGCCTACGGCTCGTCAGGAGAGTCTCTCTCATCTTGTTGGGGTTCAGGAGGTTGATATTCACGATAGATATCTTGGCCTGCCTAATGTGGTGGGAAGATCAAAAAAGGTGATTACTAGGGGAGTGAAGGAGAAGATATGGAAGAAGCTTCAACGATGGAAAGGGATGGTGCTATCTAAAGCTGGTAGGGAGGTCATGATAAAGGATATGGCCCAATCTCTTCCTACCTACACGATGAGTGTGTTTAAGTTCCCATCTTCTTTCTGCGATGAGATCAGGTCTCTTATTTCTCAGTTCTGGTGGGGTCAAAAGAGTGACGAGAGGAAGATTCATTGGGTGGCGTGGAAAAAGTTATGTAGGCCTCAAAGTGAGGGTGGGGATGGGTTTTCGAGATATGAAGATGTTTAATTGCGCTTTGTTGGGGAAGCAAGGGTGTAACACCCCGTAATTTTCACCCTTTATTTTTGGTATTTGTTTACATTAAAATGATTTTTTTTTCGTAAAAATAAATAATTTATTATTTAAATTATTTTGGAACGTGTTGTGAAAATGTGTATATATATTTATATGTTGTGATATATTTATATATATTTATTTTAAGTTAGTTATTTATTTTAAAGGTTATATTAGTTTCGTTATTTGTTTAGGCGTTTAGGATGCAGTTTTGTCGCGTATCGTTTTTTGTAACGTTGTTGGACCGACTTGGGTGATGAAATGTTGCATCGCATGTGGCGTGTCTTGCTGGCCGAATATCAACAATTATGGTGTGGAGGATGAAGAGTTTTGGTGCTCATTAAGTTAACCTTTGGATCTCTTATAACCCCCTATTTAATTCCCCATTAACCCACCTTTATAATCCCCCTTTAAACCATTGCTTAATGAGGTTATTAATCAGGTTTTTGCTGCATTCTAACCCCCATTTTTGCCCAACCCTTAGAGAGGAAGAGAAAGAGTTCTTCTCTCTTCTCGGATTTTCATCCATTTTTGTACACCTATTTTGTTTGCATCATATCTCCTTTGTTTCTTATCCGAATTGGACGTGTGAGTAGTCAAAATCCATCTACTCGGAAAGATCTTGCTTGTGGTATAATTTGTTTTTGGAGAAAGGGAAAGACGCGACTGCAGTTTTCGTTTCAATCAGACGAGTCATCCGGTTTTTGTTCCATGTCACGCCTTCACGAAATTAACCATATCCGGAGATCTAAGCGTTGGATCATTCTCAAATTTGGAAAGCACGTTTATAACATCTTGATCTTCACTTTGACCAGAGCGATTGTGAATATGACCTTTCAATCACCGGACATCATGGTCGGACCAGAACAGCACGAAATGAGATTTTTCAATGTTCAAGAAGAAAACGCCTAGTGACTTGTTGCTACAATTATCGTTCGTTGTGCTTTGGGGTTGGAAGAGGAATTGGATTGTATGAATAACTCTTAACTATCTCTTTAGACTCAGCTCTCCTCCCGACGTTCCAGGTAACTAGTAGTTATCTTAGAACGATAGAGATTAGAGTATTTTTCGGTATTAGATTATTACGCTAGGAATTGTTTAAAAATACTTTTTGAATGAAATTATTGATGAAATTTGACGTGGATAGACTTGATGTATGCTGTATGAATATTGTATGCAGAAAAATAATTTTCGTCTGGGTTTTAATATTTATTCGATTTATTTGGTAATTTATGCGTTTTTGGCTTATTTGCATAATAATTATTGAAGGAATGTTAAAATTGCTGAAATTATTTTTCGTGAATCATGTTATATGTGTAGTATGTATTTCATGCCTTGGAATAATTTTTGCCTACTGATTTCAGGTTTATTTAATTGATTTATCTGTTTTTGCATTTTCGTATATGTCTGTATATAAATCGTGAAAATTATTTCTGGAAGCCGAAAAATCCATTTATTTGTATATTATGCATTACCGTGAGTTTATGCATGTTATGTAAATTTTTGGTAATTTTTGGGCGTTTATGTATATTTTTTATTATTATATTGGCTTTATTGGGTATTCTGTAAATTAACGTTTAAAAAATACTTGTAGAGTCCGAAAATTATAAATAAATTTTGTACCATGTCAGTAGAGCCATAAGTGTCGTATGATAATTTTTGTGTTATTTTACTGATTGTACTTATTAGTTTATTAATTATTATTGTGTTTTTGTTATGAGTTTGAGGATATCTTTTTAATTATTTAAGAGCTTGTTAATCAGAAATAATTTGTGACCTTTTATGTTCTTGGAAGCTGGTGTTTAGTAAGTTATTGTGAGTATTATTGGGTATCATTATGTTTATGTTTTGTTTATGTAAAAATGATTAGTTGTGTACGTTTCATTTATTTAATAAGCCTTGAAGTTAATTGGTGATCTTATTTGATAGGATGCATTTCTGATTGAACTGTTAGTGTTGTAAAACTAGTTTATTATCATTGTTGATGCTTAGTGATGTTCAAAGTATTGTGGTTGGAGATATTTGTTGTAAGTTTGTAAGTTATTACTTTGAAGAAATTTTGAAAAAATATCTTTTGATGAATTATGGATATAAGGGCGGGTGGCATCCCTTTTGACTAATATTTTTTAGATGAATGATACTTTGATGATATTTATGATTTTATTTTGAGATAAGAATATCCGGTGGGATAGATGTAGTCCCCGGTGAAGAACATGCCAACAACCTGGTTTGCGAACTAGGGGTAAAACTGGGTTAATTGTTGTCGTCCAAGAGGTCAGGGAGTTCTGTGTGTTCTACCCTGCATCGGGAGTTTGGCCATTCTTAGACACAGGCAGTGGGGAACGTAAGCCCATAGACTGACCTGAAGATTGCGATCTGACAAACCTTAGGAAGTGAATTGCGATTCACTGGCGTTCGGTTTCTGACTCAATAACTGATTTATCTATGTTTTTATTATTATTAAAGTACCCTTGAGATGATTTATTCATTTTATCTTTTATATTACTTGAGAGCTTTATGATTTTTGGATGCATGTCATAGTTGTCTTGACCTTATGTTTCCTTTCTTATTAATCTATGTCTGAATTGTACTTTGATTTCTTTTGTTCTGGGAGAACTGCTAGTTACTCCCCATTGATTGTGGATGTTTGTTGATATATTTTGCAGGTGGTGTTGATGGGAATCTTCTTTGGTTTTGGGCTCGGGTTGAGATGTGAGCACTAAAATGTTAGATGTTTTAGGCCTAAACTTTTAGTTAGTTGAAGAGTTGGTTTTATCTTTTGGATATTACTCTAATTAATTTAATTTACTTATACTATTTACTTATGTTGGTTTATCACATAGTTATTTAAACACATTTCTTGTAGTAGTGACATTCCCAGAAGACGATGTTTCCGCCATCGTCAAATTAATACTATTATTATTTTCTTTCTTTTCCGCTTTGAAATTCTGGGGTGTTACAAAGGGTGGCGCCTTGTTATGAACCCGGGGAGTTTGATTGAGCAGCTCTACAAGGCTCGCTATTATCCGATCACCTCTTTTCTTGATGTGGAGCTAGGAGAGCACCCGAGCTACACTTGGAGGGGCATTTGGGAGGCTCGTTGGGTTCTGAAGAGGGGGGTGAGATGGAGAGTGGGGGATGGTGAGAAGATTAGGGTGTGGCATGATGATTGGATCCCAAGGTCGCAGTCCCGCAAGGTCTTGTCTCCGCATGGTAAAGCATGGTCGGATCTGAAGTTGGCTCTTTAATTGACCCCATATCTAGAACTTGGAATGAGGTACTTCTTTCTAAATTCTTTCTTCCATTTGAAGTTGATCGAATTTTGAGTATCCTGTTGAGCCATCGTCTCCCGGAAGATACTATTTGTTGGGTTTTTGGAGAAGAATGGAATTTATTCTGTGAAATCTGCTTATCATGTTATAGTGAATGATGCTTGGTTGTTTAATGAAGAGTCTTCCTCTTCCATGGATGATTTGTGGAAAATTATTTGGGGTGCCTCGGTTTTGCCTAGAGTGAAAGTGTTTGCTTGGAGAGCTTGCTTAAATGCTTTACCTACTAGCCTTGCTTTACATCGTCGATTGAAACATATTTCTCCTCAGTGTAGTTGATAAGAGACATTTATGTCACTTCTAGGAGTAGTTTTTAGATTGTTTTCATAGTTTATTTTCATTTATTTCTATCTATTTTAGCCTTTATTTCTTCATTTTATATTTTGTAGCTTAATTTGTTTAAGTGTAATTTTACTAGTTTTTAGCTTTTAATTTAATTTTTTATTTGTTTCCATTTTATTATTTTTATATCTCTCGTTACTCCCCATGTGTTTTGGTTTTGGTTGTAGGTAAGCGTTTCGGTTTATGGTGTACAAGCTTCAAGTTAGAATTAGTGGCAAGTCTATCCTTCACCACACTTTGTCTTAAGCCTACACATCACAAGCCAAACTAAGCCATTGTGCTCCCTAACCTTCACCATACACAAACTCTTAACCTACACTACACCAATGCCCAATACATTACCACCACCTCTATTCCACCTTCCTAACACAACACTACAGCACCACCCCCACCCTATCTAGGACGAAATCTCCACCTCTGCTCCATCAGTAATTCTCACCCAACCAAGAGCAGCGGGCGCTTCTCTGTACAACGAAGCGGGCGCGCCATTCAAATTCAAGACAAGCAGAAAAGTTCCAGAATGTTTAGAACACCCTGAAATTCGCACAACGCGGGCGCGCGTCAGACACCAGCGCGGGCGCTCCGACACATTGTACGAAATTAATGAAGCTCGACGGTCACGATTTGATTTGAGTTTGAACTGTAAACTAAGCCGTGCGATGTCGATGATGGATGATGAAATTCAGCAGCCATTCGGTCCTGATAGAAGAATCCCGTTAAAATCAACGGCCAAGATGGATGATGATGATGATTGATGGATGTTGATGATGGATGATCGATGATGATGATGTTGACGAGCAGGGTCGTTCCTGACAATTTATGGGCCCTAAGCGAACTTAGAAATAAGGGCCCCTATCGCCTATCGGGATCGATCCTAAAATTTATAGGCACTATGCCAAAAGATAAATTAAAGTCTTCTTACCTAAAACTATAATTTATATTTTTAAGCACATAATTTCATTAAAAATTGTATAAAAATAGCAGAATTTTATTAAATATTAAAAAAATGTATCAGTTTTTACTTATCTCACCCAACGTGTGCTATATTTTTTTTTACGGGAACGATGTGCTACCCTTATCATCATACAATATCTTCCATCTTCCGAAAATAATCTTGAAAGTTTATGAAACATCAAACATTTATCTAACCTACGAAATATAATCATCTAATTAGTAGAGTAATTATATTAATGAACTAAATCACTACAAATCGATTAATAATCATAGTATAATAAATTATAGTAAAACCAGACATTTAGAGTAATGGAATCATATGGATTTTATATATAGCGTTAGTATTACTTTTCTTAGGAATGAGGCAGGATGTAAAATACAATGACTTTGAAAAAGAAAAATACAATACCAGTCTTCTATCTTCTAGACAAGTCTTAAAGAAAGAAAAGAAGGCAAGTTGAACTCACTGGCAAACTGCAAATTGCTAACAAGCACGATGTGCAGCAAATCTCAACTAAATAAATCCATGAATCAGAAACTAGAACCCAATAGGCTAACTTTTACTCCATCAGCCTTATACAGATCCAGTTACGAAAAAAAATTCCTTCAGGGGTGAGAAAAAAATTCTCGTTGCCATATTTAAGAGAAGGTTAATAACTATATTTGGGAAAATATGGAAATTTTCCACGAGTTTAATGATGTTTAGAGAAAATTTTGGGAATTAAAAGAAGGTTTTAATTTGAATCTTGGAAAGAGAGTGAGAAAGAGAAGAGCTGAAGAAGATGAGAAGTCGTTTGGTGAAGCGCGTTCTTTGTTCTTCAATCTTCACGCGTGTTTAGTCTGCAGCGACTTTTTTTTTCCTACTATTATTTTAAAACCTAGAAGATTGGGCCCCTTTTAGGCTTGGGCCCTAGGCCATTGTCCCTCTAAACACCCCTCAGGACCGAGCCTGTTGACGAGGTGGGCTGCAATTCTGCGAAGTAGGAGGGTAGCAGCGAAGAAGATGAGAAGAGTTTTGGGGTTTTATTTCCCAACTTTTAATTTCCTTTTCTTTTCTCCTTTTCTTTCTTTTCTTTTCTTCACTTGTTGCTGTACAACCTCACGTGTTTCAATTCATTCCCTTTTATTTTCTTTTTCCTTTTTTATTTTTCCCTTCTTAGTTGTGACTCATTTTCTTTTATTTTTTTTTCTCTTTCAATTTTAGGAGTAGTGTAAATACCTTTGAAGAGTTTTTTTTAGCCTAAGAAGTTTGATATTATTCACCACTCTTATTTTTAGAATAGTTAGGGTTTAAGGAGGATTAGCCTTCATAGGTTAGTTTAGAGGAGAAAGTGAGAAAATCAATGAGAAATGGAGGATTTTGGATAATCATCTAGTGACAAGAAGATTTGAGGTTTTCTTTTCATCTATCAATGAGAATTTCTTACTCTCTCCCTCCTCTTTTATTGCTTTATTTTATTGTTTTTCTTAAATTAGTTGTTCATGATTAGTTTGATTATTTGTGGTTTATATTGTTTAGTTTAATGTTAGATTAATGATTATTATCATGTTATTAGTGCTTATTTCTCTAAAGTCTTCATTTTTGCATTTATGGAGTAGTTTGTTGGTTAGGATTTGGGTGAAAACTCTCATTAAAGTTATGAATTTTGCACTCTTTTTGGGGGTTTAATTTGGTTGATGGGTTTAAATGAACTATTGGGGTTTCTATTGGTAGTTTTTGTGGTTAGCCTCCATAGAAACTTAAATGCTAGTCACTTCAATGAAGGATTGAAAGATGAAATTGAAGAGTTGAATCCCCATATATTCACTTAGCTAGACTTGCATGACAATAGGGGTTTTAGCTAAGGGGTTTAATTTGTCATCTTGTCTTTCATGTTCTTGAGTTGGAGTTTTGGTGCATGAAAATAGACATTAATCCTCAAGTAACCCTTTTTAGCTTGAAAGAGTAATTATGGATTTAAGAGATGACCCCTTTTTATCCATTGCTATTGTTATCCCCCTTCTTGTTTGTTGAAGTTCATGATTTATTTGAGTGGTGAATCCCATGTCCTAGTCCCTCTAATATTATCGTAAACCTTTGTTCTTTGCTTGATTTAGTTCTCTTTAGTTAATTCGTACATAGCATAAAAAACAAAACCCAAATTTCAATCACCATTGTCCTAACCTAGATTATTATAATCAACATTTTCGGTGATTATTACCCTTAGTCCTTGTGGAAGAAAGACCCTTACTTGTCACTTTACTTAGTTTAGTGGTTTAGTTAGGTTTTGTTTGACTTTAGGAGACTAGTAACGACCTAGTTTTCCCCATGTCAGTAGTATTTGTGGTTTTGGTGAGGAAACGACTTTTCATGCTATACATGCCTGTGGTTTTTGCACAAGGGGTGTGGGAGAAGAGTTCTTTTGACTTGTCCCCACCTAGGGAATGTGGGTCTTTGATGGAATGGTGGTCGAAGTGCTTTAGGGAGTTGGAGAAGGAGGAAGTGGACATGTTTCTCACGGTCTGCTGGGCATTGGGGGGCGCGCTGTAAAGCTGTCATGGAAAAAGAATTCTCGCCGCCGACTGCGACGTTATTGTATGCAGCGAAGACGTGCAAGGAGGCAAGGGAGGCCGAGGACCAACGCCCGAAGGCGTGTGCGAGGCTGCTGCAGCCCCTCCCTGTGCGCTGGAGTGCGCCATCTGATGGGTTGTGGAAGTGCAACGTGGATGCGGGAGTTGTGAGGGATGCTGGCGTGGGTGTTGGGTTGGTTTGTAGGGATGAAATTGGGGATGTGCAGGGCTGCGCTGTGCTGCAGCAGTGGGTTGGCTAGGAGACCCGCGTGGTAGAGGCTCGGGCAGTCTTAGAAGGTGTTCGATCGGTTGGCGAGGAGACTTGGCGTTCGAAGGCTTATCGTGGAGAGTGATTGCTTGCAAGTCATCAATGCTTTAAAGCTTAAGGAATCCGGGGCTAGTGATTTTCATTTGATCATAGATGATATTTTAGCTTTTATTTCTCATTTTGATGTTGTTATTTGGTCTTTTGTTAAACGTGCTGAAAACTCGGTGGCTCATATGCTAGCACATTTCCAACCTGTGGAAATTGGCTATAGGTATTGGGTGGACATTATCCCGGATGTTATAGTTAGCTTTGCTGCTCATGATTTATTAAAGTAGTGCCCTCTTTTGGGTTCCCCTCAAAAATAAGAAAGTAACTAATAAGCGTCACACCTCAAATACAAAAAAAAAAAAAAAGAAAGAAAAAGAAACTAACAAGGGTGAGCAATCAGCATTGTCCTTGTTTGGAATGCTATTAAATGATGCTAACTATAACAAATTTATTTTCCATCCGCCCATATTAATCGGACTTATTATATACAACCATATCATATTAATCGCAACTTTTCAATTTAGGCATGGACCTACTTTGTTTATTATTATTTTTGACTTTACAACTATATTTCACACCCTTATCGAAAATGATAAAAATAATATTTAAGTTATTACTCCTTAGACATGCCAACCCTCAATTAAAGGATTAACACAATTTAACCATAATAAAAAGATACCTTCTATCTTCAATCAAGTAAACGTTAAGAATAAAATTATAAAGCTCTACCCCACTTTATCTACATTCTAAAACTCTATGTATAAGGATGTATTGGGATTAATATGGAATGAGGGGGAGAATATATAATATTATATGTGAGAAAAGTCCCATGTATTCATATATATATATTCTTCAATATCATATCTTTTTGTTTATAGATCATTTTCATTACATTTATAGTATTTCCTCCGATTCATTTTAAATGAAATATAAGGAATTGACACAGAGATTTAGGAGAGGAAAGAAGAGAGATAGAGAGAAAGAAAATGAGGGACACATGTGATGAGGAGAGAGATAGAGATAAGTAAATACCAAATAAAAACGGCCTAAAATGTTAAATGTTTCATTTATTTTAGAACGGAGTAAGTTGTTGGGTTGAGTGGAGGATGGTGAAGCAAGGCCAAGCAAGCGAAAAACGAGCCGAAGGGAGCAGCCGGCCCAGCAGCCCGGGCGAGAAGCAGTAGGTGGCCCGGGCGGGTTGACGTGAGCCCGGGCGGGCGGGATCGTCTTCGCTCGGGCGGGCTTTATGGGGCAGTTTAAGACAGGAACTTGCAGGAAGTTTGTCTCGGGCGGGCAAGCATATTACTCGGGCGGGCGGTTTTCGGGCTCGGGTGGGCTAATCCAGTTTTAAGCACGTGTTTCGCGATTTAAGTTTAAATCATGGCCGTGGATTGCTTTTAGACCTAGGAGTATAAATACCTATTTTCTGGTTTTAGGAAGGGGTAACACACATATCTCATTGTTCAAACTCGAAGCCTCGTTTTTTCTAGGGTTTTAGGAGAGAGAGTGAGTTTGTGAGAGATTGTATGTTCACCATTGATTCTCCATTGATTCCATAGTGTAAGTTTGTGGGTTTTGTTCCGAAGCTCGGGTTTCCCACGTTAATCTTGGTGTGTTCTTTCTTGTTTTCTTTCTTCTTTGCATTACTTGGTTGTTATTTCAATTTCATATTTCTTCCTGATTATTGTTGATTATTGCACAAACTAGTTAGCACTTACTTCTAAATCACAACAATTGGTATTAGAGCTAAAGTTTAACTTGGGGAAAGTGATTTAGTGTTGTGTTAGTTTACTAGGATTTGTGGTTGAAAAATCAAAGTTTGGATTTTTTTGCTGTAGAAAAATCAAATTTTGGATTTTTTGGGTAAACTTAACAATGGAAGAAGGGAAATTGAGGATTGAGAGGTTTGATGGTAAAGATTTTGAATTTTGGAAAATGCAAATGGAGGATATTTTGTATCAAAAGAATCTTTACTTGCCTCTTGAAAGAAAGGGACCAAGTGGTATGCTTGGAAATGAGTGGAAAGTTCTTGATAGGAAAGCACTTGGAGTTGTGAGATTGACATTAGCCCTAGTGTGGCTTTCAATGTCAAGGATGCATGCGAAAACAACGGCGGGTTTGATGGAAACCTTGTCAAATATGTATGAGAAACCATCGGCTATCAACAAAGTATACTTGATGCGTCGTTTGTTTGATATGGAGATGGTTTTGGTAGTTCGGCCGCCGAACACATCAATGAGGTCAATTTGATTTTGAGTCAATTGTCTTTGGTGGATATCAAATTTGAGGATGAAGTGAAGGAATTGATTTTGTTGTCTTCTTTGCTCTTGTCATGGGAAACTATGATGACCGCCACTAGCAACTCCTCCGGCAAAGAGAAGTTGAAGTATGATGATGTGAGGGACTTGATTTTGAGTGAGAGCATTCGAAGGAGAGAGTCCGGTGAATCAGTGAGTGGTGCATATAGTAGTGAAAGTAGGGGGAGAAGGAATCAACAAAGGGAAAATGCAAGTCATGGAAGATCGAAGTCACGGGGGCATGGTAAACAGAATGGGGGAGCTCCTGTGGTGTGTTGGGGGTGTGGTGATGAAGGACATTTAGAGAGAGATTGTCCAAAGAGAGGGAATAGGAAGGGAAGAAGAAGGTTCAAGATAGTGATGAAGAGGAAGATGCATCAACTAACTTGATTTCGGAGTACGATTCCGATGCTTTGGTGGTAAGCATGGGTGATCCGAAAGAGTTGGTTGGGTGCTCGGGATCATGGATCTTAGCTTCGGGTTCTTCTCATTATTCCTCACCATGTAAGGAATTTCAAATCCGAAAAGCTTGGAAAAGTCTATATTGTGGATGGAAAGGTAGTGGAAGTCATGGGGCAAGGTGATGTGAGTTTAAAACTTACTCATGGTGGCTTGTTGGAGTTGAAGGATGTCAAGTTCATCCCAAAGTTAAAAAAAAAACTTGATATCGGTGACTCAACTTGCTACATCGAGTCACAAGGTTGTGTTTGATGGTGGTTCTTGGAAGCTTGTCAAGGGAGCTATGGTCACATCTCGGGGAACAAGAAGTGGAACACTCTACACCGTGTAGGGATGGCAATTGGGTGGGGCGGGTGCGGAGGATGGTACCTCCACACCCGCACCCGCATAAAATCCTCATCCCCATCCCCGCCCCACCACCCATTGCGGGAGAAAATCCCAGACCCATCCCCGCCTTACCAGCAGATACGTATTTAAACTCATCCCTGCCCCACCACCCGCATGGGTACCCGCTCCAGCTCGGCGTCGTACCCATTTCATCCCCGCGCCCACCACCCGCATCGGTATCCACAACCGTTTCGTACCTGTGTCATACTCACATATTTATATTTTGCAAGATAAAATTATTAATAATATAAGTATATAAATAGAATTTTAATAATAACTATGCGGGGCGGGCGAGTATAGCATAAAATCCACACCCGCTCCACCACCCTTTGCGGGTACCATTTTAATCCCCATCCCCGCCCATCCCCGCCAAACCTAGACCCATCCCCGTCCCACTTGGGCGGGGATGGGGCGGGTCTCTTACTTGACCCGCCCCATTGTCATCCCTAACACCATGGGGAGCACAAGAAAGGGGCCATGGAATTGGGATGGGAACTTCATGTAAGGTGTCGTTTGGTTAGAAACATATCGATAGTGGGCCAAGGGATGAGAATCGTGGTGAAGCGGTGTCCCGGTGGCAAATTGACCGGTAAACGCACAAGGTGAAGGGGTCGCACACAAGCAAGTTGTGCCGAAAATTTTAAGTGGAGCAAAGAGTGTATTGTTCGAGTGGGAGCAATGTGAGTTTGCTTTTGGAACAATGAGAAGCTTCTTTGGCTTAGGTGATGCTTGTTTCATTGGGGTTGGTTTGGACTTCAATGGACTTCTTTGGTTGGAGAGGAAGTGGTTGATCTTCCTTGATTGTAGAGGAAGGGATCTTCATTTAGTTGTGGTATTTCTTAGATGAACCGACCTCCGGGGTTAGGAGAGTGTGTAGGTTTATGTAGGGATGTTACAATTGTTTGGAGGTGTTGTTGTTGAGAATCAAAGTCGGTGTAGACTTTAATGTCTTTGTATTAGAGTTGGTGCAAATTTCATTGTCATTTCCTTAGTGTAGAGGAGATGTGTTTTATCATGGGATGCTTAGTCTAGGTGGGAGCATGACCAAGATGGGTTTGGAGAGATGTTGGATCGGGGTTGGTTGAAACCTCGGTGTTGTTTTCTTTTGGTGAAAAGGAAGCTTGCTGATCATTGAATTCTTAGTTTCTCACCAATATGTTGGGCCAATTCTACCTCAATTTGATATCTCGATGTTTGTCTGACCATTTTGTTTACATGGCTTGGTGTGTGGAAGATCTGTATAAACAGAGAGTATATGCTCATTACTACGTCTACCACCAGGAGAACTTTCCCAAGTACTACAAACATTTGCATGGTATCATAACCATCCAAAAATTTGGATTGATCTTTGTAGGCATAATTTTTTATTTATTAAATACTACATCATCATTTTAGCTCATTGAAGTCAAACATTGACTTTTATAAAAGAATATAGATGATAAGTAAAATTAATTAATTTGGGCCTCTGATTAAATTTGGTCTATTTTAATCGATTATTATATTGAGTCAAAAGTCCAATATAATATAAGAATTGGGTCATTTAATCGATGACGATCATGAGATCTAGGGAAACTACTAAAAAATCCCCAAATCCTATAAAGCTCTATGAATAGAGTCCTTTTATATCATTATGAGGAGAGGAGAGGAGAAAATAGACGGCAAAATCTTAAACTCTCAAACACTGTGTACATCGAATCAGAGCATCAAAATGTTAGAGAATGTAACCTAAATACAAAGGTCAATAATATATTAATTTGTTCACATATTTTGATTCTATTTTGCAAATTTAAGATTTGCGTTTATAAATTTGACACGCTCGGTAGGACAATTTCTACCTCTCATCTCTATTTCCAAAAATCAATATACTCAGGCACCTTGAAGGCGTATAAGAATGGTGATTAAACAAGCAAATCCGACCACGGTGGATGATAAGACGTCATGAGATTAATGGCTTCAAGTGTAGCATCTCTAATTGGTCCACTAAACAAGGAGTAAAAACTATAGATTGCTTGCTAGAAAAATGGAGGAAGAACTTCTTTCTCTCTCTTTCTCTATAGTACACGACCAAGGGGGTTTTTGGAGAGCATTAGGGTTTTTGCTTTTCTCTCACTCGATGTTGGTTATTCTCCTAAACTTACTCTACTTGCCTAATTTGTGTGACTTAATATGATTTAGATATTTTAGCAATAAATCTAATCTTGTCAGGATTATAGATTGTAATTGGTTTCTAACAAAACATTACAACCACCTAATTATCTTAATTAATTCATCTCAATAATTATCCTACATTCTATTACTAGTAATTGCTTAACTTGATCAAATTACATATTCCTTCAGATAACGCCACCACCCATAGCTCTTAGAGGAAGCAAGCTAGCAACAATATTTGATTGTATTAATGCTCAAAAAATTATGATATACAAAAGGCTGTGCAGCAAGATGAGTTTAACAACTTCACATACTTGATATGAGAGTGACTTGTTTTATAAGTTCTTTTAATAGCATTTTCTAATTGTACCTTGAACAAAAACTTTTATATTAAATCACAAATATTATTGTATTATTTGAACCAAGGCATCAAGCATCATTGTCATATTAGCTATATTTAGAAAGTCTTGATTAGACCTGGTTATTAAAAAGTCAAATTTATAGGACTTTTAGTGGACAGGGCTTAGGGCGGTAACATATTCCTGATTATTAGCTTCAATGGACATGATCATTATTGGACAGGGTCATTATAGGGCGATAAAATATCCCAATAATTTTAAAAAATATATTAGATATTGTAAAAATAATTCCATGTATGGATTCCTATTAAATTATACTCACTTTTTTCTCTCTCCGTTCATTATTTTTCTTATCCGGTTGTCGACCCACCCATTATCGGCCCGTTATCGACCAACGACCCGCATTGACCCGACTGGCTAGCGACCCCTTATAAGGTGACCCTTTTGTGACCCGACACGCTATCGACCCGCCCAATAACCAAGTCTAGTCTTGATGAAGCTGATATCTTGGTTTGGTTTCAATATACAACATTTGTGATCCGATACAAAACTCAGAAAATCATTACAGATGAGAAATGTTTAGAATTAGGGCTGTGCAAAGACCAGGGTCGAACCAGAATCTGGACCGGACCGGACCGGACCGAATCGAAGATTCCGGTCCGATTCTTGGCCCACAAAAAATACTAATTCCGGGTTTTCGGTCCGGTCCAAACCCGAAAAATTCCGGTTCGGACCGGTGGACCAGAATTTCTGATTTTTTAGTAAATAAAAAAATTTATATGTTAAAAAAGTTTAAAAGGTAAAAAGTTAGAAAGTTAAAAATCTACTATATATATTTCCTCTAGGAATATTGTTATTAAGATTATTAAATTTTAATGTATCTCATTTATAAATATGTTTAAATCAAATATAGATTCCGGTGCAACAGGTCCAAAACCGGACTGAACCGAAAAAAATCCAGTCTGGACCGGACTGGAAATTTCTGGTCCGATCCAGGTCCAAAAATTTTCCAGATTCCGGTCCACTGGTCCAGCCGGTTTCGGTCCGGTCCGGTCCTAGACCGGTGAACACCCCTAATTACAACAATTATGAACCTGACAGACCTCAACCTAATACCAACAAGAAATTTACCATAACCGTCTTTGCAAACGAAACAACGCATTAACAATGTTTGGCTTATTAAGAGTCACCAGAAAAGAGTTGGGTGATTTAAAAAAGAACAGAATAATCAGGCATCCAGTAGCGAGATAAAAGGAAGTTAATGGCCAGCAAGAAAACATTTACACCATCAATAGTCTGGTTTCAAGCACTGAGTTACGCCCAGAATTTAGCTTAGTAGTACATATGTGCATGAAAAATTGACAACAAACCAATGCCTTGAGAATATAGAATCTTTAGTTGATAGGTACTGCAATTGGACGGATGATCGTATTCATGCTTTAACTGTATCAATCAGAAACTCCTAACCAAAATTTAGAAGGCTTTTTCTCATAAACAAAAATACATCTCCTCGAGTATCAAAAATCTTTGTAACATTAGAACCCTTCACGAGCCACCAACTTCTCAGGTACTGTTTTAGGTTTTGAAGAATATAATTTCAAATCTAGCTTCTTTTGCACTGATGGGACGCTGTCTTAAATTTCAGAGCTTTATGAAAATTTGTACCTAATAATTCAAGTTCAAATTTTACAGAAAAAAGAATTACTACAAGGTAATAAATGCATTTAGCTACCATAAGCGTTAGTAGTTGCTTAATAAAATTAGGGATCTTGATGACCACTCATATAAGCTATTTCTTCTACATGAGGTCACTCTTGCTAGAGAAATGCACCGTTAACTATTGAGTGAACATCAGCAAGTGATTGTTTTATAGTATCAAATCAGAGACTTACCAGAACTTATCCTACAAGGTTTTGAGTGGAGATCCGGCATTGGTGAAGTATGAAGCTAAATCAATATGCAAATCATCGTACATACTGAGGAAAGGATGTTCCTGGATTATCATTAAGCAAGACATAAATTCATAAGGGCTGCCAGGAAAACTGAAGGGAGACAGTAAACCAAAGAATGCTTCTAACGAAAATTATACGGTAAATTAAACATATTGTTGAGAATAGTCATTGTTATGTGCCAGCTCAGCACAAGTTGTCAGATTTACTTTTCTTCTTTTTCTGTTTTCTTCTTTCCTTTTCTGTTTTTACTCTTTTGTAATAAATAAATTTAGGAAGGTTGTTAGCTAGTTTTATTATTCAGTTTTAGTGTCTCATTTCCTGTAACAAATTCTCTCAAAGTAATAAAAGCTTAGTTCTAGATCCTGAGCTCAAGAAGCGAGCAATGAGGGAGAAGGTTTGCTAATTTTGTTTGCTAATAGATAATCCACCATACAAATCATTTCAACAAGCTGATCAAAGTAGCAACAGACAACTTGTTGGCAACAAGAGAAATTCACATTTCTACTGTGAGTTCTGCAAGATGACAGGACACACCATGGATAGGTGTTTCAGAATTCATGGCTTTCCTTCAGACACAAAAGGGTATAATTCAAGAAGGTTTGCTAATTTTGTTCAAGGGGATGATCCTAATAATGACAATGGTAGTGACAGCATGGTTTCTCCTAGCCTTACTAAGGAGCAATACACTCAGCTCCTAAACATGCTAGATAAGTCCAAGGAACCTGAAAATGTCAAGGCATCTCCTACAGAAACCTCTGGCAGTGCATACTTTGCATGTAAACTATGCTTATTTTCTCATTTTAACAGTGGTTGGATTGTTGATAGTGGTGCTACAGACCACATTTGTCATGATTTGTCATTATTTACCTCTCATAAACCACTGAATCATGAAGACAACACCATTTACTCATATTGGTGTGGTTAAATTGAATTCACATATCACACTAAAAGATGTCCTATATGTTCATGATTTCCATTTTAACCTGATTTCAGTTCACAAATTGTGTGAAGATATGCCTTGCATTGTGATATTCACTTCTACTTCATGTGTAATACAGGAGCCCTCCTTGAAAGAGGAAATAGCTCTTGGTAAACTCAAATCAGGACTCTTCTATGCTGATGAGGGTCTTCTTCACTGTGGTGACTCTAATCCTTCTGCTACTCACTTAGCTACTACTGTAAATAGCTCTGCTTTTGCTTCTATGCATGATAATGTGAAGTTGTGGCACCTTAGGTTGGGGCACCTTCCTTTTAGTCAAATAAAACATGTAATTCCTGATTTACATGATAAATGCTTGATTGACTCCATTTGCCAGATTTGTCCTAGTGCCAAACAATGTAGAATGCCTTTTCCTACTAGTGAAATAAAGATCACTAGATGTTTTCAACTCATCCACATTGATATCTGGGGTCCTTATAAGGTCTCTACTCACACTGGTTGCAACATGTTTTTAACAATTGTGGAAAATTTTAGCAGGCACACTTGGGTTCATTTGTTGAAATACAAGACTGATGCTGTGAATGTCTTAGAAAATTTCATTTTACATGTAAAAAATCAGTTTGGTGTCATGCTTAATTGTATTAGGAGTGATAATGCCAATGAATTATGGAAGGCAAAGCCCTTTTGTTGTACAAGAGTCATGGTATTGAACACCAAACAAGTTGTTCTGACACACCACACACCACACAGAATGGTGTTGTTGAACACAAACATAGGCATCTATTAGAGACCTCTAGAGCTTTATTTTTCCAATCCAAACTTCCTGACAAGTTTTGGGGTGAGTATGTCTTATGTGCTACATATCTCATCAATAGGATGCCTCTTCCAGTCCTTCACAATATTTCTCCTTAAGAAATCTTACATAAAACTCCTCCTTCATTGGATCATATTCGAACTTTTGGTTGCTTATGTTTTGTTTCCACTTCTAAAGCTCACATAACTAAGTTTGATTTTAAAGCTAATGCATGTGCTTTCATTGGTTATCCATCTTCTCAAAAGGGTCACAAAGTAATACACCTTGATACTCATACCGTCACTGTCTCCAGAGATGTGGTGTTCCATGAGAGATATTTTCCCTTTCACATTTCTACTTCTTCTTCCAATACTTTCAATTTTTCTTACCATCTTCCAACCAAACACACATCTTTCCTGATCCATTTGATTCTTATTCATCTTCCTTTACTCCTTTCACTTCTCAGAATACTCCACCACATACCTCTCCATTTTCCCATCCATCATCACCATCTTCTCATTCTAATGTGCCAGCTCACTGTTCTTCTACTTCACCAAACACATCTCCACTTTCTCATCAACCATCACCATCTTCTTCTTCCTCTTACCTGCTACCTCATTCTTCTTCTCCTTCTACTGTTAAAGATCTCAGTCACTTTGCTCCTCCACCACCTCTTAGACAATCATCCATAGTGTCACATCCTCCTTCATGGATGACAGATTATGTTTGCAGCCTTGCTTCTGGTCCTTCTCACTGGTGCAACTTGGTGAGCTATCAATCTATTCCCTCTTCTTCCCAAGGGTTCATAGCTCACTCTACTTCTCTTAAAGAACCTTCCACATACAAAGAAGCATCCTTAGACAGTAGATGGGTAGATGCTATGGAAAAGAAATCGTCATCTCTTGCTTCCAACAATACTTGGGATACTGTTTCTCTTCCTGCCAATAAGGAACCCATTGGCTGTAAATGGGTTTATAAAATCAAGCTAACGGTTGATGGGACTGTAGAAAGGTTTAAAGCTCGTCTTGTTGTTAAGGGTTACACACAAAAGTTTGGCATTGACTACCAAGAGACCTTCTCTCCTGTTGTTAAGATGTCAACTGTCATAACTATCATTGCATTAGCTGCTCAAAAGGGTTGGTCTTTGTATCAACTCAATGTTAATAATGCTTTTCTTCATGGAGATTTCCATGAAGAAGTCTATATGAATATTCTTGATGGTGTTCCTCATTCTGGTAATCAAGTTTGTAAACATAAAAAATCTGTATATGGGTTGAAGCAAGCAAGTAGGCAATGGTTTGCCAAGTTGGTGGTTGAACTTAATGACCAAGGTTTCCATCACAGTAAAAATGATTGCTCACTCTTTATCAAGAAGGAGGGTTCTAAAATTTCTTTAGCAGCAGTTTACGTAGATGATATAATTCTTACTGGGAATTATATCCCCACTCTCACCTCTTTGAAGCGTCATTTACATACAACCTTCAGTATCAAGGATCTGGGACAACTAAGTTTCTTTCTAGGCCTTGAAATTAGTTATCTACCAGAAGGTATTGTGCTCACTCAAAAGAAATTTACAAAGGAACTTCTTCTTGAATCTAGAATTTCTCATTTTAAGGCTGTTGTTACTCCACTCCGTGTCAACCTTAAACTTCATGTTGATCATGGTGATATGTTACCAGATGCATCCTTGTATAGAAGTTTAGTAGGGAAGCTTAACTTCTTGACAAACACCACACCTGAGTTGGTTTTATTGTACAAAACCTCAGTCAGTTTATGCATTGCCCTCACACTTCCCATATGGAAGCCTTAAATCATACACTTCGATATGTTGCTCACACTGAAGGCCAAGGTATTTTGTTGAAGGCCTCAGATACTTTGACTCTCCAAGCCTTTTTGGATTCTGACTGGGCAGCCTGCCCGGACTCCAGACGATCCATAACTGGGTATGTTCTTCAACTAGGAAGCTCTCCTATCAGCTGGAAATCTAAGAAACAGGCTACGGTTTCTAAATCTTCCTCAGAAGCCGAATATCGGGCTATGGCCAGTGCAGCAGCTGAAGTATCCTGGATGGTCAGACTTCTAGAGGAGCTGGGTGTTTTGGACTTGAAACCCATCACGCTTCATTGTGACAATTAATCTGCCATCTTCATTGGGAAAAATCCGGTGTTCCATGAACGCACAAAGCACATCGACATTGATTGCCATTTTACTCGAGAAAAGGTTATGGAAGGCTTACTTCAGGTCACCTATCTTCCCACATCCTCTCAACTTGCTGATGTCCTGACCAAAGTTCTGCCCTCTGCACAGTTTAACGATCTTCTTGGCAAGCTTGGCATGTTCACTCCACCTGCCTAGCTTGAGAGGGGTGTTGAGAATAGTCATTGTTATGTGCCAGCTTAGCACAAGTTGCCAGATTTACTTTCCTTCTTTTTCTGTTTTCTTCTTTCCTTTTCTGTTTTTACTCTTTTGTAATAGATAAATATAGGAAGGTTGTTAGCTAGTTTTATTATTCAGTTTTAGTATCTCATTTCCTATAACAAATTCTCTCAAAGTAATAAAAGCTTAGTTCTAGATCCGAGCTCAAGAAGCGAGCAATGAGGGAGAAAATCACTGTTGTTATTGTGTTGATTCACAACTTTTTACACATATACTTCATTTATTTTGAAACGGCCCAAAATGGTAAGTGTTTCATTTATTTTAGAACGGAGGGAATATATAATTTGAACTATTGGTAGTCCAATAGTACGTAAACAACTACTGAAATACACAAAAATAATACAAACTATGAAGTTCGTCAACCAAAGGATAGCAAACAAAATATCCAGTGGAACCTTTGGCCCTGTAAAATACCAGTTTAAATCTGCTTAGGTTGAATTTGCATCTAGCTTAGGTGGAAAAGGATGGTTCATTATTTTATTTTGTTATTTCACCCATATGATCCATCGCAGCATGTCCCATTTTTTTCTGGTTTGATTTGTCTATCTCTCGCTTTCTCATACTCCATCATCATCATCTTCATACTTCTCTAATTTCTCTCATCTCTTTTTCCTCACCATCATGGTTAAAAAAATATCTTCATGAGATGGGATAATTAGGTGACAGTAATGGATTAATCGGATCTTCTGTCAGCAGTCCACCATGACTCTACTGCAGAGAGTGTATTAGAGCGAGGCAGTGAGTTTGGTTTTTTTTAAGGAGATTTGAATCTAAAAAGATGACCAAATGAAGGAAGTTACTTGGTAATTTGTTGTAAAAGTATGTCATGTAAACTGAAACTTTCGGAATCTGTTTCCACCTAAGCAAAACTTAATTTACCAGCAAAATGACACCACCAGACATTTTCTTTGATCTACTTTTGTTACAAATTCCATGTTTCTTTGTATATTTCAATAGTTGTTTATTGCATCACTAATAATTTTGTATTATATATTAATTTAAAAATAATATTGAACTTTGAGGAGAACAGAAAATCGAGCCACATACCATTAGCTGTTGAGCAGAATGCCTAGCCTTTGGGTCTTTCTGTGAGCTGAGCAGATGAAAATAAATAGAGAGAATTGATTATAAACCTTATGCAAACTTCAGGAAAAAGGGAGTAGAGAAGAAGAATTAGCTACTACAGGATTCAATCCAACTTGATATAGATTAACACTAATGCCGAAGTATGTTCCATGTGAATTTCCACCTGAATCTGTGGGTGACTAGCTTTTACAAGGAAAGCCCATACTAAATAACTACTGGGTTCAGAAGGGCTCTCTTTGTGCTTATGCTGTATGAACTTAAGACTGCATGAATTAGGCTGGTTTTCAGCGGCAGAGTAGGGAAGTAGCATATGCTGTTCGGAAAATCATATTTACCGTCTGTTCTATACTCACGGTCTCACATAAAGCAAATGTTCCTCTCCAATCCCTGGAATAGTGTTTTTGTCTTCTCTGTATTTTTTTTTGCTGTGTTCTTGCAGGGATATGCCCTGATTCTTTGTACAGAATCACCTGGCTTGGTATAAATTAGCAAAGGTTGGTCTCTACTCCTAAAGGTTTATTCTTTAGCACGGGGATAACTTAGAGGCACAACAATACCACAGCTATGCAATTTGAACACATGCGCTAAGCGGCTAATCAAAGCCATTAACAAGTCCTGTATGTTATACTTTTTGAGGGAGGTTGAAAGTGAAATAAAAAAAGTTCCTCTAGGCGCTTAGAGACGACAACCGACAGTTGAGTGCTGTAAAAACTGGTGAAGTCACAGCAAGCCTAAAAACACTATGCGGCTTCAGTTCCACGAATCCTCTGGCACCAACACAACACATAAGATCCGTGCTACCAACAAACTGGAAAAAGGAAACACTGGCACTATCACACTGGCCATCAGATATATTATGCAACAGTCCTGGAAAGGTTGGAACGCCAGTTGTTCTGTGCATTTTTTAAATGACAACTCTGATACTATTATGCTGGTTGCCATATAAATTCCCGATGTTTTGATGATGGGAAACTATAATCTTTCTGTCTCAATTGTAAGAGTTTCCACAAAAAATATTGCTTGACAACCAGATCAACAGAGAGAGAGAGATACCACAACGATATAAATGAGCAGAACTCAGCAGAAAACCGGTCAGAGGAGGCAGAAGGTGGTGGCTGATCAATAATGGTTTGTGTATGGGTAGCACCAAGTATACTAGCGGACGCATTAGCATGACCGCGAGCAGCATGTCCGCGAGCAGTACGTCCGCGAGCATCATACCAGGACGCGATCTAGAGGCAGCCATAACAATGCATGAAGTCAGTTCCATGCAGTTGTCCGACAACACTGTTGGCGGCCATCTAATAAGACAAAATAGAGGAATCTTTCCTCATGTCAGGCACATCACATCCATACACGTGTCTACGGATTATTCACTCTGTTAGAGGAATAGTACCTCTATAAATAGCCAAATGGTACTATTTTGCAGGTAGATTCTGAACACCAATACTCTCTCTCTCTATCTCTCTATTTTCTCTCTCTAAATCCTTCACGGACACAATACTGACTTGAGCGTCGGAGGGGGTTTCCTCGGCACCCCCCCGAGGGTAGTTTACGTTTGTTGTCTTGCAGGGTTTCCATGACGGCCACGCGAGGCTTTCCATCGCGGCCGCAGCTTCCAACACAAAGCGGTCACCTGTTTCACTACCGAAACAACTTGGCGCTAGAAGGAGGGGGACCACTTGTGAGAACGGTCATGGAAACCAAAGCAGACAGGAACGACGACGGTCGGTTCGAGAAGTAGATCTTTGATAATGATGGAGACTTGAGTACGAAGTTCAGAAAACAAAATTATGCTAGAGGATAACATACCTCAATCTTATCACTTATCCCGGGCAATAAGAATAAATGATAGAACATCTACGACGATGATACCGCCACTCTCATAGCGTACATAATTCGAATCAACAGACAAGTAAAGATTTGATGAAGGATCTTGGCAGCCAGATGACTAACGGCCATATAACAGGCATAAACGTTAGATAAGCCATATGACAGGCTCAAGTGCATTAACGGTCATATGACAGACCTAGCACAAATCAAACGCCATATGACAGGCTCAAGTGCGTTAACGGTCATATGACAGACCTAGCACAGGCTCAAGTGCGTTAACGGTCATATGACAGACCTAGCACAAATCAAAAGCTATATGACAGGCTCAAGTGCATTAACGGTCATATGACAAACCTAGCACAAATCAAAAGCCATATAAGGAACCAAGATCCATCCCGGTCCTATGATGGGCTAGGATCAAAACATGGTTCTAAGGAGCCAAGATCCATCCCGGCCCTATGATGGACCAGGATCAAAACATGGTTATAATGGGCCAAGATCCATCCCGGCCCTATGATGGGCCAGGATCAAAACATGATTTTAGTGAGCCAAGATCCATCCCGGCCCTATGATGGGCCAGGATCAAAACATGGTTATAGTGAGCCAAGATCCATCCCGGCCCTATGATGGGCCAGGATCAAAACATGGTTATGAGGAAACCAAGATCCATCCCGGCCCTAAGATGGGCCAGGATCAAAACATGGTTATAGTGACCCAAGATCCATCCCGGCCCTAAGATGAGCCAGGATCGAAACATGGTTATAACGAACCAAGATCTATCCCGGCCCTATGATGGGCCAGGATCGAAACGTGGTTATAAGGAACCAAGATCCATCCCGGCCCTATGATGGGCCAGGATCAAAACATGGTTATAACGAACCAAGATCCATCCCGGCCCTACGATAAGCCAGGATCGAAACGTGGTTATAAGGAACCAAGATCCATCCCGGCCCTATGATGGGCCAGGATCAAAACATGGTTATAACGAACCAAGATCCATCCCGGCCCTACGATAAGCCAGGATCAAAACATGGTTATAATAAACTAAGATTCATCCCGGCCATATGACAAGCTAGGACCAAAACAATACTCGTAAATCACACTATTGTTTATGTCGGACATAGTTATATATCGGTCATGTAAAGGCCGATACCATATAACAATATAGCTCCAATGTCGGCTGCAAGATGATAGTGACGTTTTAAGTATTCAAAAAGTAAGCGCCAAAGACAAGAACAATATTTGGTTACAAATGCCAAAATGGGCCGAATTCAAAAGCTAAGCAAAATAAGGTTTGTTCAAGCTACAAAAAATCTCCAAAAGATCTACGTGAAAACCTGGGAGATGACCGCCATAGATCTCACGGCGTCCCCAAAGAATCATTAGAGATAATGGTACGGGGATCCATGTTCGCAATCACATGCTCATTCACAGCAACACTTTCACCGTCGACACTGTTCAAATGTTTGCCATCATCAAAGGCACATTCAATCTCATCCCAGTCGAAGTCAGGATGAATGTTGCGGACACAACGCATGGCGGCTATCCAACCACCATCAAACCTCTCTCTCATGGAAGAAACATACTCATCAGAATTTTTGAAGATGTATACACCTTCTTTTGCTCCATCAATTTTGGCCTCTTGAAGAGCAGAAGCTGCATCTCTCTTAGCGGCCACCAGCTCCGCCTGAATGATCGACATCTTAACCTTCTCATCTACAAGTTGTTGAGAAATAGGGCGCAAATCTTCCAACTCCTTAGCAAGCCTCTCTATCTCCGTTTTATGCTTTTCATTCTCTCCTCTTGAGTCGCGCAAAACGCTTAAGGTGAAGAGAGTTAGCTTGATAATAGCGGTACATCTCTATCACCTCCAAAGCGGAGCCCCCAAGTCTCGCAAGGGAAAGGAAAATAAAGTCATATAAGCATATGCATTCATGTTTGAAAAAAAAAAAAAGGTAAACAATCTTACGGCAGCAATCTCATGTGCAAGCCTTGCAGCAGGAGCAAAAAGCGAACCAGTAGGCTTGTCATGAGGTAAATACATCCCCCGCAAGAGCCGATATCCAAGTGTGCCACCCATCTCTGGGACGTCAGAACACAAAGACTCATCCTCCCTAACATCCAAAACAGGCTGGAATATCTTCCCAGGAACAACAGGAGGATAAGCAAAAAACGTCTTGACGACATCAGGCATTGGGATATCTTTCCTCTCTATATACTCACTTGGGCGGATATAAATGTGAGGAGGTCCGCTAGAAGAGGGAATGTCCATCCCAAGGGCCCTCATAGAGTGTCCGCGAAGAGAATCACCCTGATTTCCAGTACCCGCGAAGGGAAAGGGACATCATTGGAAGGTGGTGATCGAGTGAAGAGCAAAACCTCCAAATCAGGTGTCCGGCATCGCGAGAGGATGGCATCGCCATGACAATGGGCCGAGAAGCCTGAACCTTCTTAAGAGGCGGAATCTCCTCAACAAGAGTAGCATCGCGGCCTCGCCTTCTTGCTCCGCCACCGCGGGAAGAAGGGATAGCGCGGCCGGCAAGGGACACCTTGCGGTTCTCGCGGTCTCAACAATGGCTCGATACTCGCCTCTACCACCTCGACCACCACCCCGCCTACGAACTCGAAAAGCAAGAACTGCGTCCGCCAGTAGAAGTGGCAATAGTCACATTCCTCTCTTCTGGAGCATTGGGAGCATTAGTCATTGCTTCCCAATCCTCGGTGATACCTAAAATACCAAAGTCAAGAAGGCCAACTCCTGCACAAAGAAAAAAGAAAAAGATTAACGGCGAAAAGTCCAAAAGTCATATCGAACAAAAAAACAAAAAAAAAAGTCATCCCGGCCAAACGAAAAAGGGTACACAAAGATGCATGAAAAATGTACACGTTCCAAGTTATATATGAAAAATCAGGGAATAACTTACCGTTTGGATGAGTCTGGCAAAGATGCATGGCTGAGAGCTGCTCGTTACCAAGAATATACTTGGCATTTGGCAGCCAAGTTTCCGGAACTCTCCTAATAAGGGAACCATCATCATCTTCCTCCTCAACATAGGAGAAATAGTCAAAAGCATCTTGCTCACGCTCACTAAGACTCATGTAGGGAATGTGATCCATCTTGGCCTGCGGCCTAGTAAAATGGCAGAATAGGGAAGTCATCGAGAACCTTCACCCAATAAAAGCAACTCTGCCAACCCTTTTGGCCGGAAGATTTCGGCCAAACGGTCATTTTACCGCGAAAGGTATATAAAGACCACCAACCCTTGTCGCAAGCCGACCCATTTTTCTTCAACCAGTGCAACTGCCTAAGCAAATTACAAGTTTCTGGGAAGCCTAAGAAGCGACACGCCCAAACATACGCAACTACGTTGCGAATAACCAAAGGAGTCAATTGTGCTAAGCAGACATTAAAAGCCTTCAAAAATTTCATAATAGTGGGATCGAGAGGAAAGCGGAGTCCGTAATCAAAATGATGAGCATAAACCGCTACATGCCCTTGGGGGCAGTCAGTCACAACGGCACCCTCATGAGGCACTACTAGTTTATACTCGTCTGGAAAACGGTATAACTCCTCCCCAACTCTACAAAAACCTCGTTGAATAGCGTCTCTACGCCAGGGAATATCAATTTCAACACTCAAAGGACCGGCACTATAGTCATCCGGCAACCAAACCCCGCAAAACTCATCATCAGTCAAGTCCGGGATGATTTCTAAATCATCAAGGCTATTATTATTGCTAGCGGCCATATTATTCACGGACATCTCAGAATCTAAAGTCCAGACCACCCCAAAATCAGTATTGTATGTGTGCTACGCTGACAACAAGAAGTGCTCGCAACAAAAATAATTCCGACATCATCCAGGCAACCTAGCCAAGCATGCTTCGTCGCAAAGGGGAGAATATTAAGCCCGAGATCGGCATAAACATAAATTAATTCTAGGCACGATGGACAAGGACTTGATGATGCACGCAAAAGCATTTCTATCATCATATTCCAAGACATACTTTCTAGTAGAAGTTAATGGGATGTCATGAAGAAATTCATATTGCTTTCCAAGAGTTCAACAAATTTCATGCAACATCACAAGACACCTTAATACTACCATCAAAATCAGAATGGTCCCACATGTTCAACTAAGTAAGAGATTACTAAGGTACTACACCAATAAGACCATCAAAGATTGGTCACGTGTGAAGTCATGAACAACAAAGGCGGGAAGAATAATTTGAAAGCTTGAAAATCAAGTTATGCAAATGTACAGGTAATCATCCTACTACTATTGCCAAAATTAAGTTAAATGTTGACAACAAAAAGAGGAAGAAGATACAATAAAAAGAAAAATGAAAGAAGGAAGTCATACCTCACTGTTGAAGCTCCAAGAAAATGGCAACAAGCTTGAAAATACTCCGACAGCAGCTCCAAAGGTATGGGCTCCAAAATTGTCAAAGAGTAACTGGGCCAAGTTATAAGTAGAATATCAGCAGCAAATTAAAGCAGAAAGGGGATTTTCAGTCAACAAATAAAAAAATATATACATATAAAGAGAAGCAGTATACTCGAGGATACCAAATATCTCGAAGGAAAATAGCTTGAAATTCCGGCAATAAGGACAACAACAAGAGCCCGGAAGTTATGGGCCGTGAAAATTTCGTAACTCATGCGGTAAATCTAAAGAGTGAGTCAAAAAAAAAAAAAAAAAAAATATATATATATATATATATAAAATAATAATTAGTCTCGCCGGAAAATCACAGCACAGTAAATGTTGGGAAAATCCGGTGAAATCCGAGAACAAAGAAGACAAATTCTACCGAAAAACACAGCTCAACTTGAAGCCAGCAAGCATCTCAAAAAACCAGCAACAAATTTGGGAAAAAAAAAAAAAAAAAAAATAATGCAAAGAAAACTTACCGGAAATAATTCGAATATTATCGGAATAGCACAAAACACGCCGGCAAAATTCGCGGGCAACAGCACCAAGTAGCCGGAAAAGGCGACTGAAAGGTTGAATATCTGAATCTCAGGCCGTGTAAGTGCCGAATAATTCAGTCCCGATAAATGCTTCGAAAGACTAGAAAAAATTCCCCAAAGAGATTAAGTTTGCAAAGTAAAATCTTAGTGTTTTGACTACCCACGTATCAGTAGCAGAACTGCAGAAGCGTCAAAGAAGTAGTAATAGGCTTTCTTATATTCGGAAAGTTAGCAGAGTGCTTTCAAATGTAAAGGGAAAAGCCATGAGAAATAATAAAGTGGTGTGACTTTAGCACATAGAAAACGTGCTGCAGCATCTAAAAGTAAAAGTACAACTAATTCATTTTCCATCCGCAAGGGGCTACCATCATCATCTCTTTGATGATGGTAAGCCCCAATTCCTTCCTTAATTCCTTAGTTTTCAATTGTTTAGTTTTTAATAATCCTCCTTCTTCTCTCTTTATGAGAGTTTTCTTCCCAATTTTTGGGTTTGTTCTCTTCTTTAGTGAGAGTTTGGAGTATGACTTTCTTCTCTTCCCTTATGGAAGATTAGAATTTGGTAATTGCAGTTCGCGTAGAAGATTAATTTCTTTGATTGTCCGTCTGGCGAGGAATAAAGATCTAGGGTTTCATAATCACTGGTTTCATGATTTTTGCCAGAGTTGCGAAGACTGCGGGTGTATGTTCACCAGATTAATTATGCATCAACAGATAGAATGCCGAAACAGAGCGAACTCACAGAATCGTATTGCTTCAGATGAAGGGAAATTTTTTAAGGCTAAATTTTATCAAACCTGTGATGTAGTCAATTATAAAGGTTCATATATGTCTGTTAGTTTTTTAAATTTGTCAGAAATTTTTGTAAGTGCCGTTTGGCCTTATGATTAATGAAATCTTTTTTCTTCTTGTCAAAAAAAAGCATCTAAAAGTACAAGTTATAGCCTCCTTAGTTTTGGGAGTTTATCAACATACTTTTTGAAAATCCAGAAAAAAGGAAGGAAAGTAGTACACTTGATCTAACGGTTGGGTTGAAAGCTCTCCCATCACACCGTTAAATGGACGACATATGTCCAAAGAGTAAAATTCAATAAATAATAATTTGAAAAATATAATGTCACATTTGTCAGAAATCGTACTTACTCAAGTACAACAATAGACAATAATGATAAAAAATTTCAAATCAAAATTATTATAAAAACTTAAGATTGGTATCGGCCACATAACATGCTAAGGTTATGAGATGGTTATATGACAGACCAATAGTTTTTATTGGCCACGTAATAGGGCAAAGTCATGAAATGGTCATATGACAGGCTATAGCTAGTATCAAAACATGGTTTATAATAAACCAAGGTTCATCTCGGCCACATGACAGGCCATGACCACAAAAAGGTTCTTATCGGCCATATAACAGGTAATAACATGAAAAACGGTCAGATGATACGCCAAGTGCATATTGGATAATAAATCCTCATCGCATCCGCAAAACCTCCATGGCATTAATTAACGCCATAGACGCTTGGGGGGCTAGTTGTATGGGTAGCACCAAGTATACTAGCGGACGCATTAGCATGACCGCGAGCAGCATGTCCGCGAGCAGTACGTCCGCGAGCATCATACCAGGACGCGATCTAGAGGCAGCCATAACAATGCATGAAGTCAGTTCCATGCAGTTGTCCGACAACACTGTTGGCGGCCATCTAATAAGACAAAATAGAGGAATCTTTCCTCATGTCAGGCACATCACATCCATACACGTGTCTACGGATTATTCACTCTGTTAGAGGAATAGTACCTCTATAAATAGCCAAATGGTACTATTTTGCAGGTAGATTCTGAACACCAATACTCTCTCTCTCTATCTCTCTATTTTCTCTCTCTAAATCCTTCACGGACACAATACTAACTTGAGCGTCGGAGGGGGTTTCCTCGGCACCCCCCGAGGGTAGTTTACGTTTGTTGTCTTGCAGGGTTTCCATGACGGCCACGCGAGGCTTTCCATCGCGGCCGCAGCTTCCAACACAAAGCGGTCACCTGTTTCACTACCGAAACAGTTTGCATAATTGAAATATAGTTGATCCAACCATCATCTTCATCTGGAATAGGATAAGGAAATTTCCCTGTTGCACACTCAAGCACAACCAAACCAATGCTCCAAATATCACTTTTAGCTCCATAGGTATCTTCATTGAATCTCTCTGGCTGCATGATATCAATGCAGAAAACAAAATAGAAAAATCATCAGGGACAACATTTTGAATCTAGAAACAGGAAGAAAAAAATTTAGAGCTTCTTATAAAACATCAAATCATATATAGGTCTTACAGCCATATAATTATATGTCCCAATTTTGGTATTAGCCTGGGCAGAAGTACTTGCAACAATTGCACTAGCACCAATGTCCGAAATCTTGACTTCCCCTCTATGATTTATCAACAAATTAGATGGTTTCAAGTCTCTGTGAATGATGTGCTTCTCATGATGAAGATAGTACAAACCTCTTACCACCTATAAGTGTAGAATCAATCAGAAGTTGTCCAAAGTAGATATTCAGAAAACAAATTAGGAGGACATATAGACATCATCTAAAACTATCCACCTGTTTACAAATAGCAGCAAGATACTCTTCCGGGATAGTTCTAACTTTTCTCAGGAAATCTAGAAGAGACCCACCATCCATGTACTCCAGAATCATGGAGAAAGCCTCATTTTGGTAAAAACACTGATAGCAAGCAACAACATAGGGACAGTCAAGTGGCTGGTTGTTTTTCAGTTCTTGTGCTATCTGTTTGCGAGCAGACTCTTCAATGTTCATCTGAATAACCTGAAAGTAAGATTGCATCAATATATAAACTCCCAATATAAAATAGATCTCACAGATACAAAAGTACTAGCATAGCTGTGCTCAACGTAGAGATCTTGAATCAAATGTTAAATCAATGGATTCCAAAAGCTTTAATTTGTCTTATTTCCAAAATGGGCAAGCATTTTGAGGTTGGTCAAGAGAAGAAAAGTTATAACTCCACCTCTTTTCTTGGATTCCATTCCTTGTGAAATATAATATCCAAGGTCACACAACCCGAGTGCATTGGCACTCGATCATGCGATGCACTCTTGCATTTCTGAAAACAAGGTTGCATGCCTGATGCGTAATGGGGCTTGTGCTCGATAGCAAGACTTTTTGGAAATGAAAAAGGACACTCTTGCCTATTGGTGAATGGTGACGAGTGAAAAGTTGGCATCAATCAGCTTGGGCGCGCTTATTGAGAACTAAGTAAGTACAAGCGGGCCCGAGACGTCGAAAACAGGACTTTGGAGGCATTAGAAGCTTTCTAACATATGGGGCGCACAAATGTAAGGTTGATAGAACAACTCAAGCGCTAAAGGAAAGGCTTCTAACATATGGGGCGCACAAATGTAAGGTTGATAGAACAACTCAAGCGCTAAAGGAAAGGCAACTACTGTTGTAGACTTCTGATCTGATTAATCATTATCCTACAAAGAGGCTTTAATGAAAGCTAGTTGTTTTCCCCTGTTCCTAGGGAAAACATACTGATGAAAGAAAACTATAAAAGTAAAAGTCCTAGAAACATAAAGTAACTTGCTAGAAAAAATAAGATACAATGGATACAAGAAGCTAATATAAGGTGGATTTTAACACTGAGCTTCTCAAAGTAACAATCGAAGGCAATAAATGGTAACTTACTTCATTCATGAGGAACATGAGACTACTGGAATAGAGTCCAAAGCGATTTAAAATGCCAGATTGGCAATTGTAGTCGCCTGAACTGGAGAGAGGGGGGTTCTGTGCAGCCATACGGAAACTAATATAAATAGCAAAACTTAATGGACGACGTTGAACTAATATTGATCACCTTGCTGATGTAAGGTTTTAAGAGGTCCAAATCTACGCATATTAGAGCCTTATAATATTATAATGTCCAGCTCAACCCTCAAAAAACCAGAGAAAGACCAGCTCACGGACTTGAAGAAGATGCAAATATGATCAAGATAGGAGGCATGAGCGGATGATGCTTTCCTACCACTGACAGAAAAAAGGAATCTGTTCGAAAATAATGAAGCTTTGTGGCTTTCAAAACCCAAGGCCCTTAAAAATGCAACCAGCTTTAGAAGACACTCCAAGAAACAGGCAAAAGAGAAATGGAGGTCTACCCATTTACAGATTTACAAAATAATGATCAAAGTATACAGCCAGATTAAAAAATCACCTACAGGGTTGAATTCACTAAAAACTGGGACTGAACCAAATAAACTGAACTGCATCACCAGTAGCACAGTTTCAACATTCTGTGGAATTGCACTAGTACACAAATGCACTCAAGTGCAAGGCGATATATTCATTCTGCATAAAAGCATGACAACTACATGATGGATCTAGTAAACTGTGCTGACACTTCTAAAGGATACAAAAAAAGGCGCAGAACAAAGTAAAGTGTTCTTTAAAACACAACTTTGGCATCCATGAGGAAGAGAACAGTCACAAAAACTTCAAAAATCAACAGTAGAAATAGTACAGAACATAAGCAACTTTGTGCAAGTAAAGCCTAATGACGATTTGGCCAATACCCAATAGTGGGTCAACTTGGAAGTTGGAACATTCTAGTTATTACTAACTTTTGTCACTGCATTGTAAGTCAGAGTGGTTAGAATGTGTTGGTAAATCTTGTGTTTCCCAATGTCTATTAATAGATATATACAGCAACCTCTTTCCCAAAGTTTGCAGCACGTTTCACTCAAAGCTCTAAGAGTACAAGAGACACCATTTTTAACATTGAGGAGAAGAGGACATGAAGCATCCAAATATTGGAAAACAAAGGACTAACAAGACAGAATTTATTTCAGACTGCATTTATGAAATATAAATTAGCAATAAAGTTCACAATCACATATACAAATAATACAATAGTTAGAACTGTTAGTCTGTTCCTATAGTTGGGATTGGTGAAATGTCTTACATACAATGTATAAACTGTTAGATGTCAAAAAAATATAAAGTTTCACAAAATTTACAAGACAGCAGAGGCGAAATAAAAGTATAAAACCATCGCAACCAACATAGGATTATTTTCTTCTTGAATCAACAGCTACACGTACAGTCGATACAGACATATGCAACAGTAGATCTCATGACATATTTACAGACACTAGTGGCTCATTAGAATGGATTTTGATGCCCTGCAACCTTCTGATCCAGTAAAGTCACATAATCCTTACCTTTGCCAATGACTTTAATTGTGTCTACATCAGCCAAATTTATCTGGTTGTCCAACGGCTTGATGTGGGGAGGAGGCTGAAGGAAACAACCAGATAACAGTAAGCAATCAATAATTGAACAAAACAAGACTACTACATAACTTGCGCTTAGTTATACAACAATTTTAAAAAAATAAAAGAAAAACGGATACTAAAAAGGAAAACTCTTAATATACTGAGAACTCATTATTTGACCTTATAAGTACAATCATTGCACCTTTTGTTCCTTTTGGGGGTGGACTGGAGGGGGAAGTGAGGGTGAGTTTATCCCTCGTACTCAACTCTAAACTTCAGATTGTGTCACTTCAGTTTTCCACTACTTTTTTATTCTACAGACTCACTTCACACTCACTTCAGACTCATTCCAATTTTATACTCTATCCCTTAGACTATCTCCAGACTCACTTCACTTTATTTTATGCATTCTAATTATTTTTTCAATACCTTTATATTATGAAAATGCAATAAATTAGAATAATTACCAATAAATAATTAGTTAAATGAAAAAAAAAATAATTAATTATTTAAGATTTTTAATTGACATTAATATTATAAAATTTATATAACACTAATTGAGTACATGAGCAATAAAGACTTATTAAATTTAAAAGGCATTCAAAAACATAACTAAATGCATAATAATTTCTACAACATATGACAAAAGATACACACGAAATTTAAAAATACATATGAAATTTAGTTAGCGTTTTCTCCAAAACGTGACCAAATGTGTTCCATCAAGTCATGTTGCAATTGGTGACAATGAATTCGGTTACGACTTCGCGTATGATTTTTAAAGTATCTGTTTCGATTTGCATAATAATTTCAAAGCAGACCAGTGCGAAGTTGCGGGCTTTTGATTTCTTGATACCGTATATTCAACAGTAGGGGTAATTCCATTATCATCTCTTTCATCCTCAATAATCATATTATGCAATATCATATATGCTTTCATGATATCTCCAACTTCACTTTTATCCTATAAACGTAACGGGTTGCAAACAATTGTGAATCTCTTTTGGAGCACCCCAAATGCCAGTTCTATATCTTTCCTTGCACCTTCTTGATATTGAGAAAATTAGATCCAATACTAAAGGTGTAAATGGAGGTTGATCCATATTATCAGTTGTGGGATTTTATTGGTAATTTGGAGTTTGAAGAAATTGGCTAAAAAATTTTTGTTGAGGTGTATTTCCTATATTAGTTGGACTAGGAAAAGTCATATTTGGATTTTGGGAATTTTGTTGTTGGTTTTACTGACCTAAAGCGAAATAAAATTAGGGATTATTTTGCAAGAAGCTCATAAGAAAATTCAAATCAAAATTTTGATTTGGATCCATTATAAATAAAATAGACGGGTATATTTTTTTAAGAGAGAAAAAATTATAGAGATGAGATTTGGGAGAGTATAAAAAAATTAGAAACAACTTATAGAAGAAACAATATTACTGTTGAGACAAGATTACTGTTGAATTGGAGTTTAAACAAAAAAATGTGGCATCATCTGTTGCAAAAGTGAGTCTTTAGTTGAGTCTTTGATTTCAAAACTCAAGTTAAGACTCCCTCCAATTTATTGATACAATATCCTAAGACTCCCTCAAAGACACGCGATATTCACACCCTGAGGGGAGAATCATTTCCTTACCGCCAAAAATGATCATTCCTCCCTAAACAAAAAATTATTTCCTTGCATTTAGGCCCTGTTCTTTTAAACTTATTTTGGCTGAACTGAACTGAACTTATTTTATTTTTGCTGAACTGAACTTATTTTATTTTTGCTGAACTGAACTTATTTTTGCTGAACTAAACTTATTTTTGCTAACTAATAATAATAAAAAATAATAAATAATAAACAATAAATAATAAATAATTAATAATATATAATATATAATAAATAATAAATAATAAATAATAAATAATTATTATTATTTATAATAAATAATTATTAATAATTATAAATAAATAATAATAATAATAAATAATAATCATAACAATAATAATAATTAATAATAAAAAATAATACAAAATAATAATAATAAATAATATCAATAATAATAAATAAATAATAATAATAAATAATAATATAATAATAAATAATAATAAATAATAAATAATAATAATATTAATAATAATAAATAATAATAATAATAATAAATAATAATAAATAATAATATAATAATAAATAATATCAATATTAATAATAAATAATAAGTAATAAGTAATAAATTATAATATTAATAATAATAAATAATAATAATAATAAATAATATTAATAATAATAAATAATAATAATAATAAATAAATAAATATTAAATAAAAAATAATAATAATAAAAATAAATAATATATAATATATAATATATAATAAATAATAAATAATAAATAATTAATAATAAATAACAATAATTATAATTATAATAAATAATAAATAATTACAAATAATAATAAATAATAAATAATAAATAATAATAATAATATTAGTAATAATAAATAATAATAAATAATAATAATAGATAATAGATAATAAATAATAAATAATAAATAATAAATAATAAATAATAAATAATAAATAATAAATAATAAATAATAATTACTAAATTATAAATAATAAAAATATTAAAATATTAAAATAAAAAATTAAAAAATTAAAAAATTAAAAAATAGAAAAATAAAACAATTACAATTTCATCGTTATTATAATTATAATATTAATAATAATAACAATATTAATAGTAATATTGAAAGCAAAAATAATAATTACAACATTAATAGTAATACTGAACTTATTTTTGCTGAACTGAACTTATTTTTGCTGAATGAACTTATTTTTACTTATTTTTGCTAAACTTAACTTAATTTTACTTATTTTTGCTGAAAATAAGTCCAAAAGAACAGGGTCTTAGTAGTTTAGTACATCTTTGGTATTCAAAGTGTTAAATTCCTGCAATTATGTAGTGACAAACAATCTCCTGGAGAGTATCTCTTCACAATATAACATTGCTACTGAACTTCTATCATCGCCCCAAAATTACTTAAAATCGCCCCGCTCCCATCAAACATTTTCAACTTTACCCTTCTTTTGTTTTTCTTTTCTTTTCCCAAACCACCACCTCCTGCCACAACCAGCCCACCACCACCTCCAGCCCCCACTGCCCATCTCAAGCCCCACCGCCACCTCGTCAACCACTCATATTGCGAAATTTTTTTGGGTCTAAGGGTCGAACGTCCGGCCGGGACGTTCGACCCATGGCCCGAACGTCCCGGCCTGGACGTTCGGGCCATGGGCGAACGTTTGGCCGGAAGTTCGACCCATGGCCCGAACGTCCAGGACAAACGTTCGGGCCATGGGTCTAACTTCCTCGCCAAACGTTCGCCCCCCTTTAAAAAATTTTGAAATTGTTTTAGTTAAGGGTCGAACGTCGCCGGGACGTTCGACCCATGGCCCGAACGTCTCGGCTCGGACGTTCGGGCCATGGGGTCAACGTCCTGGCCAGCCGCTTCCCATGGCACGAACGTCCAGGCGGACGTTCGGGCCATGGGTCGAACGTCTGGCCGGACGTTCGACCCTTAGCCCCAATTAAAATCTTTTTTTTTTTTTACGTGGCGGGTGGTGGCAAGTGGTGGGTGGTGGCAGGGAGGTAGGTGGTGGTGGGTGGTGGCGGGTGGTGACGGGGGTGGTGAGTGGTGGAAAAAAGAGAAGGGTAAAATAGTAAAGTCAAAGTGGGACCAGGGCGATTTTAAGTAATTCTGGGGCGATGTTTAACAATCCCCCATTGCTATCATATGGTAAAGCATTCTAATGATTACTCCTATTTGCTAAGAAATTTTTCTGTCAAATCACACCTTTCGAGAGTTCAGTAAAAGCTCTGTTATTGGTAAAATTGCTCACTAATCGAGAGTCAAGCTGTAAAATCCGACTTTGCTGCCAGTCTGCCACCCATAATTAAATTGTAGAACCTCGGTCACTAGACACTACGACTTGCGAGCTAGACTAAAGCAGTAATTATGGGTTGACTCCTTAAAATTTAATCACAAACCACATATGTAATCCCCCTATTTTTAAAGAGCATTTTATTAATAGCTAAGTATGATCATTAGAGTGATTATATATTAATACTCCCCGAGTTTATAAAAAAAATAATTTGAATTTGGTTATACACTTATTGACAAGCTAATTATATTTAATTATTGAACTTTGTTGTAATGGAATCAATTTGAGAAATATTGAGTTTATTTTATTTTTAACGAGTACGAGTTATTATTGTTTTATATGAAGTTGTATTAGTATTTTTATCATATTTCAAAAAGTAAATAGATGTACTTAGATATATATAGGAGAGGGATTTAATGGTAATTGGACCAAACACTTAAATGGGGAAGGTTGAATTTTATTAAACTAGAGAAAAAAAAAGGGAAAAAGAAAAATAGATGGGAAGAAATATGTGGAAGGAAAGGAGGTAGGGGTGAGTCATTTAAGTGGGAAAAAAAAAGAGAAAACAAAAGAAAGAAAACAAAAGGGAAAAGTAAAGCGTGATATTGTTTTCTTCAGAAAAGGGAAAACAGAAAAAAAGAAATGAAAGGAGGAAAGGGGGAAGAGGGAGTTCGAAGGAGAAAGAAGAGAAAGTGGAGGATGGCGGGCTCCGGCGAGCCATTCACGGCGTCGATGGCGTCGAAGCAGATGCACGTATGCATAAGAAGGAAGAGAGAAAGAAGGCACACGAAGAGGAGGGAGTAAGAGCACGTTTTTGTTCGTATGGGGGCGTTTAGTGCATGTTTTATGATCAAATCTCCAGGCTTACTTCATCCTTAATCTTCCATAGTCGTGGGTAAGTTAAGTTCTCAATTTAATTTCAAATTTTCCCAAGTTTAAGAAGTTAGGGGTTGTGATTGAAATTGAATTGGGGTTTTTGATTTGAAGGTTGTGAGTATGAATTGATTGAGTAGAATAGTTAGTTTGGATTGGTAAAATGATGATTAAACTTGTTAGTGTGAGTTGGGATGGCTTGAGGTTTGATTGAATGGAAGGTTTGTATTTTAATGCTATGTAGAACAATAAAGTGCTGTAATTCGTAAGCAAAACAGGTCAGTTTTGTAAATTGCGTGTTTCAACAGTTTTCGGGCGTTTTTAGCAAAAATACTATTTCTCAAAAGTTGTTCGTATCGAAATTTTACTCAAGATAGGCTCAAGAAACGCTTGATTTGGAGTTCTAATGAGGAAGTTATGCCCATTTTAACTTTCTGCTGAAACTAATAAATTGTATATTAGTTTCAAGTGTTTTAAGTTTGAGTGTTTTCATGTGAATGTTTCCTAATGGATTTTGGAGTACCTAAATCTATATTATGAAACTTAAGTGTTGGTTTTATATAAACTAAAAGAGATTTTTAGTATTGTTAGTATTAGTTAGTTATGTCATTTGAAGTAAGAGGCTCATATTTTATAAAACTAGAGTTAGTTAAAGCTAATTACTAGTTAGCCAAGTCTATTATTATTTATTGAATACATATATGTTATTATGTAGCTTCCAGTTCACTAAAGAGTCATTTTGGAGGTGGTTGTTTTGATGTGATTCGTAAGAGGTAAGATTTCTTACTCAAATATTTTATAGTTGACAAGCAAAGTACTGAAAATTGTGATTTTGGTTTGAAAGGGAGGATGTTCCTCCACAGATCGAAAGTTTAGTTTCCAAATAAACTTTTATAGTTTACAAGAAGTGTTTTTAAAAGATTTTTATCTCGATTTTGTTGAGAATGGATTGAATGGGAGGATGTTCCTCCAAATATAGAAAGTTTGTTTTTCGAACCGCAATTAAAGGAAAGATTATGGAAAGATATTTTGAATAGTTTTATGTTTTGAAAGTTGACGGGATTACCTAAGTGGTATCTCAAGGAATTGGAACTTCGTCGGGTTCGTCTCGACTTTACAAATACAGAATAGTTGGGGGTACGTTGATCAGTACCTCGGACTTAGATCTTCTGCTGTGGTTTGGCCGTATGTAGGGTGTGCACATTAGGGGTCTTTGTCTATAGTTATCCGAAGGGCCTAGCTAGCCCAAAGGCAAGGAAAGTTTGTTCTATTCCATAGATTTATGATTCTCAGATTCTGGAAGAAATTGTTTTAGCAAAGAAAATAGAAGAATATTTGGTTTGGAAAAGAAATGAAGAATAATGTTTATAATGTTTTTATGTAGCATTGTGGTTGCAAAAGAAAATGATTTGTATGATATGTTTAATGTATCCTACCTGCATATATATTTGGCTTTATGGTATGAAATCTTGCTCAGCCAGTTTGGCTGATACTACATGTCCGATATATGCAGGTACATGAAGGTAATATATTATGAAGAAGGTTCGATGTTGGAAGTTTGTTGTATGCTTATACTATTTATATCGCGGCAAGGACGATCAACTTTGTAATATTATAGTTAATAGTAAAATTGTAATTAAATTAAAAAGGTTTGAGTTTGTAAAGTCTAGACTAGTTTGGTTGCTGGGTTTTGAGGATACAGGTTTATGAATCGGATGCGAGTCCTAAATTAAGTTTTAGGCGTTCTGTATTACGAACGGAACTCTGCCGAATTTTCTTTAGGATTTTAAAAACAAATCTAGTTCCTTAAAAGTTTAGGATCATTCACTTAATGTAGTTTATTAGAGTTTAGAGGTTTCAATATAGTCATTACCATTTAAAAGTTTTAATAAGTCAAGGTTTTTGAGCTCCACACTCGTGATGAGTGTGATGGTAATAGCCCGGACTAGGTTTTCCACTGCATTTAGGTCTTAATTAGGTTGGTCATAGATTCGGGTTGTTACAACATATCAAAGGAAAACTGCTCATACCAAGGATTGAAGGATATGAAAACACAAGATCAGTTCAAGGCGCTGTTCTTTTGGACTTATTTCCAGCAAAAATAAGTAAAAATAAGTTCAGTTCAGCAAAAATAAGTAAAAATAAGTTCAGTTCAGCAAAAATAAGTTCAGTTCAGCAAAAATAAAATAAGTTCAGTTCAATTCAGCCAAAATAAGTTCAAAAGAACAGGGCCTTAGTCTTCCCAAGTTCCAACCACTCTAGCTGTAGTAATTTACTTTATCCTCTAATAGGGCTGTAGTAATTTACTTTATCCTCTAATAGTCTAGTCTAGCTATACTAATTTAATGTTCATCAGTTTCCTTTCATCTTCTCAAGCTCTCACCTCTCTGTCAATAACTAGTAAATTTTCCTACTTGGCTACATCCGTGCTGCGTGCACAGGTACTCTTCTTTCCTTTTTTCTTGTTATTATTTCTTACTTAGGCCCTGTTCTTTTGAACTTATTTTGGCTGAACTAAACTGTACTTATTTTATTTTTACTGAACTGAACTTATTTTTACTTATTTTTGTTGAACTGGAATTAGTTTTGCTAAATAATAATAATAAATAATAATAATAATAATAATAAATAATAAATAATAAATAATAAATAAATAATAAATAATAAATAATAATAAATCATAATAATAATAAATAATAAATAAATAAAATAATAATAATAAATAATAAATAATAATAAATCATAATAATAATAATAAATAATAAAAATAATAAATAATAAAAAATAATAATATTAATAATAATAATAATAAAAAATAATAATAATAAATAATAAATAATAAATAATAAATAATAAATAAATAATAAATAAAAAATAATAAATTAATAATAAAAAATAAATAATAAAAAATAAATAATAAATTAATGATAAATAATAAATAATAAAAAAATAATAAATAATAAATAATAAATAATAAATAATAAATAATAAATAATAAATAATAAATAATATAAAATAAATAATAAATAATAAATAATAATAATAGTTATAAATAATAAATAATAATGTTAATAATAATAATAATAATAATAATAATAATAATAATAATAATAATAAATATTAAATAATAAATAATAAATAATAAATATTATATATTAAATATTAAATAATTGTAAATATTTAATTAATAAATAATAAATAATCAATAATAAATAATAATAATTATAATTACAATAAATAAAAAATATAAAATATTAATTAATAATATAAAATAATAATATTAATAAAAAATAAAATATAATAAATAAATAATAAAAAATAATAAATAAAAAATAATAATAATAATAATAATAGTAATAATAATAATAAATAATAAATAATAATAAATAAATAAAATAAAAAAAAAAATAAAAAAATAATAATAATAATAAATAATAATAAATAAAATATTAAAAATAAAAAAATAATATAAAATAAAAAATAAAAAAAACAAAAAAAATATTAAAATAAAAAAAATAAAAATATATATAAAAATAAAAAATAAAAAAAATTACAAATTCATCGTTATTATAATTATAATATTAATAATAATAACAATATTAATAGTAATATTGAAAACAAAAATAATAATAAAAACTTTAATACTAATACTGAACTTATTTTTGCTGAACTGAGCTTATTTTTGCTGAAGTGAACTTAATTTACTTATTTTTGCTAAACTGAACTTATTTTTACTTATTTTTGCTGAACTAAAATTATTGTTGCTGAACTGAACTTATTTTTACTTATTTTTGCTGAAAATAAGTCCAAAAGAACAGGGCCTTACTCAAACATATTTTTGTGATTAGTGAATTTTTATAATTTAATTTTAATTTGGTTGTGAAAAGATTTATATTTTGAATTTTGATTGTAGTTGTTTGTTGTCAAGCAATTGTTCATAATGGGAGAACAAACTAAACGTCGCTGTCAATAACTAGTAAATTTTCCTACTTGGCTACATCCCTATTGCGTGTACAGGTACTCTTCTTTCTTTTTTTCTTGTTATTATTTCTCACTTACTAAAACATTTTTTTGTGATTAGTGAATTTTTATAATTTAATTTTAATTTGGTTGTGAAAAGATTTATATTTTGAAGTTTGATTGTAGTTGTTTGCTGTCAATCAATTGTTGATGATGGGAGAACAAACTAAAATTCATATTCAAACGAAAAAGCACTACAAGTTTTGAAAACAATGGGAATGAAGACTTGTTTACTGGAACAATTGAAAATCCATTGCCAAAAAATAGACCTTCAAAATCACAAAGGGTTGAAAGGGAAGAAATGGGTACTGATCTTGTTTAATGTGATCCTGGAAAGAGAAAACAAATTTGGGAATATCCAATTGAGAAACGAGATGCTATTCGACGAACTTATTTAAGTTTAGGTCCCTACCACCCTATACTTTCTGAGTATAAGAAGTCTGGACCATTATCGCACCAATGTCGATTTCGATCTTCATGGTTTGACTTATATCGGTCTTGATTAGAGTACTCACCTGAATTTCATGCATCGTTTTGTCTCCCTTGTTTTCTTTTTAATAAGTCGAATGGCCATCCAGGACAGAGGGCCTTCACAATTGATGGATTTCAAAATTGGAAAAAAGTGAAAGATGGGACGAGATTTCCTTTCTTAAATCATGTGGGTAAAGATCCAAATTCCTCTCATAAACTTTGTGAAAAGGCTTGTGAAGATTTGTTGAACCAAGCTCTAGATATGCCACAACTACAAGTACTTATGAGACAAACATCAAAGCAAATTGCAGAAAATCGACCACGACTAAAAGCTTCCATTATTGATGGAGGATGAGTTCCTTGAGAATTGTTTGATCATCTATATTGAAAGAGAAATAGCTAAAAAGTTGTCAGTGGATGCTATTATTGATGGATTTCGAGACATGAAGGAGCGTCGAGCACTACTATGACTTTACTTAAAATTTGTGATGAGCGAATTTAACTCTAGTAGATGACATTTTTTTGTAAGGATTTGAAAACATTGTTCAATCCTCTTTTTGTTAGGAACTTGCAAACTTGATATGCAATGTGAAGTTAACTGACTTTTCTTTTATTTTGGTTATTTTTTACTTAAGTTTTATGGTTATTTTTATTAATGTTAGAAATTTTTATTAGACCTGGCCCCCCTCCTTAATCAAGTCTGGCTTTGCCCCTGTTGTTGGGTTGAGTGGAGGATCGTGAAGCAAGGCCAAGGAAGCGAACAACGAGCCAAAGGGAGCAACAGCCTAAGCAGCCCGGGCGGGCAACAGGTGGCTAGGGCGGGCAACAGTAGGTGGCCCGGTGGGCTGATGTGGGCCCGGGCGGTCGGCTCCCCGGGCGAGCTCGTCTTCGCTCGGGCGTGCTTTTTTGGGGCAGTTTAAGGCAGGAACTTGCAGGAAGTTTGTCCCGGGTGGGCAAGCATTTTGCGCGGGCGGGCGGTTTTCAGGCCCGTGCAGACCCAGTCTTAAGCACGTGTTTTGCAATTTAAGTTTGAATCGTGGCTGTTGGATTGCTTTTAGACCTAGGAGTATAAATACCTATTTTCTGGTTTTAGGAAGGGGTAACACGCATATCTCATTGTTCAAACTTGGAGCCTCATCTTTTCTAGGGTTTTAGGAGAAAGAGTGAGTTTGTGAGATTGTATGTTCACCATTGATTCTCCATTGATTCCATAGTGTAAGTTTGTAGGTTTTTCTCCCGGAGCTCGAGTTTCCCATGTTAATCTTGGTATGTTATTTCTTGTTTTCTTTCCTCTTTGCATTACTTGGTTGTTATTTCAATTTCATATTTCTTCTTGATTATTGCACAAACTAGTTAGCACTTGCTTCTAAATCACAACAGAAGTAATGTTTAGATCGACTTGGTATTCAATGATATTCTAACTTTGTAGTGTAGGACGTTCACTATATTTTTTGGTGAAAAAAAGTGATGGATTAAATACTTAAAAACTGTTACATAAGGTTTAAGAGAGCAAGCCGGCCACATAAGCTCGGCCCTGTGCCGGTATAAAATGAGACTCAGCACAGGGCCTCACATATAAATGGGGCCCTAAATTTTGAAAAAAAGTTTACTTCTCTCTCCCCTTACTGATCTACTCTCTCTCCTTACTGCAAGTCTGTAACTCTATCTTCTTACTCCAATTAAGTACTGTACTTCTCTCTCTCCTCACTTTTTCCCCATAAATCTCTGAACTTTCTATCTCTCTTCACTTTTTCCCCAAAAATTTCTGAACTTTTTATCTCTCTCCTCACTTTTATTCCAATTAGGAAGTAAGGAGAGAGAAAATGGTATGTTTTTTTGCAATTGCAGAGGATGAAGATGAAGAAGAAGAAAGAGGGATGCGCACAAGGTGTTTGATGAAATGCGGAGGAGATTTAAAGGAGAAAATGGGAGGAGGTAGAATTAATCTTGTCCTTGATGTGGGATAGTGAGATTTGGTGCATCATTTTTTTTTATGGAAAATAAAATAAAAAAGTTTTTTTTACTATTGTTTATTTTCTCGAATGAGGTGGAGAAGAGAGAAAGAAGAGTTGGTTTTGGATCTGGAAAAATTGGTGAATGGTGTGTGTGGTGATGTTCAAGTGTCGACACATACTCTGTTTTCTTACTTCATCTTTTACTCCCTCCGTTTCATTTTAATTTACTCACTTCACTTTGGGGGAGAACCAAGGAGAAAGTGTAAAAATATGAGAGAGAAACTGAAAAGGTAGATAGAGAAATCGAAAAGTGAGAGAGATAAATTAAAAAGTGGGTTAAAATATTAAAAAGTTGATGACATGGGTGGAAAAAAAGGAGAAAGTAGATGTAACATGTTACGAAACATAGAAAAAGCAACAGTGTGTAGATTAAAAAAACAGACTAAAAAGGAAAGTGTGTAGATTAAAAAGAAACGGAGGGAGTACTATATTGTCCGTCTTGGGCCCTTTTAGTGCACTTGTGGAGTATCCTTGCCCACAAGCCACAAATTAAACATTTAAAGTTTTTGGGTTGGATTGTATTTCATTTGATTAGGACAAGTTAGCTATTGTTTGGGTAATTTTAAGTTGTGATTTTTAAGAGTTTGTAATATATAATTAAAATTTTCAAAATTGTTATCTTTTGTTGTTGTTCATGTTGAATGATTGATTTTCAGCTTACTTTTGTGTGTTGGGCAATTTTCAGTTGCGAATTTTAAGAGTTTGTTACACATGAATTAATAATGGTTTGGGAAAAAAATCGTCACTATGAAAATTCTTATCTTTTTGTTTCAATTGATTATACTGGCTTATCATATGATTGAGCTGATAAAATTTAGCTGATGAGTGTTCTTCTTAATTTTGTTGGGTTTGAGATTTTTTAACATGTTTTTAGTGATTTATATATCTTTATAGTGATTTGATCGTGCCTTTGAATATTTTTGAAACAATATAGAAACCGGTAAGATAGATGTTATAGGGCCTATTTTTTGACATCAGCACAGGCACTACTACAAAAGCCATACACTGGAGACGCTCTTTCCTCAACGCCTAGGTATAGGCGTTAGGCAGATTATATGTTCCCGCCTTTCCTCGACGCTTAAAAGCGTCGCTCGTTTTGTAGGTCGCTTTTACGCGTTGCCCAGGACACGTGCAGTGCTCGTGTTATTTAACACATCTCATAAGAGCTTAATAATCCTACTGCTGGGAATTGGAATATCGCGCCTAATATTTTGGAGCAACTTAAAACAAAACGAAACCCGCGCCTCTCACTCTAACTTCCCAGTACACGATTCATTCATCTCTCATCAATCAAACCCTAATTCACTTCAATTCAATCTAAGTCTCAAACCCATCACATGCAATTTCACTCTTCAGTTCGTTCGCCTAGCAAAGGTATGCTTCTTGTCGAATTTTTCTTATTTTTTTCTAGTTTTTCGATTCTTCCATTGAATTCAACCTCCTATCAGTCTTTTAGCAAGAAACTTCGCGAGATTGATCAATCTGGCAACGAATTTCTGGAAATCTGAATACAAGTCTTCACGTTTGTCTCGAATGATTGTCCTTTTTTCTTTCTTGTATATAGCATTCAATTGGATTCTCGAATTTTCCATTCAATTATGCTATTTGATATTGAATTTTCTTGAAATCTCCATTGTAGCTGCACGCTTTACAGAATTCGGCAAGATAATTCACAGTAAATTCAATTTAAAAAGGTCGAAGCCGAACCAAATTGTGGAGAGGAGTTTACCGCCTTGCTGGACGCCTTGTCCCTCTACCTTATTGGGGTTCTGGTAACCTCTCTCTTTCTCTATTTCTTTTTATTTACTTTTGTGTTATAAATGATTGTTATTGTTTCTTGATTTTTAGTTGATGATATTCATGTTCCAAATTTGCAGTCTTAGGTTGACACTTGATATTCTCTATTGCTTTGTTTCTTTACCATTCTGTTTAATAGGATCACTTATTATGTTGTTTACTGCTTTCCGCTTTCCGTTGCGTATATGTTTGTTTCAATGTTTCTATGGTGTTGTGTGCTTTGGCTTGATCATGGGTCTTCCTAGATGTCTGAAAATTATAAACGCTTCAATTGTCAATTGTGTTGTTGTACTGGGAATGTATCTGAGTGCTTTTGCAGGATTCTCTACCTTGTCATTGTTCTACCTCCTGACAAACAGCTCCTCTAATATCGCCTAGTTAGTATAAGGTTGTGTACTTCTCCTGATCACACAAGCAGTTTAATCCTATGAGAGTGTCGCTGTAATTATACATACACATTTATGTGTGTGTGTGTGTGTGTGTACCGTGGGGTGACTGAAGACCGTAGGATTGGCATTCACACTGACTGAAAGGGAAAAGAAAGGGGTCTGATATGAGAAATTTAGAACTACAGTACATATTGCAGCATTACGACCCCAACGAAAATCTTTCAACGAATAGCTTTTCTGTGAAACAAAAGGGCGTAGCTGCTTGCACCAGACCCACCTAACCTGCTTAGAGTAAGAGCCATTTAGAGGCATTATTGGGGCGAATAATCAAATGTTCGAAAGAACAGAAAGCAAAAAGGCACAGTTACCTAACAAAGTATTTCAACAAGATGCTGCGAATCAACAATGCCAGGCAACAGTGTAGATTCATAATGGCCAAGTGACTGCTATATACCACACTTGATACCTTGATTTAATTGTTTAATGTAGCATGTTAATAGATAGGGGATTTGCTAGAAAAGCATAGAGATACAAGCCAGATTATACTATGTTATTATTGAAGGGTGAATTAAATAAGAAGGCCTTAATATACAGGTAACTTATTGACTATATAGTGATGCAGATAGCTTAGATGTACTTTGTAGAAGATCAGTTAGGAAGAAATATGGAGTTACCCAAAAGATTTCAAAGAGAAAATTAAAGATCTTGCCAATGGTCTAAAAGTCTCTTTTGTAGTATCATTTCATTTAACTTTCTAGTCCTCCTATTGCTTTAAGCAATATGTCAATCCCAGATAAGAGGGACAATCATACATTTGCTCCAAAATTCTAGTGGTTCAGTTTCAACTTTTTCTTTACTTCTTATAATATGTTCTGACCAGAACTTTAACATCAGATCTGCTTGTATAACGGACTTCAAGATTAAAAAATGAAGATAGTAAACGTTTAGCCACAAAATGTTTTAATGTATAGACTTCAAAACTAGTAAGCAAGGTAAGATAGTAAACGTGAAACACAGAGCCGAAAATGAAGAGAGATTAAAAAATGATGTGTTGCACAATAAGAGAGATACCTTTCCTACTATTCAGCAACATAGTAAGTTCAATTTTACATGTGGAAAAGGTTCCTGTGGCATCATTGTTTACAAGTGTCTTATCACTTGCCTTTGATGTCACTAGTAGAAAAGTGTAATTTGTCTCTGCATTAGTAGCTTTTGCAATTACAATGTTTTTTTTCTTTTGCTTCATGTTGTCATAACTAGCAAGATTCTATTATCATTTGTGATCTGATTGTTTCCTTTCCTGTTTTTGCTTCACCCTCACGTAAGATGGTGGATGTCAATTTGTGATCTTTCTAGTTTGCAAATTCTTTTTTCCTGTAATTCTAGAACCATAACTATGAGTATTTATTGGCGACAAATATAGGAGATTTGACAATTTTTAGGCTTGTAGGCGGGTGTTGTATAAATGATGTGAGCTATTACAACCACTCTAATTGATGCGAAATATCTCAACTAAGGCTTATTAAAAAAGAAAAAAATTGACAAGCTGTCCCCAATTGATTGATATTGTTCTATATACTTACTCTTATTTCAAACTTTTCGGGAAATTAGATGATAAAATTATAGTGTTCTTGAGGGAGCCTCCAAATTCATAATATAATTTCCTGATCCAAATTCAAATTCATATTCAAATTAAAGTGTGCTTGAGTGAGCAATGTTGGGTTTTTGTGTAGTTCGTTTAGGTCATGTTTTATGTGAACTATTTGAAGATATATGTTCATATTTTTTTTTTCTTCTTAAGACGGTTCTTATTTGTTATTGTTTTTTTTTTTGTAGACATGGATTCTAGTTGGATAGATTTACCAAAAGGCCACCCTGCTTATTATAATGGTTGCATGAAATTCTTAGAGCTTGCTAAAGAGACTCTTGTAGAAGGAAAACTCGATGCCCATGTAATAATTGCAAGTTCAATAAATGGTTTAAGTTGGAAAAAGTAGGAGGCCATATTTTATTGTACGGTTTTTATAAGAACTACAAAAAATTGGATTTTTCATTGTAGTCATAAAGTGAGTAACAACTTAGGGCTCCCTAGTGATCAAGCAAAGGGAGTAGGTCAAGATGATATTGATGGGTTACTAAAAGCAGCTTTTAGGGTCGGTAGTCCACAATCCACTAACCAACCCCCGTTATTATGTGAGTTAGATTCTAATGACGAAGATTTAAATGATATGCATGAAGAGGTAAATTTTGCTTACGAGGTAGATGATGAATATGTATCAATTAACAACGACGCAGAAGAGACGAAGTACAATAGACTCAAGGAAGCTTCTAAAGAGAGTCTATATGAGGGGTGTACTACTTTTTCAAAGCTATCGTTTCTATTGCACTTATTTCACCTCAAGTGTATGTTCGATTGGTCTACTGAGTCATTTAATAAATTGCTTGAACTTCTATTAGATGCATTTCCTCATATTATGGAGTTCCCATCGTCTTATTACGAAAGCATGAAGATAATTAAAGATCTGGGTTTAGGTTATGAGAAAATCCATGCATGTCCAAATGATTGCATGTTATATTGGGGGGATTTTGCAGACAAAAGTGAGTGTCATATTTTCCACACACCAAGATGGCAAAATGTGAAAGGCATGCAGGGTGATACAAGTGAGAAAGGTAAAGAAACATGTAAGAAGGGGGTGCCAGCTAAAGTAATGCGGTATTTTCCTCTCATCCCTAGACTAAAGAGGCTTTACATGTCATCTAATACCGCAAGAGACATGAGATGGCATTTTGATCGCAAGGACGAAAAAATCATTAGCCACCCGGCAGATGGAGAGGCTTGGAAAAAAATTTGATGATAGATATGAGGAATTTGCTGAAGATCCTCGTAGTGTTAGACTGGGTCTAGCAAGTGATGGTTTTAATCCATATCGTCTTTTGATCACTAATTACAGTACATGGCCAGTGATCCTGATTCCTTATAATTTGCCTCCTTGGCTTTGTATGAAGTCATCCTCATTTATTTTGTCCTTGATTATTCCTGGAAAATATGGTCCCGGTATTGATATTGATGTGTATTTGCAACCACTAATCCATGAGTTAAAATTGTTGTGGGAAGGTGTAGATGCCTTTGATGTTTATAGTGGAGAAAACTTAAAACTACGAGCATCCTTACATTCCACTATAAATGACTTTCCTGCATATACTATGTTGTCGAGTTGGAGTACAAAAGGTTATAAAGCTTGCCCTACTTGTGCCAATTCTACTTGTTCACATTATTTTGGTGGTAAAATTGTCTACCCCGGTTCTCGAAAATGGTTACCGATTGATCATCCTTATAGTTCTCAAGCTAATTTATTTGATGGGAAAGAGGAATATGGCCTTGGTCCGGTTCGTGCTAGTGGGACAGAAATTTTGAAGCAACTAGAAGAAGTTAATTATGTTTATGGAAAATTAAAAACGGTTCCTAAAAAAAGAGGGAGAGAAGAAGTCGAGGATGATGAAATTGATAATGATAATGATAAGGTTCTTTGGAAAAAGAAAAGTATATTATATGACTTGGAATATTGGGAACATAATCTTCTTAGACACAATTTAGATGTTATGCACATTGAGAAGAATGTGTGTGATAATCTGTTAGGAACTCTTTTAGAAACTGAAAAGAGTAGAGATAATAAGAAAGCTAGGGAGGCTCTTAAACAAATAAATATAAAATCTCATCTTTGGCTTCAAACTCATCCTAATCGTGTTAAAGAGTATATGCCTCCAGCTTCATACAACATGGATAAAGAAGAAAAAGAACGGTTTTTGAGAGTCTTGAAAAAGCTCAGAGTTCCTGATGGTTATGGATCAAATTTGCATAGATGTGTGAACATGAAGGAGCGTAAACTTATTAATATGAAAAGCCACGACAATCATATCCTCATGCAAGAAATCCTTCCTATTGCTTTAAGAGCATCAAATGCCACAAAAGTTATTGATTTGCTTGAGGAGTTGTCGTACTTTTTTAAGAAGATTTGTTCAACCACCATTGATAAAGGAGAGTTAGATACCATTCAGTCAAAGCTTGTGTTGACCCTTTGTAAGATGGAGAAAGAGTTCCTACCAACATTTTTCACAATTATGGTTCATCTACTAATTCATTTAGTGGATGAGGTTAAACTCGGCGGACCTGTTCATTATAGATGGATGTATTCTATTGAAAGGTCATTATTTCAAATTTCAGATTTTCTTTTAATTTGTTATTTTTTTATATATAAAAATTCAAATCTTCTCTTATCTCTTTCATACTCACAATCTCATATATATTAAGGTACTTGGCCTTTTTGAAATCTCATGTTAGCAACAAAGCACAACCTGAAGGGTCCATAGTTGAAGGGTTCTTTTTATAGGAGACAATTACATTTTGCTCGAGATATTTAGAAAGTGTTGAGACCATGTTCAACAGACCGAAAAGAAATGATGACGGGGTCCACACATCAATAACTATCTATACAACTCAGGTTGTCGCGTCATTGGAAAGATAGAAAATGTCCGTCTTGATGACAAAAGTTTAAAGCAAGCACATCGCTATGTTTTACTTCATTCGGATGAGATGAAACCAGTGTTTGAGTAAGTACCATTATTGGTTATTTAGTGAATATATCAATAATTAAAACTTTAACAATAATTTTTTTTCAAATTCTTAAGTGATTTCTTACAACTAAAGCGGCAAGAGCATCGAGTGGGCGGAACTGCGGCGAATGAATATAATGAAAATCACTGGAGACTTACGAATTCTCCGATTGGTTGCCAAACCAGGTTATATGCTTTAAAATTTCAGGTTGCCTGAATTATTTAATATATCAATCAATGTTTAACTTAATATTTTACATGGAATTATAGGTCCATAAGCTAGATGATAGCACAGTAGAAGGAAAGTTAAGAAAAGCGTTGGCCGGTGGTTTAAGCAATCGCGGTAAAAGGATGAAAAGCGTCATTATTAATGGATATAAATTTGAAACCGTGGATCATGAACGATTTCGTAAGACACAAAATTCTGGAGTGATGGTTGAAGCCGATGGCCAAGAGTATTATGGAAAACTGAAAGAAATATTTGAACTTGATTACTATGGTTCATTTAGGGTTGTAATGTTTCGTTGTGACTGGGTTGACATTCGTAGGGGTTTCAAAACATACCCGAGTGGCAAAGTTAACTTCTCGAAGTTGATGCACACTGGTCAAAATTTGCATGATGATCCATTTGTTTTCTCTTCTCAAGCAAACCAAGTTTTTTATGTCGAGGATGAGATACAAAAAGGATGGCTGCATGTAATTAAGACTAAGCCTAGGGACTTGTTTGATATACCCGAGGATGATGAGATTCTAGAATAAAAGGGTTTTGGGTTTTTAGAATTTTATCATTGTTCATTTGTGGATTTATGTTTTGATTCTGGATTCGAGTTCTTAACTTTTATTTAGTGGTACTACTTTGTCTACGCCGCATTATCTTTCTTATTATTCCACTGTTTGCATTTCCCTCTTGACTTTGGCTCTAAAGATATTTTCAGAGGAAAATTGTTAAAGTTAGACCTCAAAAGCCAAGCTCTTCAAGATTGGAGGTAGTATTTCTGTTGTTATTTTTTTGGTTATTAATTGCTTCATGCTCTTGAAACTTTTGATGTGCAAACTGTTAATATGTGTGGAAATTTATGTACATGTCTTATTTTGATCTTGAAGGATAATGTACCCTCTTTATTTTTTGGCTTGTCTTGCAGTGATATGTTATGACGTATCGAGGGAAGAGAACGAGGGACGTACGTGCAGATGAGCAGCCTAGTTCATTGTCTTCGCAGTCACCAGGTGCTACTGCACACACCTCTCCTTCGACCGAAAATGAATCACAACCAAACAAAAAACAAACCCTCCAATCACAGCCATCTGAAGTTCCTTCTAATGTTAGATTTGGACCATTTTGCCCATCAAGTGCCACTGCAACAAAGGTTATGTCTCCATGTTCGCATACAGAAAGTGCAATAACTAGCAAACAAGTAGCTATATGGAAAAACCCACCTTGTATTACATCAAAACCAGTCAAAATCCCTCATCCTTCTTCTGGTCATATCTCACCTCTCAATCCATCTACTGTTACATCAAAACAGCTCAAAGTCCTTCTTACTTCCCCCGTTCATATCCCGCCTCTCAATACATCTACTATTACATCAAAACCGCTCAAAACCCCCACTGGTTCTTTCGGTCATATCCCACCTCTCAACGCATCTACTATTACATCCAAACTGTTCAAAATCCCTCATCCTTCTTCTAGTCATATCCCACCACTCAATCCTTCTACTATTACATCAAAACCGCACAAAATCCCACATCCTTCTTCTGGTCATAATATCCCAACACATCTCAACCCATCTACTATTACATTAAAACAGCTCAAAATCCCTCATCCTTCTTCTGGTCATATTCCACCACTCAACCCTTCTACTAATACATCAAATCCCACATCCTTCTTCTGGTCATATCTCAGTACCTCTCAACCCATCTACTATTACATCGAAACCGCTCAAAATCCCTCATTCTTCTTCTGGTCATATCCGAGCACCTCTCAACCCGTCTACTAGTACCCCGCTCAAAATCCCTTCTAATTCCTTTGATCCTATCCCACCTAGTATTTCGCCTTCTTGTCATAACTCCCCTACTATCTCACCTCTTAACCCTTCAGAATCCCGTAAGCAAACAAAGCAAAAAGAGGGTGAAGAATCATTAGAGAAGTCAAGAACATCAAAATCTGTACGGTCAACATCATATCCAGAGTGGCCTTTAAATGTACAATTTGATAAGAAGGAAGAGGTTATGACAAAGGGTAATGTCTTTCCTTGATGGTCTACTAGGATTTTGACTTATATTGGTATCTATTATATCTATTTATGCTATTTTAATATGTTTTTATGCAACGTCATCCCGTTATTTATTTCTATGCAGATGCTAAAGGTAACATCGCATTGGTGAGTGGTTCTATTCCAACAATCGATGTGTGGAGTAACAACGGCGTTAAATACTGTGTTGAATTCAATGAGTTTTACCAACCGCTTAGGAAAGGTGGAGATATCTTGGTCAGATTCATTGGTAGCATTGCAAAGGTAGAGACCTACTGTCCAGTTGGAGAAGTGAATTGGCATGACGTCGATAAGAATCTAAAAGCTATGTTGGTAGAGGAGGTCAAAGTAAGTATATATCTGATTCTTCTCACTCATTTTCCAGCCTTCCGTCTCAAGAAATAATAACTGATCATACATTATTATCAATTGCATACTATCTCCATTCTTTCCTTTTGTTTTCTTTTTTTATGTTTGAGAAATATGTTCGATAGCCACTTTGAGTTTTGGACTTATGGTTCAAGTTGCAGATGAAATGGTTTAGTTTAGTATGCAGGTGCAGTGGTTCTGGTTTTGTTTTTTGTATGTGCTTGTAGTATGGTTTTGTATCATTGATGTATCCAGCTTAGTGTCAATATCAGACCCATTCACCTTGTGAGTTTTGAAATGAGTGAGACTTGAGATTCCTAGTCCAGTCACAAATGACATTCACTCCCATCTCTCAGACTCAGGTCCTAACTCTGGTTGCAAACTTGCAATCTTCTAAGACTTGCTGTTAAAGCTAGATGAAGCAATGTTTGAGAAATACCGTTTTCATCCTCTCTCTCATAGGGAGAGCAAGTAATCAAGCCTTTAGCTACCAGGTTCATACCCTGATACAGTTTAGGAATGTGAGAGTTGATTAAAAACTGCCTCTTAAAAGTCAAGGGAGGGATTTCAAACAAGACCATATCACCAATATTCAGAAATTAAAAATACAATTGATTCTAGCCCTTATTATGAATTTAAATCACCAGTAGCCATATTATTTGTGCTTAGACATATGTTTCTTTAAATCACCAGTAGCCTTATTATTTGCAGCACTTATTATGGATTTAAATCACCAGTAGCCAAAATAATATTCTAACATAGTGTTTGCAGCACTATTATGGATTTAAATCACCAGTAGTCACCAGTAGCCATATTAATATTCTGACATAATAGTTTGCAGCACTTATTATGGATTTAAATCACCGGCAACACTTAAATCAACAGTAGCCAAATTTCATCGCTCAAAGCTAACCTGCACAGCCGCAGAAAACTGCCTCAGAAGTTAGAACAACACTAGAAACAAGCAAGAAACACCATTCTATTTCATAGAGAATCCCAATTAGAAGTTAGTACTAAATGATCCTATCAAACCTCTCCATCCGCAACAACCAAAAAACAGTCAAGCAAGCCACCCAAGTACCCACCAATCACCATTACTATGTTCTTTAAAATTGCAATATTTTGACTTTCAAGCTTGCTAACACGCAACTATTTTCTTACTGCCCATAACTATTTTCTTAAAGGAACGCTTTGTAATTCCTGATGGTCCTGAATACGAGAAACAAATTCTCAAGCGTGCTAACAGAAGTTGGAGGCATTTTAAACACCATCTCAAGTCACATTACTACAAACCAGATGACATGACTCTCGATGAGATGTGTAATTTGCAGCCACCACACGGAATTACTAGTAATTAGTGGATAAAGTTAGTGAAGCACTGGCATTCAGAGCTAGGGAAAGTAAGTTACTTAATTATGATTGACATTTGATAATTCTTTGTTCTGTTTTGTTGATAAATATTTTTTTTCTTTACTATGAGTGCAGAAATTGTCAGAAGCTGGGAAAGATGCACGAGCTTCCCTGAATCAACTTCACAGATGTGGCTCCAAGAGCTTTGCAAACAAGCAAGCTGATTATGTATGATTCATGAATATTAACATATACTTATCTAGGAAAAATCTTTGTGGGATATATATATGTAACTAATCTTGTAGTTATTTTCTACGATCGTTTTTACATTTAAAAAATTATTAGGAGGATGAGCATGGAGAAAAAATGAGTTTATTAACTCTTTGGAAAAAAGCTCATATTGGAAAGGATGGAAGCTTTCTACCAGACACACTCACAGAAGAATTGATGGTATAAGTACAGATTAAAATAAAATAATAAGCTTGCTTCCGTTTATTGTAAAATAATACTTCTTACATTTTATATCTTAATATTTGTGTAGGATGATGCATATGCCAAGTTTGAATCATTGAAGCAAGCAAACCCTTCCAAGTCTGACTTAGAACTTGAAGATGAAGCCTTTGAGCACACCATGTATGGTGGAGAGATTCCCGAACGTCCCGTAGGTTATGGACTTGGAGTTCGAAAGGGAAACATTTACGGGGTGCATGGTGTCCTCAAGAAGCAAGGGTGTGGAAGAGTTCGAAAGACGACCGTGTTCATGGAGAATGATAAAGAAGAATTGTCCACTCTAAAAAAGGAAAATAGATTGTTGAACACCCAAGTCCAAGAGAAAAAAGATGAAGTGTCCATTCTCAAGAAGGAAAATAGCTTGTTCAAAGCCAAAGTTCAAGAGAACAACTCTCTGCTCAAAACTCTTGTTGGACAATTTTCTCAACTAGTAGGTAAAGTTCGTAAAGGAGAGGCTTCAATGCACCTTTTAGATTGTGCACAAGCAGTCTTAGAAGTGACAAACCAAAAGGTACCTTCCTATTTTCAAGCTTTACCTAAATTCCCCTTCCTTATGAATGAGCTACTAAGAACCGTCATTTGTGGTGTTGTGTATATGCTCCTATTGTGCTGTTGTTTTGCGTTGCCTATTTTTGTGACTTGAACCTCGTACTCATCAGTGATACTTTGACCTTGCAATTATAATTAAAATGATTAATGATTGGTGAGATGCGATCATTAATCCCTTGAGAAAAACAAAAATCTCACCAGACACTGCCACGCTGCTGTCCCCCTGTGCCCAGCCGCCATCAGCCTGCAGTCCTCCTGCTGCAGTGCCTTCCCCCACAGCCACTCCCCTACAGACTTCTCTGTGTGCCGCCCCACACGCTGTTGTGCAGCAGCCTATACCATCCACACAGCAGCACCCACAGTCCCCCTAGTCTGCCCCATCCAGCCAACACTACCAGACCCCCTTCCTACCACGTTCACCAGTCAGCCCCACCTCCTTCCTCTTCTCCTTTGTCATCCTCTTCATTGGTTTCACAACCCTCCCCAATCGCACACTATTCAAACTCGTGCTAAGAGTGGGATTTTGACCATATACTTGTAGAATTAGTTGACATACTTAAACTCTACAAAAGGAAACAGGGGTGTGGTTCAGCTCTACAAAAACCAAACTCAGAGTATATAATATGGGTGTTTGAATTACTAAGTTTGTGCTTGATAAATATGTATCTAATGATTAATATTCTAACTTTCTGCAATTTCTATTTCTTTTTTATTTATTCGAAAGAAGCCTTGCGATTAATGCAATTTCTATTTCAAGCCACCTCTTTCATTCACAAAATCTCAGTAGGAAGTTGCAAGAAAAGCATTGAGCAGATAATAATTCTTATACAACATAATATGTTAGAAATGTCAGCCCTCATTCTCTCTACTATATAACTAGTGTTTAATACTTTGCTACTCATTTCATGCTAGAGTTGGGCTTCCAGGTGTGTGTTGTGGAATTGAAAGTTGTCACCGGATAGGAGCAGAAGATAGTTGTCTTTTTTGTGAATCTATTTGAAATATCTCACTCTTTCCTTCGATCATATAGGAAGCATTATCTTGAAATTTCTGCTTAATATTCTTTTGATTGGAAGTTTTCAATATTAGTGTTGGAGTCTGATAGTGGCTGGTTGCATTTCATCATTGACGAGCTGTGCAATGAAGTTCAATTGCTGATAAATGCTCAAAATATGTCTTATAAGATGTCATGAAGTAGGTCTCTAAGCACTGAAAGTATGGAAGATTCTTGCAGTGTATTGTTGTCTGGTTATACTTGCTTTCGTTTCAGTAGTGGTGGCGGGGGTTCTGCTTTGTAAATTGGATGCTTGATTGTTGTTTTCCTGTTCTTGGACTTGTGTAGAACAGGATCAATATGGTTCTTGGGCATACTGTACTGCATGTTTCTTGTTTGGGAAGATGATAGTTTTTGGAATAGGTGACTACCGATCTGATGAGGACATGGTTGAGTCTTTAGTAGATAATGCAGTTTCAAGAGATATTATATCTTTCAATGCCTTCGTGTTTGCTTGTACAGTAGGTCAAAAGCCTTGCAAAGCTCAATACTTTGTGAATGACACTGCTGAAGTCAGACTTGTGCTTGAATGTAAAGCTCAAGGAATTTGAAATTTTGTTTAAAAGGGAACTTCATTATTATGGAAGAAATAGTTTTTTTAATTTCCATTTCCAACTTTGAAAAGGCAATATATAGTTCATTTCAGTGCAAGATTACATTAGAATATGAGCCGCATTATATAGTTCTCGATTTGATCATTTGACGAACTCTAAACTTTTATATTATCATTACTGTTTATATTTTTTGTCTTTTTTTTCTCCTTTTGAAGGTACTCGAAAATAATGAAGGTGCAACAGATCAAGAACGGATGGCTTCAAAGTAGCTACCATCGTATCATCATCTATTTTGCTAGCGCGCTAGATCTTATTAGTTAGCTTATTTTCAAGGTTACTTCACTTTGGATATTTTTATTAGACTTAACGGCTAGGATTTTGGTGAATATGCAATGTTTGTAGGGATTTTAATTATATTAGTATACATTTATAATATATTGATCAAAGTATTTTTATTTTTTTATCTTATATATCTTCAAGTTTCAATGTTTGTTTTATTCTAGAGTATATGTACATATGTGTGTGTGTTCATATATATATATATATATATATATATATATATATATATATATATATATATATATATATATATATATATATATTTGTTAATTCGGGAAAATAGTAAAAGGGACTACAAAAATCGAAATACATTTTATAGCCATGAAATTTTGCCAAACAAATATTAAAATTTGAATCCAACTTCTCTTTTAACGACACCAAAAAGCGTCTAGATTTAGATGCGACAAGGTGCTGCAAGTCATCGCGAATGGAGATGCTTTTACGCGACGAGACAATTGGGGACTAAGTTAGGCGTCGAGAATGGCGACGCTTTTAGGCGTTGTGACACTAGTAGAATAATTGTTTATTGCTGCGGTCATAAAGTGACCTATTGCGGCGGTTTTTGCACTAGTGACAATAAAGGGCGCAAAGAATAGGTAATTAATATATTGCTGCGGTTTTAAACCGCATCAATATTTGAACATATTGCTGTGGTTTCTAGCCAAAACCGCAGCAATATATTTATTTTTTATTAAAAACGTACAACGTATTGCTGCGGTTTTGGCTAAAAACCGCAGCAATAACTTGGCCTATTGCTGCGGTTATTGCCCAAAACCGCAGCAATAGGTCCTGGTACAAGTAAAAAAATTTTTTTTTTTTTGGAATTTCGCAATTAAATTTGAAAGATTTAAATCATGCAACTAACCCATCCACTATCTACCAAATTCGCAGACAAACTAAAGATTAAATAACATGAATTTCCTTAATATATAAAGCTAAAAAAACTAATTACATAAATAATATAAAAGATCAAAAAGTAAAATGAAAAAGCAAAAATAACAGAACAACTATTACAACTTAATGACTAATTACAAAAATTATAATAAAAACAAAAATTAAGAAACTAATCTAAAAAAACGAAAAAAAATCAAAAAAAATCCAAAAACAAAAAAAATCTAAAAACAGATCTAAAAAATCCTAAAACAAAAAATCACAAATAGATCTAAAAAACGAAAAAAAAAGAAAAACGAAAAAAGAAACCGAAAAAAAAAGTTGAGAACGATTCAAAAATTACAAGTCTTTGTGCCTAGAACAGTAGAACAAAACAAACTAAAATTTTCAACCGAGGATGGAGAATGCGAAAAGATGGCCCTTGAAGAACACCGACTAGGATGACGTCGGAGATAAGTCGAAGATGGCACGACTCACGAGCGCCGGTGAATCAGTAGCCACGACCCACGAGCAACGGCGATCCCACGAGCCAAGTTGGAAGACGATGAAAGAGGCCGTGAGATGAGAGAGGAGAGAGGCACGGCGAGTCGGCGACGATGAGAGGGAAGAGAGGGCCGGCGAAGATGAGAGGGGAGAAAGGTCGCCGAAGATGAGAGGAGAGAAAGGCCGGCGACGATGAGAGGGGAAAGGGGAGAGAGTATATTGCTGTGAGAGGAGTGAGAGAGAAGCGTGAAGTGGGGTAAATTATGAGGGAAGACGGCGCGGCTCAACTATTTAGAGTATAAAAAGAAACCCTAATGACCCTATTGCTGCGGTTTCTTTAAGAAACCGCAACAATAGATTAAAATATTATTAAAAAAATAATATTTTACTCTATTGCTGCGGTTTAGGGTGGGAACCGCAGCAATAGATTTGGTCAAATCAGTCAATGAATTTTGAAAAAATTTCCGTTGACACATATTGCTGCGGTTTCCAGCCACAACCGCAACAATATGTTTAATTCCGATTTTTCCCTTTTTTTTCTTGGCTTATTGCTGCGTACGGGTAAAACCGCAGCAATAAGCAAAAATTCTACTAGTGTGAAATACCTACTCAATTGGCGCGACGCTTTTGACGGCGTCAAGCAAATTTAGCGACGCTTTTTGGCGTCGCCAAATGGGTTAAAAAGCGTCGTGAAAACACTCTTTTTGTAGTAGTGAGGGCCTCACTTTTGTTTGGGCAGGGCTGCGGCCACATAAGGGCTACTAATACATTCCGCAAGATAAGATTCCAAACAATAACTAGGGGGTGAGAGAAAATCCTAGCTACATTGTACAAACATCCAAGTCTTCATTCCTAATAAAATGCTTAGCCATTATATCTATACTAGTTTTGAAGCCCGTGCGTTGCACAGGTTGTTTTTTATTTTATTTTTTTGCAAATTTTTGGTTAACATTGTTGATTTTGTGTTGCTATGAAATGATATTTTTCGACACTATTGTATTTACATACTTCCTCCGTTCTAATTCTATTGCAACAATTACCACTTTGTGTAGTTTCATCTATTGGGATGACTACACTTTTGGTATAAAAAAATGAACTATAATTGACAATATTGTCTTTATTTAATGTTAATAAAACCATCATTAATTACTCAAATTGTTTCATAAAGTTGCATTTACTTTATTAAGGAATTACTTATCCCCTCCTCTAGTTAACTAAAAGGGTATCTCTATGCTAAACTACCCATTTTTTTTCATTTCCTTAAAAACCATGTCCAAAACCATTGTTTCTATAGAAAAAGAAGGGAGAAAGTATTTGTCATTATACTCTAATTTATAGATTTGTTATTACGATATATATAAATTTTATATTTTTTAATATTCAATTGAATATTGTAGCTAAGACTATTATTAAATGGTATCCCAATAATTGGTATGACTAACAATAGCTAACACAGTTTTAACATGAAGAATGTGGAATAATACTTTAAGAAAGTGGAGGCCGATAATAATTTAATAGATGCAAGACAGAAAGAATAGAGTAAAATTTGTGTTCCAGCCACAACTTCAACTTTTAATATAGTACATAAACACTGATGCATATAGAATTAATGGAAGAAGGGAAAGCCAAAAAAAGATCATAATGATGGTATCATAAATACAATTAATTAAATATAAAACTAAACTCTAGCTACTAATAATCGAAAATACTATTTAAGAGAAAAAAATACCTCTTTATCAATCATGACCATATCAAGACTTATTAAACTTCCCTCTTTTTTATGATCCGTGACCTCAAATAGTCTAAAAACCCGAACATTGTTTTTTCCAATTAGGTTTTAGTAGAATTAAGTTCATGTAGAAAAGAATAAGATTAGACATATAGATATACGGAAAAGACAAACATAAATAATTATGTATACAATAAATATTTTAGGAATAAAATAATTAGTCAATTGCATAATACCTCTGCAATGTCGTTGACAAACTTTCATTTGATTCTTCATGTAATGCCCCCGTGGTATGCTATAGGTTCAAAATTATAGATATGTATTTTTTATCTTTATATAACTCAATTTATAAAAGTATGATTTTGAAAGATATAATTGCTATTGTCACATATAATTTGCTATTTTTATAATTTTTTATATGTATTTAAAATAAATAAATATATATATATATATATATATATATATATATATATATATATATATATATATATATATATATATATATATATATATATATATATATATATATATATATATATATATATATATATATATACTTCCTCCGTTCCATTTTAAATGAAACGTAGGGCCTTGGCACGGGATTTAGAATAGGAGAGAGAGATAGAGAAAAAAAAGAAGGGGCCCATGTGATGAGGAGAGAGATAGAGAGAAGTGAATACCAAATAAGGTAACGTTTCACTTATTTTGAAAGGCCTAAAATAGTAAGTGTTTCATTTAAAATGGAACGGAGGAAGTATATATATATATATATGTGTATATATATATATATATATATATATGTGTATATATATATATATATATGTGTGTATATATATATATATATATATATATGTATATATATATGTATATATATATGTATATATATATGTATATATATATAGTATGTAATTATTCATCTAAATAAGTAAATTTTCATCAGATGTAAAACTATATTGTATATGGAACTTATTTCGAAGCATATTTCGAGCACTCTCTAATGGTAAAGAAATTATAATATTGCGAATTTATAGCAAAAGCTATATTCAATACATAGTATAATAATTTAGGTTTTTATTTAAAATCAGACTATAATAATCTTCACTTATCCAAAACACCTCATATGTATTTATAACTATTTTGATCAGAAATTTTTTTTTAAAATAAAAATTAAAAAGAATGATATGGCATGCTTAGGTGGAGCTCTTCAAAAGATTCTAAGGTTGTCTTTTAAAATCAAACTCTAATATTTTCATCATCCAAAACTCTAATATATATGTAACTCTATCACTATAAAATTTAGTTTTTGTTGTAATAACAAAGTTTCCTCAGTATATTTTGTTGCAACACTAAATTGTTTTGGTTCAGTTGAGTAAGGCTGAAGTTTTGAAAGATAATATGTTTAATCCTGTAAATTGAACCTATTATAAAATACTATAATCACATATCGTACACTATACTTATAGCTTACTTATTATTAATATTTATCAAAAAGAAAGGCTAAAAAATGTCTTACCATTCATCTAATTAAATATATTTTCATGAGTTGTAAAATTATATTGTAAATGGTTCTCATTTTGAAGCATATTTCAAGCATTCTCCAATGGTAAAAAAATTATAATGTTTTCAATTAGGTAGCAAAAGTTAAATTCAATTTATATAATATAATAATTTACGTTTTTTGTTCAAAATCAAACTCTAATTTCTCCCTAATCAAAACTCCTTTTATGTATTTAAATATGTGTAAAACTCTATTTTTTAAAATATTTGAAATAAAAATTAACGACATGGCAATCTTACGTGGCGCTCTCTATTTCATAAGTTGTAAAACTATATTATATATGGATCTTATTTCGGAGCATATTTCGAGCACTATCCAATGGTACAAAAATTATAATATTCCGAATTACGTAGCAAAAGTTATACACAAATTACATAATATAATATTTAGGTTGTTCATTCGTAACCAAAGCGTAATTTTCGCTTATCCAAAGCTCCTTATATGTATTTTAATCTATGTAGAACTCTATTTTTGTAAAAAATAAAAATAGAATTTGATGACATGACAATCCTACGTGGCGTGCTAAATGGCCCTGAAGTTTTGAGGAGCTCCCTATGCTCCCGAAAAGTTCCTCCTTTATATATATATATTGATTGATTGATTGACTGATATATACATTTACATATACCTGATATATGATCGTCTATTACACATAGTCCCTAAAATAATAGCAGACAACATATAATTAACAATTTAAATATCCAGAAACAAGCATACCTTTCGATCAACTTGGTCTTCGCCAAAATCCATATCATCAGAATAGTCGGAGTTTCTGCCTGAAAATAAATACGTACGTAGAATAACTTGATGATTAGTAACCTAAAATCTATGTTAATAAAGCTCAACTTCTTACCCAAAAATAAAGAAGATCAATATAGTACAATTGTACTGGCAAAATCGTAAGGGTAAATCTTAACGACTCCCTCCGTAACAATTACTAACGACAATTGAATATTTTACCTCTCACAAATAATGCCAAATGTTGCTAGTAATTCGTTACGTAGTAGATGATTGATATTTAGTCTAGTTTCATTTAATTACAACCTAATTATTTTCTTACTTTTTAGATAACCCTTTTTGACCAAATTTCTTACTAATACATAATTATGTGAAATGTTATTGTATTTCTCTTGGTGCATATTTTTTCAAATAGCATATTTTTAATTTTTTTACAAAAACATATATTAAGTTATTAATTGTCAAGGCGGGTGTAGGTATACGTGGAAGTCAATAGGAAGTCGAATAGTATTATACTAGTAATACTATTCGACTTCGATTGACTTCCACGTATACCTACACCCGCTTGACAATTAATAAAGAAAGAGAGAGAGAAAAGTTGGAAAATTAGTAAAGAAAGATTTTGGAGAAAAAGGATATATATATATATATATTTTAATCGAAAGGGTATAATGGAAATTGATTGGAACGACCTAAAAAACTAAAATGGATTTTTCACTAAATATAACTTTTTTCACCAAACTCCCTCTAGATTTTACAAATTCATCATGCATGAACCCCTCAATTTCTTTAGAATTCGTCACATGCCCTTAATGACTAACGACTATTAGCTTTTTTTACGATAATCCCAATTTCCGTTACCAAGCCCTCTTTAATCCCCTGCTTGAGTCTTTTTCTCTAATAGATCACTATTAAAACACCACCAATGGCCAAAAAGTGGAAAGAGAGTTATAGAAGGTATTTTAGTGATTTGAATTAAGGTAATGGGTCATATAGAGGTAAATCAAGGTTTAGTAAACGTGGAATTAGGGTTTAAGGACTAAAAAGACTAACGTGCATTAGTCATTAAGGACATATAGTGAATTTTCGGGAAATTGAGGGGCATGGTGAATTTTGAAAGGTTGGAGGTTATTTGGTGTAAATAGAAAGTACTCGGGGTATTTGGTAAAAAATCGAAATAAAAATACGGCGAATATATAGGGAGAGAGGGGGTACCAAATGGTACATTCTCTTTCCCCCTCGTAGTATTCACCTTGTTTTTCGTTTGGATTAAAGAGGAAGTGAAAAAGTAATAAAGAAGATTTAGCGTGGGCTACATGTGAAAAAGTAACAATACTAATTCGTATAAAAATAATGCAACACTTGCATTTTTACAAATTTTAATATGCCACTTTTGTTATTAATATCTTCAATTATATAATCTTAGAAGGCAAAACTACACATGTGAGATGAATCCAACTTGACTACCTATTTTTCCCTATATCATGGATTCATGGTTATATAAGAAGACATTGTCGTACATAGAATTTAAGAGCCATAATTTAACTTACAAAAGTACCTGTAACCTCGCTATCATCCTCTAAATCGTATTCATTCAATATGCGGGGATCTTCATGATCAATCTAGATATTAGGCACATGCTCTATCTTATGCCAATCTTCACTTTCCTTTGAGCACCTCTTCTTTAACAACAGACAACGATTAATTATATATCAGAGTCACTTTTGTAGTCTGGGGTACTAATTCAAAATTTTCGCAACGACTTAACTCTACATGTTCCAAGGAACCCAGAAATGGGAGGAAAGGGCTGGAAAATCCCAACTTTCTATTCCTTCCCAACTTTCCAAACTAAGCATACCGTCAATAATTAGCGTCTCCAAGTTAGGGAATGCAATAGTAATATAACTATGATCTCCACGTAAACTATAATCAAGCATCGAAACTCCATTCATTTGAATAATTTCAAGGTACTTGAGATTTGGTAACTCTCCCAAAGATATGTCGAGCTTAATGTTTTCACATTCAAAGAGGACAATACGAACAAGCTTCTCTATGTCCACCATCCAAGTTGGGAGCCTTGGGCCAGGGTAACATAAAATCTGCAACTCTTGTAAGGATAAATGTGGCTTGAGATTTCCCATTGTGGTATCATCGTCGCCATAAACTTTAGCTCTAAGAGGATCCCATCTTAGTTGCAAATGAGTAAGGTATTCTTTATCCTTCAAAAGACCGCCAATAATAGTCCAGTCTGGAGGTATATGCTCCAATCCAGAGAGACAAAAAGAACCACGAAGGTTATTCAAACTCTTCAACTCCTGAATGTTGCAACCATCTCTATCGTCCAGAAGAAATGCCGAAAGGGTGCGAAGCGCAGTAAGGGCTCCTAAGCCCCTAGGCATGTAACTCAACTGGCCAAGAACATCAAAGTCCAAATGGCGAAGGTTGGTTAATTTTTCCATACCTTTGGGAAGTTCAAAAAGATGTTTACATCCTTTAAGTTTCAAGGTTTGTAGCTCGCGAAGGCAACCTATGGATTCCGGTAACCTTTTAATTGGTGTATATGAAAGATCAAGATAGCGTAGCAGTGTGAAATACTGTATGGAGCTTGGCAGCTGAGTTTTCTCACTTCCACTCAAATCCAATGCTTGCAAAGATGTAAGAGCTAAAAAAACTCCAGATGGTATCTGTTTGAGAGAAGAACCGTAATTACGGATGAATAGAAGTGTCCTGTGTCCTTAACCCATCAAGTTTTTTCAATGTCGTGAAAGTTGTTTCATTGATACGATCAACCAACACTGAGACATGGTAAGACTTGTTAAATGTAGCAGAATCTGAACTTTGTTCCATGATCAATTGGGAATAAAGATCATTAGTTTGCTTTTCACTAAAAAATGCCTCAACTTTCTCAGGATTGATTTTGTACATCAGTTTTCCTGTCAAAATGTCATGTCTCGACTGTAAGAGGTACTTCTGCATCTCGAGAGTTTGAAAATGCATGTTCCCAGCATCTTCCATGTGCGTATGCTTTCCAGACAAAATATTTGATTCCTTTAAAAAACCTTCTTTTATATGAACATAATTTTTTATAAAGCCTGCTGCCATCCATAATTGAACTGGTGTATCCCCTGTCAAATTCATAATCACCTGGAAACAAAGAACAAAGAAGTTTCGGCTCTTGTAATAGTTCCTCTTGCATGTTCAATTCTCGAATCCTGTGCACTTCCTTGCCATCTGCTTTCTTAATTCTTATGAAGTATAGCACTCGAGCTAGGATATCCCACTTGCTATACATTTTGATCGGTTCCCTAGATGGGAAGAACATATCTACGTTTCATGACAAATCAGTAACAACCATAGGTAAATTGTTGAAAGTCTAAGGTTGACAGAAATAAAACTTTCTACATATATTGATAATAAATGGATTTTTTTGTCAAAAATCACCTTATAAAACATGAAATTTATGAGAAACCACCTTATATAATTTTTTTTTTGCAAAAACAATCCTTAGACACAATTTTTATTTGCAAGAACAAACCTTATGTTTTATTCCGATAATTAATCCAAGGTTCCAGCACAAGGCAATTGGCTTTTTTAAAGCCAACGTCCATAATATGGTCAATGCCGCAACCTTGGATCAAAAACTATATGGGAAATCGTACTTATTGGTTGAAAATAAAAAAAATTTCAAGATAAAGGTCAAATTACATTTTACTATAACATCAGGCATAAAAAGATTCATTGAATTTCGTTTATGGTTGGAATATTACCATATAAAAAAGTGATTCCAAAGCGTTTATATTATCAAATTGGATAAAGCATTTCAAATTGATGATTTAGATTATCTTTTATATAAGGATTATTAATTTATTATTATTGTTGATGTCGTATGGCGATTTATTAATGATAATCTTCCTTTTCCCTTCAAAAGAAAAAAAAAGTGAAATTTATATATACGCCTTTTTCTGATTAATCTTAACATCTGAAAATTTTCATTATCTTATCATCACTGAATATATTAAAGATTTTAGAATATTTATTTGGTCAAATTCGGGTCGGCAACTGATCAAGTAACATAACTTATCCGATCAACAATTATGATGGGTGATCGGGTTACAAGTCATCACAAGTTTTGTTAATAGTAGGTTGTGTCGGGATATAATTGGATTGGGATTCTTCTCGGGTCGGTGAAAGGTTCAGTTTCTTATCATATAATTTCTGGTCTGATACAAGTCGGTTGATCATTGTGATGGGTCACTGTTCAGGTACGTTTGAATCATAGAGTATCGGGGTAAATTGGTTATTGGTTAAAGATTATTGTCCGGTCGGGTTTTGGTCGATTACGAGTCACCAGTTTCACTACTGATACAAGTTGGTTATCGGTCACTACAAGTTCAAGTCTGATTTTTTGGCCGGTTCAGTTTCGATAGCTCCACGCCCATCGTTACTAAATTAAACAGGTCAAAAATCACAACCCTCTCCTACTTTCGCCAAGGGCACATGGGAGAATGGATTCGAGTCCAAGAATGGTATTTGAGGGACCTTCTGCTGAACCCGGAAATCACACCCAAAAGCTACTAGAACCTTTAGATGGTTTTGCCGGAAGAACCCTTAACGCTTGTCCCAGCTCATGTACCTCAAATTTCAGAGGTAGGTAATGCAAATAAACAAAATCATAGGTGTTTCGGTAGTGAAACAGGTGCCCGCTTTGTGTTGGAAGCTGCGGCCGCGATGGAAAGCCTCGCGTGGCCGTCATGGAAACCCTGCAAGACAACAAACGTAAACTACCCTCGGGGGGGTGCCGAGGAAACCCCCTCCGACGCTCAAGTCAGTATTGTGTCCGTGAAGGATTTAGAGAGAGAAAATAGAGAGATAGAGAGAGAGAGAGAGTATTGGTGTTCAGAATCTACCTGCAAAATAGTACCATTTGGCTATTTATAGAGGTACTATTCCTCTAACAGAGTGAATAATCCGTAGACACGTGTATGGATGTGATGTGCCTGACATGAGGAAAGATTCCTCTATTTTGTCTTATTAGATGGCCGCCAACAGTGTTGTCGGACAAGCGCATGGAAGCGACTTCATGCATTGTTATGGGCGCCTCTAGATCGCGTCTGGTATGATGCTCGCGGACGTATCGCTCGCGGACATCTTGCTCGCGGTCATGCTAATGCGTCCGCTAGTATACTTGGTGCTACCCATACAACTAGCCCCCAAGCGTCTATGGCGTTAATTAATGCCATGGAGGTTTTGCGGATGCGATGAGGATTTATTATCCAATATGCACTTGGCGTATCATCTGACCGTTTTTCATGTTATTACCTGTTATATGGCCGATAAGAACCTTTTTGTGGTCATGGCCTGTCATGTGGCCGAGATGAACCTTGGTTTATTATAAACCATGTTTTGATACTAGCTATAGCCTGTCATATGACCATTTCATGACTTTGCCCTATTACGTGGCCAATAAAAACTATTGGTCTGTCATATAACCATCTCATAACCTTAGCATGTTATGTGGCCGATACCAATCTTAAGTTTTTATAATAATTTTGATTTGAAATTTTTTATCATTATTGTCTATTGTTGTACTTGAGTAAGTACGATTTCTGACAAATGTGACATTATATTTTTCAAATTATTATTTATTGAATTTTACTCTTTGGACATATGTCGTCCATTTAACGGTGTGATGGGAGAGCTTTCAACCCAACCGTTAGATCAAGTGTACTACTTTCCTTCCTTTTTTCTGGATTTTCAAAAAGTATGTTGATAAACTCCCAAAACTAAGGAGGCTATAACTTGTACTTTTAGATGCTGCAGCACGTTTTCTATGTGCTAAAGTCACACCACTTTATTATTTCTCATGGCTTTTCCCTTTACATTTGAAAGCACTCTGCTAACTTTCCGAATATAAGAAAGCCTATTACTACTTCTTTGACGCTTCTGCAGTTCTGCTACTGATACGTGGGTAGTCAAAACACTAAGATTTTACTTTGCAAACTTAATCTCTTTGGGGAATTTTTTCTAGTCTTTCGAAGCATTTATCGGGACTGAATTATTCGGCACTTACACGGCCTGAGATTCAGATATTCAACCTTTCAGTCGCCTTTTCCGGCTACTTGGTGCTGTTGCCCGCGAATTTTGCCGGCGTGTTTTGTGCTATTCCGATAATATTCGAATTATTTCCGGTAAGTTTTCTTTGCATTTTTTTTTTTTTTTTTTTTTTTCCCAAATTTGTTGCTGGTTTTTTGAGATGCTTGCTGGCTTCAAGTTGAGCTGTGTTTTTCGGTAGAATTTGTCTTCTTTGTTCTCGGATTTCACCGGATTTTCCCAACATTTACTGTGCTGTGATTTTCCGGCGAGACTAATTATTATTTTATATATATATATATATATATATATATATATATATTTTTTTTTTTTTTTTTGACTCACTCTTTAGATTTACCGCAGGAGTTACGAAATTTTCACGGCCCATAACTTCCGGGCTCTTGTTGTTGTCCTTATTGCCGGAATTTCAAGCTATTTTCCTTCGAGATATTTGGTATCCTCGAGTATACTGCTTCTCTTTATATGTATATATTTTTTTATTTGTTGACTGAAAATCCCCTTTCTGCTTTAATTTGCTGCTGATATTCTACTTATAACTTGGCCCAGTTACTCTTTGACAATTTTGGAGCCCATACCTTTGGAGCTGCTGTCGGAGTATTTTCAAGCTTGTTGCCATTTTCTTGGAGCTTCAACAGTGAGGTATGACTTCCTTCTTTCATTTTTCTTTTTATTGTATCTTCTTCCTCTTTTTGTTGTCAACATTTAACTTAATTTTGGCAATAGTAGTAGGATGATTACCTGTACATTTGCATAACTTGATTTTCAAGCTTTCAAATTATTCTTCCCGCCTTTGTTGTTCATGACTTCACACGTGACCAATCTTTGATGGTCTTATTGGTGTAGTACCTTAGTAATCTCTTACTTAGTTGAACATGTGGGACCATTCTGATTTTGATGGTAGTATTAAGGTGTCTTGTGATGTTGCATGAAATTTGTTGAACTCTTGGAAAGCAATATGAATTTCTTCATGACATCCCATTAACTTCTACTAGAAAGTATGTCTTGGAATATGATGATAGAAATGCTTTGCGTGCATCATCAAGTCCTTGTCCATCGTGCCTAGAATTAATTTATGTTTATGCCGATCTCAGGCTTAATATTCTCCCCTTGCGACAGCATGCTTGGCTAGGTTGCCTGGATGATGTCGGAATTATTTTTGTTGCGAGCACTTCTTGTTGTCAGCGTAGCACACATACAATACTGATTTTGGGGTGGTCTGGACTTTAGATTCTGAGATGTCCGTGAATAATATGGCCGCTAGCAATAATAATAGCCTTGATGATTTAGAAATCATCCCGGACTTGACTGATGATGAGTTTTGCGGGGTTTGGTTGCCGGATGACTATAGTGCCGGTCCTTTGAGTGTTGAAATTGATATTCCCTGGCGTAGAGACGCTATTCAACGAGGTTTTTGTAGAGTTGGGGAGGAGTTATACCGTTTTCCAGACGAGTATAAACTAGTAGTGCCTCATGAGGGTGCCGTTGTGACTGACTGCCCCCAAGGGCATGTAGCGGTTTATGCTCATCATTTTGATTACGGACTCCGCTTTCCTCTCGATCCCACTATTATGAAATTTTTGAAGGCTTTTAATGTCTGCTTAGCACAATTGACTCCTTTGGTTATTCGCAACGTAGTTGCGTATGTTTGGGCGTGTCACTTCTTAGGCTTCCCAGAAACTTGTAATTTGCTTAGGCAGTTGCACTGGTTGAAGAAAAATGGGTCGGCTTGCGACAAGGGTTGGTGGTCTTTATATATCTTTCGCGGTAAAATGACCGTTTGGCCGAAATCTTCCGGCCAAAAGGGTTGGCAGAGTTGCTTTTATTGGGTGAAGGTTCCTGATGACTTCCCTATTCGCTGCCATTTTACTAGGCCGCAGGCCAAGATGGATCACATTCCCTACATGAGTCTTAGTGAGCGTGAGCAAGATGCTTTTGACTATTTCTCCTATGTTGAGGAGGAAGATGATGATGGTTCCCTTATTAGGAGAGTTCCGGAAACTTGGCTGCCAAATGCCAAGTATATTCTTGGTAACGAGCAGCTCTCAGCCATGCATCTTTGCCAGACTCATCCAGCCGGTAAGTTATTCCCTGATTTTTCATATATAACTTGGAACGTGTACATTTTTCATGCATCTTTGTGTACCCTTTTTCGTTTGGCCGAGATGACTTTTTTTTTTGTTTTTTTGTTCGATATGACTTTTGGACTTTTCGTAGTTAATCTTTTTCTTTTTCTTTGTGCAGGAGTTGGCCTTCTTGACTTTGGTATTTTAGGTATCACCGAGGATTGGGAAGCAATGACTAATGCTCCCAATGCTCCAGAAGAGAGGAATGTGACTATTGCCACTTCTACTGGCGGACGCAGTATTGCTTTTCGAGTTCGTAGGCGGGGTGGTGGTCGAGGTGGTAGAGGCGAGTATCGAGCCATTGTTGAGACCGCAGAGACCGCGGTGTCCCCTTGCGCGCGCTATCCCTTCTTCCCGCGGTGGCGGAGCAAGAAGGCGAGGCCGCGATGCTACTCTTGTTGAGGAGATTCCGCCTCTTAAGAAGGTTCTGGCTTCTCGGCCCATTGTCATGGCGATGCCATCCTCTGCGATGCCGGACACGGATTTGGAGGTTTTGCTCTTCACTCAGTCACCACCTTCCAATGATGTCCCTTTCCCTTCTGCGGGTACTGGAAATCAGGGTGATTCTCTTCGCGGACACTCTATGAGGGCCCTTGGGATGGACATTCCCTCTTCTAGCGGACCTCCTCACATTTATATCCGCCCAAGTGAGTATATAGAGAGGAAAGATATCCCAATGCCTGATGTCGTCAAGACGTTTTTTGCTTATCCTCCTGTTGTTCCTGGGAAGATATTCCAGCCTGTTTTGGATGTTAGGGAGGATGAGTCTTTGTGTTCTGACGTCCCAGAGATGGGTGGCACACTTGGATATCGGCTCTTGCGGGGGATGTATTTACCTCATGACAAGCCTACTGGTTCGCTTTTTGCTCCTGCTGCAAGGCTTGCACATGAGATTGCTGCCGTAAGATTGTTTACCTTTTTTTTTTTTTCAAACATGAATGCATATGCTTATATGACTTTATTTTCCTTTCCCTTGCGCAGCTTGGGGGCTCCGCTTTGGAGGTGATAGAGATGTACCGCTATTATCAAGCTAACTCTCTTCACCTTAAGCGTTTTTTGCGCGACTCAAGAGGAGAGAATGAAAAGCATAAAACGGAGATAGAGAGGCTTGCTAAGGAGTTGGAAGATTTGCGCCCTATTTCTCAACAACTTGCAGATGAGAAGGTTAAGATGTCGATCATTCAGGCGGAGCTGGTGGCCGCTAAGAGAGATGCGGCTTCTGCTCTTCAAGAGGCCAAAATTGATGGAGCAAAAGAAGGTGTATACATCTTCAAAAATTCTGATGAGTATGTTTCTTCCATGAGAGAGAGGTTTGATGGTGGTTGGATAGCCGCCATGCGTTGTGTCCGCAACATTCATCCTGACTTCGACTGGGATGAGATTGAATGTGCCTTTGATGATGGCAAACATTTGATCAGTGTCGACGGTGAAAGTGTTGCTGTGAATGAGCATGTGATTGCGAACATGGATCCCCGTACCATTATCTCTAATGATTCTTTGGGGACGCCGTGAGATCTATGGCGGTCATCTCCCAGGTTTTCACGTAGATCTTTTGGAGATTTTTTGTAGCTTGAACAAACCTTATTTTGCTTAGCTTTTGAATTCGGCCCATTTTGGCATTTGTAACCAAATATTGTTCTTGTCTTTGGCGCTTACTTTTTGAATACTTAAAACGTCACTATCATCTTGCAGCCGACATTGGAGCTATATTGTTATATGGTATCGGCCTTTACATGACCGATATATAACTATGTCCGACATAAACAATAGTGTGATTTACGAGTATTGTTTTGGTCCTAGCTTGTCATATGGCGGGATGAATCTTAGTTTATTATAACCATGTTTTGATCCTGGCTTATCGTAGGGCCGGGATGGATCTTGGTTCGTTATAACCATGTTTTGATCCTGGCCCATCATAGGGCCGGGATGGATCTTGGTTCCTTATAACCACGTTTCGATCCTGGCTTATCGTAGGGCCGGGATGGATCTTGGTTCGTTATAACCATGTTTTGATCCTGGCCCATCATAGGGCCGGGATGGATCTTGGTTCCTTATAACCACGTTTCGATCCTGGCCCATCATAGGGCGGGATAGATCTTGGTTCGTTATAACCATGTTTCGATCTGGCTCATCTTAGTAGGGGATGGATCTTGGCTCACTATAACCATGTTTTGATCTGGCCCATCTTAGGGGCCGGGATGGATCTTGGTTTCCTTATAACCATGTTTTGATCCTGGCCCATCATAGGGCGGGATGGATCTTGGCTCACTATAACCATGTTTTGATCCCGCCCATCATAGGGCGGGATGGATCTTGGCTCACTAAAATCATGTTTTGATCCCGGCCCATCATAGGGCGGGATGGATCTTGGCCCATTATAACCATGTTTTGATCCCTGGTCCATCATAGGGTAGGGATGGATCTTGGCTCCTTAGAACCATGTTTTGATCCTAGCCCATCATAGGACCGGGATGGATCTTGGTTCCTTATATGGCTTTTGATTTGTGCTAGGTTTGTCATATGACCGTTAATGCACTTGAGCCTGTCATATAGCTTTTGATTTGTGCTAGGTCTGTCATATGACCGTTAACGCACTTGAGCCTGTGCTAGGTCTGTCATATGACCGTTAACGCACTTGAGCCTGTCATATGGCGTTTGATTTGTGCTAGGTCCGTCATATGACCGTTAATGCACTTGAGCCTGTCATATGGCTTATCTAACGTTTATGCTGTTATGGCCGTTAGTCATCTGCTGCCAAGATCCTTCATCAAATCTTTACTGTCTTGTTGATTCGAATTATGTACGCTATGAGAGTGGCGGTATCATCGTCGTAGATGTTCTATCATTTATTCTTATTGCCCGGGATAAGTGATAAGATTGAGGTATGTTATCCTCTAGCATAATTTTGTTTTCTGAACTTCGTACTCAAGTCTCCATCATTATCAAAGATCTACTTCTCGAACCGACCGTCGTCGTTTCCATGCCTTTTGGTTTCCATGGCCGTTCTCACAAGTGGTCCCCCTCCTTCTAGCGCCAAGTTGTTTCGGTAGTGAAACAGTGACCGCTTTGTGTTGGAAAGCTGCGCCGCGATGGAAAGCCTCGCGTGGCCGTCATGGAAACCTGCAAGACAACAAACGTAAACTACCCTCGGGGGTGCCGAGGAAACCCCTCCGACGCTCAAGTCGGATTGTGTCCGTGAAGGATTTAGAGAGAGAAAATAGAGAGATAGAGAGAGAGAGTATTGGTGTTCAGAATCTACCTGCAAAATAGTACCATTTGGCTATTTATAGAGGTACTATTCCTCTAACAGAGTGAATAATCCGTAGACACGTGTATGGATGTGATGTGCCTGACATGAGGATAGATTCCTCTATTTTGTCTTATTAGATGGCCGCCAACAGTGTTGTCGGACAACTGCATGGAACTGACTTCATGCATTGTTATGGCTGCCTCTAGATCGCGTCCTGGTATGATGCTTGCGGACGTACTGCTCGCGGACATGCTGCTCGCGGTCATGCTAATGCGTCCGCTAGTATACTTGGTGCTACCCATACAATAGGGATAGTGTTAAAGTGGGGGAGAACCAACAAGTGAAAGAAATGGCATGGATCTCGGCCCATGGGAACTTGATTTATCATAGACCCCGCGCCCGTTCTTCCCTACGTCCGAAAGTTGTCGCAATTACGGAGAATTGGCGAATGGTGCAATCGGTGGGAGCAAAGAAGCAATGTAAAGTGGTTTCACGTGACAACTCCCCGTCACCAAATAGAAATGAAGAGTGCATGGGGATATTCAAAAGAACGGGAAAGCCAAATGTCAGGGCTGACAATGAGAATCAACGAGTCGGAAGTCCTAGCAAAAGAAGTGTCTCCCGAAGGGCTAATTCCTCAGGAACTAGCCGGAATCCCTCCGCTTGAACTTGGTATGTCGATCCTTTTATGGAACGCAAGGGGAGTGGCGCGCCCGCCTTCCGCCGTTATATAAACAACTGATTAAAGACCATCACCCTGAGATTGTGGTTCTTACGGAGACTCATGTAGGGAGTACTAACATTGAAGATGTTGTGGAAAACCTGCCATTCAACTCGTACACCACCGTTGATCCGATCGGTATGTCTGGGGGAATTCTAATTTCGTGGAATAGTGGAGTCTCCTCCTTCACTTTGTCGTCACAAAAGAAGAACGAGCCATCCATGGAATAATCAAGGTACAAAATTTCCGCCTCTTTTTCTTTTTCAAAGAATATATGCTCACACTAAACACAAAGGTAGACTCATAATGTGGGAAAATCTAAGAAAAATGAGTGAGAATGTTGATTTACCTTGGGTCATTGGTGGTGATTTTAACCAAATAACTGACTCTTATGAGAAATTAGGGGGTAAAAGACCTAATGATTCAAAGATGAGGCTGTTCAAAGAAGTGATGCAGGATTGTAATGTAAAAGACTTGGGCTTTGTGGGGAACAAGTTTACCTGGTTCAACAAAAGAAATAATGCACCAATTTACGAAAGACTGGACCGGTTCTAGGCCTCGCCTGATTGGATTCTCGAGCATCACAATTATCAACTTAAAAATCTGCCTAGATCCTCTTCCGACCGCAATCCAATCTTGTTGAACATGGACTTTAAACCTTCCATCCCTGGGCCCAAGATGTTCAGATTTGAACCCCATTGGCTTAATATCCAATTTTTTAAACAGTGGGTTGAGGGTGAGTGGCCGAAAATAGATGGGCTTTGTAACAACCCATAATTTTGCTCATAGTTTTTCGCAAGAATTTTCTCTAAAACTATTATTTTCTCTAAATTAATTATTTTTATTTTATAATTTTGGGAGCCGAATTATTATTTTTTATTTTTATGGCATGTTAATGTGTTTATTTCATTTATATTCATAATATAATTTATTAGAATTATTTTTATTATTAAGTATTTTCACAGTTTAGGCGCGATTTAGGGATTAACCGTTTTATCACGTATCGGGCTTTCGGAGCATGGATCGTTGTTGAATTTGGGCCGAAAGTTTTGTGTGGGTTTTGGGCTTGGGGCAGCCGGCCAAGTGAAGTAATAGGAGAGCCTTCTCCTTTTCTTTTCTCTTTTGTTTTCCTTAAGACTCTTTGATGCCTTATAACCCCCATAACCCCCCCTTAATGATTTCTTTAATTAAAACCTCATTAAACCTCTTAATTCACTTCAAATTCTGATTAGAAAATCAGAATCCTTTGGCTGCCATTCTCCATATTTTCGGCCATCATCACCATTTTCATTCTCTCAAATTTTCTTCATTTCTTCTCTTTGATAATTGTTCGTCAATTGTTTTGGTGGCTTTTTCCTTATACTTGGTGCTTGGAATTTGAAGGAGGAGAGGATCACACGCCTATTGTGGGGATTTCCAAAAGTTTTCAGCTTCCCTCCGACGATCCAGGTAACTAGTTGTTATCTTAGAATCATAGCGATTAGAGTAGTATTCGGTATTAGATTAATACGTTAGGAATTATCTAAAATACTTTTTGAATGAGATTTTTGACGAAATTTGACATGAACATACGTGACACATGCTATGTGAATAATGTGTAGAGAAAAATAATTTTTGCATGATTTTTAATATTTATTTGATTTAATTAGTATTTTGTGCGTTTTTGGCTAAATTTCATAATAATTATTGAACGACTGTTAAAATTGATGAAATCATTTTTCTTAGATCATGTTACATGCGTATGATGTATTCCATGCCTTAGAATAATTTTTACCTACTGTTTACTGTTTTAATTAATTGATATATCTGTTTTTGTAATTTCTGTTCAGTCAGTATATAATTCATGAAAATTACTTATAGAGGCAGAAAAATTAATTTATTTGAATAATATATATTTCCGTGAGTTTGTACATGTTATGTGAAATTTTGGTAATTTTTGGGCGTCTGTTTATATTTTTAATTATTATAATGGCTTATTTGAGGAATCTGTATATTAACTCTTAAAAATATTTTTTGAGTCCGAAAATTATAAATAAAAATTGTACCATGTCAGTAGAGCTATTAGGGTTATATGATAATTTTTGTGTGATTTTACTGCTCGAATTTGTAGGTTTCATAATTAATATGTTGTTTTTGTGATGAAATTGAGGACAAACTATTAAATTGTTTGAGGGCTTGTAAATCAGATATAATTTATAATTTAATATATTCTGGGTTGCTGATTTTCAGTAGTATACAGTATGCATCTTTTGGGTAACCACATGTTTAGGTTTGATTTATGAAATAAAATGATTTAATTGTTATTACTCTTTTAATGAATATGATTTAGAGTTAATTGGTGATGTATTTGTGATTGAGTGTGGTTGCTGTAAAAACCAGTATATTGTCATTGTTGATGTATGGGAATGTTCAAGTGTTATTGTGAGAGTTATTTGTTGAATATTTTATAAGTGATTTATTTTGAGGAATTATGATGAACTGTTTGATGAACTGTGGGTATAAGGCCGGGTGGCATCCCCTTTTTGATGAATATTTTTGGTGAATGATACTTAGATTGTATGCATGATTGTATTTTGAGATAAGAATATCCGGTGGGATAGATGTAGTCCCTAGGTTAAGAACATGCCAACCACCTCGGTTTGCGAACTAGGGGTACACCCGGGTTAATTGTTGTCGTCCGAGAGGTCGTGGAGTTCTGCGTGTTCTACCCTGCATCGGGAGTTTGGTCATTCTTAGACACATGCAGTGGGGAACGTTAGCCCATAGACTGGCCTGGAGATTGCGATCTGACAAACCTTAGGAAGTGATTTGCGAATCACTGGCGTTCGGTTTCTGACTCAATAACTTGTTGTATTTTAATTTACGGTTTTTTCACCAGGTACCCCTGAGGTTTCACGAAATGCACCAGGTACCCTCGTTGTTTCAAAAATGCACCAGATGCCCTTGTCGTTTGCATAAAATGCACCAAATACCCTTAATGAATAACGGTGTTAAGTTTCCGTTAGCTTTATTTACTATTTTGCCATTATTAACCCTAACCATAACCCCTAAACCCTAACCCTAAACCCTAAACCTAAACCTAAACCCTAACCCTAAAACCTAAACCCTAATACTAACCCCCTAACCCTCCCCCCACCACCCCCAGCCAGCCCCTCCCCCACCCCAGCGGCCCCTCCTCCCCTACCCCTACCAAGCCCCCCTTCCCTCGCCGACCCCCTCCCCGTTGACCCTCCTCGCAACTCGCCCCTCCCCCACCCTCCGCAACTCCCCCACCCCCTCGACCCTCCCGCGCAGCTTCCCCACCACCCCCACCCCTCGTCCCAATCCACTAAAACGATGCAAAGAACAACTCCATTTCAAGTTTCATTATAATCCAAAGAATGGAAGTTCACGCAAACATTTTAGCAAAAAAAAAAAAAAAAGCTCGGAATGAGAATTGGGGGGTGGGAATTCGGCTGGGGTGAGGGTGGAGGTGGGGGGATTCAACAGGGTTGGGGAGCGAGCGAGGCTAGGGAGGGGTCGACGGTGGGTGCGGGGGGTGAGGGGAGGGGAGGGGCTGCGAGGGGGGGGGGAGGGAGGGGGGGCGGCGGGAGGGTCGACGGTGGGCTGCGAGGGGGTGAGGGAGGGGAGGGGGGCTGCGGGAGGGTGGGGTGGGGGTGGGGGGTTCTTGGGGATGGTGGGGGTGGGGGTGGGGAAATCGACGGGGGAGGGGGTTGCGGGGGGTGGGGGTGGTGGAGGGGGAGGGGAGGTGGTGGTGGTGGTTGGGTGGTCTTTGGTTGAGTGGTGGTGGTGGGGTTAGGGTTTGAAGTTAGGGGGTTAAGTTTAGGTTAGGGTTTGAAGCTAATTAGGGTTTAATTAGGGCTAATTTGGGCTAATTAGGGTTCGAGGGTTAATTAACCCTAAAAGCTAACGGAAACTTAACACCGTTATTCATTAAGGGTATTTGGTGCATTTTATGCAAATGACAAGGGCATCTGATGCATTTTTGAAACAACGAGGGTACCTGGTGCATTTCGTGAAACCTCAGGGGTACCTGGTGAAAAAACCATTTAATTTATTATTATTTATTTATATTAGGATTATGTCACTCACTATATTAGGATTACTTATTGTTTATGATCTCTTGATTTATCTATGAGCTTTATGATTCCTATGTGCATGATATGATGTAATGATTGCATGTTATCGCTTTCTTAATAATCTACTTCTGAATTGTGCTTTGATTGCTATTGTTCTGGGAGAACTGCTAGTTACTCCCCACTGACTGTGGAAATATTTAATATAATCTTGCAGATGGAAATGAATGCTAGGCTTGTGACTGCTTGGGCTAGCAGTATGAGAGTTGGTTGTGAGAAGAAGCTTCTTGTTCTGTTTTTGGTAGACGAACTTTATATAGGTCATAGGGAGACTTATTTTTGGATTGTTTTCAAGGACATTAGTTTCATTTAAGTTTATTTTGGGAGACTTGCATGTCTCATGGTATTTGGATTTGATGATAAGATACAATTTGGGATACTTCCTTTTATTTTAGAACTATGTTGTTTACTCGGAGATTGATTCCCTTTTAAGCTATGAAATTTTAAGTTATTATCTTTATTTATTGTTTTAGAGTAGCATAACCGTCCCGACGTTATTTCCGCTAACGTCATTTTAGTGCCTTTATGTACACATGCACTAATCCGAAAATTATTAAAGAATTTAAGAAGACAATGATGTCGTAATATGAAATGACCGACCTTGGAGCCATGAAGTAGTTCCTTGGCATGCAAGTCAAGTAAAACTTAGGAAGAATATTTCTTTCGCAAGAGAAATATGCAGACGGCCTACTTAAGAAATTCAACATGAGTGAATGGAAGCCAGTGGCTATACCAATGGCACTTAATGAAAGGCTATCAAAGAATGATGGCAAAGAGAAGGTCGATGCATCAATATATCGAAGTCTGGTTGGCTCTCTCATCTATCTTACACATACAAGGCCCGACATATAGTACATGCTGTCAGCATAGTATCAAGGTTCATGAGTGAGCCAAGTAAAACTCACCTGACAGCAGCAAAAAGGATTCTCAGGTACGTCAAGGGAACAAAAGGTTATGGCATTGCATACGAAACAAAGGAGAATCACAAGCTTACTTGGATACGAGAGCCGATTGGGCCGGAAGTGTTGACGACCGAAAAAGTACGAGCGGCTACGTGTTTCAATTGAGAACCAAGTCTATATCTTGGTCATCAAAGAAAAAAGCAACAGTAGCTCTGTCATCAGCAGAAGCGGAATACATAGCAGGAACAAGTGCAACATGTGAAGTAGTTTGGCTTAAAAGATTCTCAAAGATCTACAACAGAATATAGAAGAACCAACAACTATCTATTGTGATAACATGTCAGCAATAGCCATGACAAAGAATCTAGTCTTCCACAGTCGTACGGAGCACATCGAGATACGGCGTCATTTCATTAGAGTGTTGGTTAACAAACACGAGATCGAGCTACAATTCTGCAAGACGGGGGAGCAACTAGCAGACATTTTTACAAAGGCAATTTCAACAGAAAAATTCATGCAATTCATAAAGCAACTCGGAGTTCAAGATTTTTCTGATTAAGGGGGAGTGTTGAAATTAATCTAGAATATACTATGTAAATATCTATGACTTAGCTTAAGAGATATCTAAGATAAATATCCTAGGAAAAATCTAGACTACAAAGTTCCTTAGAAAACACTGGAATATTGTAAAACAAAATCTACCTAAGTCGGTTAAGCCAATGGACTGACATAATGCATGTATAAATAGAACTAGGAGTATGGGCATGTACGAAAGAGAAAAAACCAAGCATCTAATATAAGTCCAAACCATTTAACAAAGTTCTCCCTTTCCTTATTACCACTCAACCATAAACAACAACAATATTACTTATAAAATACATTAAGCCCACTACAATTCCACAACCATTTCCAACAAGAGTAAAGTAGTGAAGAAGTGAGGGGAAGAATGTTAGAACGTGAATCACTAGCACGTTTTACCTGTTGTAGAAGGTCATTTACCTCCTATGACCATTTTAATAAAAAAAATGAGCAATAGTTAGGACCACTGAGAAATATTTGGCGGAATGGCTATAGTTGCAAATAATTTTGTCAAATTTTCCTTGTAAATAAACTAAACTATTAGCAAAAATATCATGTTTATTTGAAACACACATTGGTAAAAATTGTACACATGCTCATCTTGAACAGCTTGTTTGGTTCATTTTTAGTAAAGGAAAGGAAGAAGAGAAAGGAAAAAAAACCTTAACTTCCCATGTTTGATTTAAATTGTCTCTTTCCTCCCAAACTCCCCCACTTTTGGGAGGAAAGGAAAGTGGAAATTTATTAAAGAGTCTTTCCTTTTAATTCCTTTCATTTCCTTTCATTTAAAGTTATTTTTTCAACCAAACATTGGAAACTAATAACTTTCTTTCCACTTCCTTTCTTTTCATTCCAAATCCTTTCTACCAAACAAGCTAGAAAAATTTATACATACTCATTTGGCCTTGTACATAGAGCTATATTTACGAAGGTGTACGTTATAGGCGTGATGTTTAAGCTAAAATATTAGCCTTCACTTCATTCAGATAAGAAGAAAGTGGAAGAACATGACATAGAAAAAAAGTTGCAAGAAAAGTGAGAATAATCACTCGTTCACACATCAATGACCAAAAAAAAAAAAATTTGATATAGTGGCTTACCTAATCTTGGAAGTTTTCTCGTCGTTCAGGAATGACATCTGGTATATGGTGTAGGAATATATAGATGCATATAGCGGAATTTCAGGAAACAATTTCCTAACATCTATCATAGGATCGCAAACATAATCAAACATATGAATCATTCAATAGGGATTAAATATTAGACCTATGTAGCGTGATTTCCCTGTTGTATGCAAGCTTTGAAGATCCGAGAGCCCCAAGTGTTGCTCCTCTAATCGGTCCACGAGCACCAGTTGAATACCAACGTCTACTAGAACGGAAGAGAAAACATCCCTTGCTTTTGGTGGTATAGGCGCTAGGTTAAAGGGAATAGATTTGGGTTTCACTTCTCTCTCTTGTGAAAAGAAACCGATTAATGAATTGATCACCTAAACCCTAATATTATATCCTATATATAATAGAAGAGTCATAGGCTAGTTAGGAGAACTAATTCTCCTCCTATTCCCCTTTGGACCGCCAACCCTAATCCTAAATGGATTTGGATTGCTTTGTCCAACTTGTGCTACAATGTGTGACTTCATAGGATTAATCTACTTTAGTTATAGGCCCAATTAATATTGTCCTATTAATCATATTTATTCTCTAGCAAGAAATTACGATTACTAAAATAATTAACTTTATTATCTTCATAATATAAATCCTATTTATATTTAGTAATTGTCGGGATGTCTAAGGACATATTCCTTCAATCTCCCACTTGTCCGAAGACAAGAGCGCAATGTTAAATTCCTTAAGTCACTTAATGTCAAATTTGATAACACAATGTTATTCTCAAATTTTGTTCCTTGATCAGTTGAGTTCGAATCGCTCAAATAAGGATTAACTCTTTAATCTGTTCCGCATGGCCATGCAATTTTCCAGTTCTCGCTCATCTAAAGGCCCAGACACCATTCCTATTTAATAGGAGGACTTATCCACTCTTGTATGACCATAACTCCCACTTAATTCTTAGCCCACCTGATCACTGCCTTTATAACCTCCTTTTACGGCCCGGCGTTTAACAGTGTCAAAGTTAAACTAATTATGTTGTGGTTAGTAAGACATACTCATGTCTAAGGAATCCACTAAATATAGTAGTTCGATTCTACTTTTAAATCTAATTAGGTCAAGTCTCAATGTATCAACTATACATCCATATAATTAATTAGACATCTCTATGTCTCCATAGCCCATGGAACTGCGCTATCAATTAATTATATACTAGTCTTTTAAATAAATCACTTATGTCCAATTTAGTGATTTAGACTAGGGACTTTAAAAAAATTGTGATTTCAGTTCACTTTATAGGGTTCCATTATCAAAACGTTTTCGATAATCCTATTTGAAAAACCAAATTATTTGGACATTTTATTTAATATTAAACCTAACAATTAAATAAGAAAAGAATTTTTATTGATAAACATTCAAAGCATAATAAATGTCTTTACAATTGTGAACATGAAGTAAACAACCTAAAGCCATTATCCCATAAGCTTAAGCCCCATAGACCTAGTATGACACTCATGCTTAGGTTGAGCAAGCGGTTTAGTCAGAGGATCTGCTATGTTATCCTCAGTATGAACCTTGCTTACTTTCACATCCTCTCTACTAACGATTTCTCGAATGAGATGGAATTTCCTGAGCACATGTTTTGACCTTTGATGCGATCTGGGTTCCTTAGACTGAGCAATGGCACCATTGTTGTCACAATACAACTCAATGCCATTCTCAATGCTAGGAACTACACCAAGCTCACCAATGAACTTTTTGATCCAAACAGACTTCCTTTCTTTGCATCATTCGTTGCAATATACTCAGCCTCTGTTGTAGAATCCGCGATGGTACTCTGCTTAGAGCTCTTCCAGCTCACAGCGCCTCCATTGAGACAAAATATGAAACCAGATTGAGATCGGAAATCCTCTTTGTCACTCTGGAAGCTTGCATCGGTGTATCCAGTAACAACCAACTCACTATCTCCACCATAAACCAAAAAATTGTCCTTAGTCCTTCAAGTACTTAAGGATGTTTTTCGTCGCAATCCAAGGCGCATCTCCCGGATTTGGATCGGTATCCGCTACATATACTCAAAGCATATGCAACATCCGGTCGAATGCATATCATGGCATACATAATGGATCCTACTGCAGAAGCATAGGGAACATTACTCATACGCTTGACCTTATCAGGACTCGAAGGACACTGAGTCTTGCCAAGTGTTATGCCATGTTGCATAGGAATGAAACCTCTCTTGGAGTTTTCCAGCTTGAACCTTGCAAGAACCTTATCAATATAAGTCTCTTGACTAAGTCCAATCAGCCTTTTCGGCCTATCTCTATAGATCTTTATTCCCAATATGTACTCAGCCTCTCCTAGGTCTTTCATAGAGAAACAATTTTTAAGCCATTCCTTGACTGACTCAAGCATGGTCTTATCATTTCCTATGAGAAGTATGTCATCCAAATACAAGACCAAAAAAGTAATACTACTCCTACTTAACTTCTTGTATACACAAGATTCCTCTTCATTTATGAGAAAGCCAAATTTCTTCACTGCCTCATCAAATCTGAGGTTCCAACTCCTTGATGCATCCATCTGCCATATTTCATAGTCATGAAATGCAGCAATCGCAAGGATTATCCTAATGGACTTCAGCTTAGCTACTGGTGAGAAGGTTTCATCATAGTCAATACCATGAATTTGTTTGAAACCTTTCGCTACCAACCTTGCTTTGAAAACACTAATGTTTCCATCCTTGTCTGTTTTCAACTTGAAAATCCATTTGCATCCAATGGGTTTTACCCCATCAGGCAAATCAACCAAGTCCCATACTTGATTTTTCAGACATGGAATCCATTTCAGATTTCATGGCCTCAAGCCATCTTTCGGAGTCTTGACTATCCAAAGCATCTTTGTAGCTAGTAGGCTCTTCTGATTCTAAAATCGTTATTTCAGAACTTTCTGTCAAAAGGAAATCAATATATCTTTTTGACGGAATGATGGTCCTACTAGACCTACGTTGGGGAACAACAGAAGAAGTTTCTACCTCACTAGGTTGAGTGACTTCGCATGGAGTATCTCCAAGTGGGAAGGTAGGAGGTACGTGAATTGACTGCACCACCTCCTGAGCATTTTCATGCCGGGCCGCCTCTGATGAGGTGTTAACCTCATCCATTTGTTGCTCATCTCGAACTTCTTCGAGATATACATTTCTCCCACTTGTTAATCTGGAAATAAACTCCTTTTCCAGAAAGACACCATTACGAGCAACAAACACTTTGTTTTGACTTTGGTTGTAGAAGTAGTATCCCTTAGTCTCTTTTGGGTAATCCACAAAAAGACATTTATCGGATTTGGGTGAAAGCTTATGAGAAAGTAAACGTTTTACATAAGCTTCACAACCCCATATCCTTAGAAAAGACAATTTTGGAACGTTTCCAGTCCACATTTCATATGGTGTCTTTTCCACTGCTTTGGATGGTGCTCTGTTAAGTGTGAATGCTGCTGTTTCAAGCGCAAATCCCCAGAATGTAATAGGAAGATCAGCAAGACTCATCATGGATCGAACCATATCAAGTAGAGTTCGATTCCTTCTTTCAGAAACGCCATTGAAATGTGGTGTTCCTGGTGGAGTCCATTGTGAAAGTATTCCAAAATCCTTCAAATGATCACCAAATTCTTGAGATAACTATTCACCACCACGATCAGATCGTAAAGCCATAATTTTCTTCCCAAGTTGGTTTTGTACTTCATTATGGAATTCCTTAAATTTTTCAAAGGATTCCGACTTATGCTGCATGAGGTAAACATATCCAAATCTGCTCACATCATCGGTCAAAGTAATGAAGTAACTGTACCCTCCCCTAGCCAACGTACTCATAGGTCCACACTCATCTGTATGTATGAGGACTAAAAGGTCATTGGCCCTTTCACTTGAACCTGTGAAAGGAGACTTTGTCATTTTCCCCATCAAGCAAAACTCACAAGTATCAAATGATTTCAAATGATTTGAGAATTCCATCTTTATGAAGTTTCTCAATGCGCTTTGAGCTTATGTGGCCTAATCGACAATGCCATAGGTATGTAGGGTTTGAATTATTTGCTTTATGTTTCTTGCTGTCTATGTTATAGATGTGGGTTTCTAAGTCTAGCACATATAAACCATTTGATAACTTAGCAGAGACATAGAACATATCATTCAAATACGCAGAACAACAATTTTTCTTTATTGTAAATGAATAACCTTCGGAATTCAAAACAGGAATCGAAATAATGTTCTTTGTAATAGCAGGAACATAATAACAATTATTAAGTTCTAACACTAATCCTGAAGGTAAAAGCAGACTATATACTCCCACTGCCAATGTAGCAACTCATGCTCCATTGCCAACGTGAAGATCTACTTCTCCCTTTCCCAATGTTCTACTTTTTTTGAGGCCTTGCATATTACAAATAATGTGCGAACCACAAGCGGTATCAAATACCCAAGAAGCAGAAGTTGCTAAGTTAACTTCTAGAACATACATATCTGAACTAGAAACTCCTTTCTTTTGATCCTTCAGATACTTGGGGCAACTACTTTTCCAATGACCAACCTTGTTACAGGTGTAACAATAGTAGTGCTCATCAGCAACTTTTGGTTTTGGTGTAGTCTTTTGCTTTTCAGAAGTTTCAGACTTAGCAACTTGTTTGCTTTCGTCCTTCTTAATAGCAATCCCAATCCTATTGAGCGATTGCCCTTTACTAACCATAAGAACATCCTCATATTCTTTTCTAGGCTGGTTAGGGATGTTTCGCTCATTCTGAGTTAGCCTTTCAAGCATCTCTTGCATCGTTGCTTCCTCCCCTTGCATGTGAAAGTCGTTGAACTTATCAGTTATGAGAACGATTCTCATTTCCCTTTCACTTGCAATGAAACGTTCAGCATTCATTTTGTCCTTTGAAAGGACGGAGCGCAAATTATAAGTAGAATTGTTGGTGTTGATATTGTTGTTACTAGACATAATTACTACAACAAATAATAAAGCAAGATTCAATCAATGTTTATCAAGAAAGCAATAATTAAACAAATTTCAATTACTACTACCCTTTATTCAAAATGAAAGTCCCCATTGAATAAAGAAATAACCAAGATCCCCTCCCACTACAATCAAACGGGCTTTGGCCCTACCTTCAATTTATAGTAGTTGAGGTAAGTAAACACTTTACTAATTATAACTAATTATAATTCTTGGTAGGCAGGTTAACAACTCCTTGTTTACTCCTATCTCTTAGCTTCAAAACCCAAAACTTTGTCTTTTGATGATTTTGTTGAGTTAAACCAAACATTAACATGTAAGTTTCAAAAACCTACCCTACTATCCCCGGAACTATGAGCAACACCCTGCTTTGGCAGATGCTATTACTCATGATCTAAGGCTTTATAGGTGTTGTTTGGAGAAGCAATTAAACTCAATATTTCATGTTGGGGACCTAAGTTTACTATGTTGGTTAATTAAAAGTGAACACATGAATCAATTAACCACAAACAAACTTAGAAGCAAGCATTTAAAGAAAGTAAATGCACGAAATTAATAATAATAATTAAAAATGATCAAGTATGACCCCTAAACTTAGGAAAATAACTAATCTTCATGAATCTTCCCTTGAATCTCCATGGATCACCATCCTTGAAACTCCTTGGATCCTCATGCTTGACTAAATAATTTGAATTAAATAAATAACGAAAATTTAAAGTTACAAAAATACATACGATTCGCAGATCGTATTTAATTTACATTCAAATATAACGATTCGCAGATCGTATTTACTATCCTAATTTGGGCCATACTAGTCATAACATGCAAAATATAATATCTACATATAACGTTAAACATCCACGCATTTATAATATCAAATAAAATAAACACAAACTATTTACTTATTAACAATTAATAAGCAAATAAAACTTTCCATAATAATTATAAAACTTAACAAATATAATAATTATTTTAATTCAATTACATATTTAAATATGGCAATAATCTTTATTATCCAAAAATTTGCATTAGAGGAAATTTTGGATTTATGCTCAATGAAATAAATCAGGACCTTGTTTCAAAAACAAACTTTTTCTTTATTTTTTTTTCAATAATTATAGGGTCGTTGACCAGCAGCACATGGCTGCCAGTCAACACCCTCTTCCCGCAAAACACCAACACAGCAGACGAAGGCCGCCTTCACCGCACACAACAAAAACGCACGCAAAGACTACACACGACCACAACTGCACAGCACACCGCCATCATCGCCGGCCAGCAGACGCAATCATCGCCGGCCAGCAAGCGCCACCAACATGCGCCAGGTCTCGCACGAGGAAGCAGGGGCTGCGCACGTCGCACGCGCGCCGCCCAGTCATCCCCACTAGTGCCGCCCCCACCCCGCCCTATTCCGGTACCCGTGCACCAGCCACCGTGGTTCCACCATCACCGGTGGGCCACCTAGCTATGGTTGGCTTTATCTTTTAATTTATGTAACAATTTACAAAAAATTAAACTAATCTTTATTCAACAATTGATCAAAGATTAAGGATTTAATTAGTTTATAATAATCCAAAAATTATGGCATAAATTTTGAATTAATCAACAAATCTTAAACAAATTTTTAGGTTTGTTGAGGTTAGATTTCAATGCATAATCTTTATTAACATTAAACCCAACAAGAATTTAAAATTTAGGGCAAAAATCAAATGATCTCTGAAAAATTCAGAAAATTAACAATTAAAATATGAAAAATTTGAAAATAATTTTTAGGATGATCTACTGAATTATCATAACAAATAAAATCAAATATTTTAATTGTTATCCTTAAATTCTATGAATAATCAAATTAAACCAAAAATTCTAAAATAATATGATAAAATTCGAAAATTAGTGGGAAAAATAATCAAATTATTTTCAACCATCATATTATTGTAGATCTATGTGGGTGATTAATATTAGATTTATTTAACAAGTAAAAAATCAAATCTTTTAATTGTTAACAAATTATTTCAATGATTAATCAAATTAAACATTAAATAATTTTAAATCTAACAATAAAAATCCGAAAATTTTGGAGTGAATTAACCACTTTATTTCGTCCATAATATAAAAAAATCGGAACTTTATAAAATTATTTGAGCATAAATCACAATTAAATCAATTATTTACAATTTCCAATAAATTAATATCAAATATCAATTATGCAAATTCAAGCCATAAATAAATCCTCCCTTAATTGAATAAAAAATAATAACTTTGCATAAAATTACATGATCATATGAATATTATGAATTAGGCAAAACCGATACCACTTCGTAGGAATATATAGATGCATATAGCGGAATTTCAGAAACAATTTTCTAACATCTATCATAGGATCGCAAACATAATCAAACATATGAATCAATCAATAGGGATTAAATATCAAACCTTTGTAGCGTGATTTCCCTGTTGTATGCAAGCTTTGAAGATCCGAGAGCTCCAAGTGTTGCTCCTCTAATTAGTCCACGAGCACCCGGTTGAACACCAACGTCTCGCTAGAACGGAAGAGAAAAGATCCATTGCTTTTGGTGGTATAGGGGCCGGTTAGAGGGAATAGATTTGGGTTTCACTTCTCTCTCTTGTGAAAAGAAACTGATTAATGAATTGATCACCTAAACCCTAATATTATATCCTATATATAATAGAAGAGTCATAGGCTAGTTAGGAGAACTAATTCTCCTCCTATTCCCCTTTGGATCGGCCCAATCCTAATCCTAAATGGATTTGGATTGCTTTGTCCAACTTGTGCTACAATGTGTGACTTTATAGGATTAATCTATTTTAGTTATAGGCCCAATCAATATCATCCTATTAATCATATTTATTCTCTAGCAAGAAAATACGATTACTAAAATAATTAACTTTATTATCTTCATAATATAAATCCTATTTATATTTAGTAATTGTCGGGATGTCTAAGGACATATTCCTTCATATGGGAGATTACAACCCTTTCATAATTGCCTTTTGTTGTGGGTGAAAGGGTGAATTGCATTTATATCAAAGGTGATGACTGGAGCACTTATGTGGCCCCTAGCTCAGCTAGCTGGGCTTGGAAATATGTGTGTAAAGCTAAACATGATGCCAACCTCAGATTATTTGGAAATCAATGGCTGCTCAATCACAAATTTAGCATTAAACAATAGTATAGCAGATTGAATGCTGAGAGAAACCAAGTACAGGTGCGATGGTGGAGATATGTGTGGAATAGATATTCCATGCCTAAGCACAGATTCGTTCTTTGGTTGGCAATACAGAGGAGATTGAAGACCAAGGAGGCACGGACAGACTCCTACAATTTGGTATATGTACTGATAGCAGATGTACTATATGTCAGCAGCAGGTTGAATATATAGGCCATTTGTGTTTTTGGATGTGTTTTTAGCAGTAAATGTATTGCTGGGGTCCTAGATTGGTGGGGATCGGTTGGAGAGGGAGGAATCTTCACCGACTTTGCAGATGGGTCAAGGATAGATATAGAGGGTCTAAATTCAAGAAACAAAGTTGGCCTTCTTTGCTATAGCCTCGTCATCGTTTATATGATTTGGAGAAATAGAAATCAAGCTTACTGGGAGCATACTGTTAATACTATAGAGTATACTATTAAAGAAATTAAATATGCTGTAAAGTATAGAATCTTACAGATTATGAGCAAGAAGGTTAGGAGTAGTGAAAAAAAGATGGTTTGAAGAGTTGTAAGCGGGGTGTTGGGGCTAGCTGCTGCTAGCGGCCTTTATAAGTGTAGTTTTGTTCTGGTTTTAATGTCATCTGAATTACCAAAAATAATTGCCTTTTGTTGAATCGATCAACTTCGGGCACTCTCTAATGTCCAGAGATCCTGATTGCAGTCTAGTTAAATTATGGATCTCTTTTGATAGAGACAACAAATTTGGACATTTGTATATATAAAATCTCTCAAGAAATGTAAGGTTTCCCACCACATCAGTTAATCTCTTTAACTTTCGACAGTCAGCAATCATAAAATACTGAAGAGCAGTTGCAGATTGAAGCCCAACAGGTAATTCAACCAACTTATGGAGCCCTATAAGTTCCAGGCGACGAAGATTAGGCAATGTATTTATAAATCTCCCATATGTCAAAAACAGACGCGGACAATCATGGAACACCAACTCCTCGATGCGAGTTAGGCAATCCATATTGTTCGGAAGAGAGAGCAATCCAGGACAATCAAATATACGCAGTGTTTTGAGGGCAGTCAGCTCTTTGATGTCATCCTTCAAAAACCTCAGCTTTCCGCAGTGGGAAAGTTCTAGAATTCGTAGAGTACTCAATCCAGAGAGGCTCAAAGCCATGGAGATCCAGTGTCTGAAGGCATTTGATGGGATTCCTAAAGCAAACATCCTCTATTCCGCGATTTTGAGACAAGCTAAAATACCTTAAGTGCGCTCCAATAGAAAACCAATCCACAGGTTCAGGCAGACTTTGACTTTGTAATCCAGAAACGTGTAATACTCGCATAGAATTTTTCCGTCTGCCAGTGAATAATGAAAACTTATGATACCCAAGGCAGGGATCCCTGATACCAAATGAAGGATCCGTCCGGTATTTCGGAAGTAACAAGCATGTTGTGGCCTTACTGTAAAGTAAGGACCCTATAATATGTGAATACGAAGATCCCAAACTGTCAACATAATCTTCGATTTGTACCCCTTGAGCAGCAATACGGCATGCGTCATCACGTGCGCCGGGGTGCATGACACAGCTATATATTGGTGCCTGACCATAATCAGAACTAGCACCGAAAGCATACACAGGATCTTTAAAAGTGTCTCTACGAAATAACACATTAAAATAGCGGTTCCCTACATCCTCCAGTTCTTCATCAGCTGTGGGTGACAAGAATCCCACAGCCATTCATTGATTCACCAGAATTTCTCTGATGATTCTATGACCTTCGAGATACAAAGCGCAATAAGCAAAGCATGATACTAGACCAACATCAGCCGATTCTAGTTGTTCAGGTAAAAACTTCGACAAGTCAGTGCTTAAATGGGAAAGGATCTTGATTTCCTTCCCACTTAATATGGACCCAAGGATGCCATTTAATTTGAAGAAAACCTCTTGATCTCTATCACGAAAATTCGGATCATCCAGAATATCGTAGGCTTCATAGAGGACATCTTTAAGCTTATAACTCTTATAAGGGTTGAGTAGATCAGAAGGCAGCAGAGCAAAAGGCAGACGGGTGAGTTTTTCTTTCAACTCCGCCCTTATGAAAGATGGAGTGACCTCAATGCCATAAGAGGTTTCCAATTTGGATCTAAGGGAAGCAATGACACCATACAGAAATGGTTCAGCCATTGTTTAAAGGTGAAGAAACAAGAATATGGAGAGATGGAACCAAAGGTAACAGAACAAATGGGGAGACTACTGTTTTAATAATACAAAAGGTGGAGAACAAGGAGCATGATTCATGAAAAGTTCATAACCACAACCCCAAAACCAAAAACCCACCACCCCCGCCACGGCGCTACATCTCAACTAGAACCACCACTAAAACTCTACATACTATTATAATTTTTTTCACATGTTTAAAGGGGAAAAAAGAGAAGAAAGAAAAAGGATGGTATTGGAAAGAGAAGGGTAGATGGCTAGAAGCTCACATGTAGAGAGAAAATTCTTTGAATAGGCTAACAGTTTTTTTTTTTTTTTTTTTGTGAAGTGTGATCAATACCAACTTCTCTCAGTCCCTATATATTTGTACATGTGAGAGTGAGGGATAGCCTAGTGGTTAGAGCTTCCCTCCTGGTTCCAGGAGGTCCTGGGATCGATTCTCACCCTTGGCAAGTTGGGATCTCCTTTATTCCCCCAACTTGTCAAGGTTTCTCCTTACCTTATTATATATATATATATATATATATATATATATATATATATATATATATATATACTTCTTCCGTTTTTCTATTGTACCATTTCGTTTTTCACGTTTGTCGAGACACTTATTTGCACGTCAATATCTCTAATTGCATATAGGTAAAAATTATAAAACTTTGATATTTAGAATCCTTGCATTGAAACGAATCTAAAAAGGCTCCACTTGACTATGTCTCTTCTTATATAATGATACGAGATAGCTTAATAAAATTGGTTGATAAATAGCGGCAAAAATTAAATGGTGCAATTAGAAGGAAAAAAACATAGGAATTATAAATATTTGTACATGTCCCCACCAATTAACTATCATTACCCCCACCCTCACTAGCCCCAAATTTTTTATTAAGTGCTTGTTTGTTTGAGAAAAAAGGAGTATTTCGGTGTTGAAACGGTGGCGGACACTGAGATGTCCGTCTATAGTTGAATGGGCGTCCAAGACTGGAAGTCTGCAAAGAAGACGAACGTAAACTACCCTTGGGGGGGATGCGAGGAAACCCCCTCCGACGCTCAAGTCAGTATGTGTCCGATAAGGATTTTAGAGAGAGAGAGAGATAGAGAGAAACTAGTGCTTAGAATGTGAGAGAATGTACCTGCAAAATAGTACCATTTGGCTATTTATAGTAGTACTATTCATCTGACATGGTGCGTAATCCTTTGACACGTGTATGACTATGATGAGTCCGACTGAAGGAAAGATTCCTTTATTTGTTCTCTATTGTGACCGGGATCATCATCTCGGCCTTGATGATAGAGATGACTCGGATTCTTTATGTGACATCGCGTCTTAAGTTATTAATGTCGGCCACAAATAATGTGTCCGAGAGTGAACTTGGGAGTACCCATACAACTAGCCCCCAAGATCATTGGGCGTCAGGGCCATGACCGACATTGATATTATAATAAGGATGCGAAGGAACTTGTACCTGTTGAAGAATTTTCCCGTGCTGCCACGTGTTGCTCTGAGGAGCAATGCAAATTTCAAAAAAGTGTAATCATTACATTTTTCTGAAATCCCACTTATTTTCTTTATTTTATCTAGGGTTTGCTCAGTGAGTGACATTTGGCATCCATCTGGGAGGGAAGTCGGTGAGGCTCTTTATCCTGGCCGTCGATTTCTCCATTTATGAAAGGGAAATCCGTTTTCTTTTCTTTCTTTATTCTTCATCTTCAACCTCCCTGAATTTCTCTGGTTTTTGTGATTTCTCTAAGATCTTTAACCTCTATTTTCCTTCCCAAAATTTTTGCTTTTTACCCCGAAATTGCTTCAAAAGTGCTATGGGTTGCCATTTGTTCGTTTCTTTCGAAGGATTTCACCATTTTCGCCTTTTTCTTCAGGGTTTAATTGAGGGCTTCGCTCAAAGCTTTTCGCTTTTTCGGAGCATTTTCGGTTTCTCCGGCGTCTCTTGCTTGTGAATCCTACCTCCGCACTTTTTAGAAACATTGGTGTACTTTTTCGAGGGTTCGTTTGATTTTTCGGTCAACTTTTTCGGCGATCTTTCTTCTCAGGTACCTCCTCCGTTCTCCTTTTAGCTTTCTGTTTCATTTTTGCTTAAAATTATGTCGGACCTTTCGGATAGTCAAAAAACCATGAGTGATAACATCCTGTCCGAAAGTGACCCCTCATCCCCCTCTTCCCTTCATGACGGACACAATTCTTCTATTTCCAGTCCTAGGGAAAGAAGGACTCGTCTATTAGTTGACTTACCACTAACTGCCAACAGGGATAAGGAACTTAGGTCTAAGTTTCGTAACGACCATTTTACACCTGAGCAGGGAAACCTGACTTCCCAATACCTGTCTACGAGGATGAGTGGCGATAGACAAACTTTACGAGAGTTGAGACATCAAATTCTAGCCCGTCGGACTCTTAAGAACCCTCCACATGACGCCGTTCCGGACTTGATGTCCAAAGTTAAGGGAACATGCTTGGCCGGATAGTTTATCGAATGCGGGGGTCGAGGTGACGGAGACCGCCCGCCCGTGATGTCGGTCGTACTCATCCCTCCTGTTAATGATTTAGGTTATGACAACGACTCCATTGCCACTATGGATGAAGTCTCAAGATTTTGTCTACTCCCGACGTGAGCAGGATGCCGCTTCTTCTTACGGGACGAGTACAGAGTTCTCGTCCTACTAATGAGATAGCTTTGGGTGAGAGCTCCAGGTCAATTCCTGATTCCCAGCCAGAGCCAACTCCTGACCGGATGATATTGAACACTCCGGGATTTGGTTGCCATCAGACTATAGGAGTGGGCCGAGAACGGTGGTTATTTGCTCAAAATGGCGACAACATGCCATTAATGCGAATTATTGCAAGGTTGCAGAGAAGTTGTATGCCTTCCCGACCGAATATAAAGCGATTATTCGGACAAAGGATCCAAAGTAATCGGTGCCAGGCAGGGGCATATCACTATCGATGCCCATCATCCGGAGTTTGGGTTACGTTTTCCTTTGGATCTTACTTTAGTGAAAATTCGAAGGCTTTTAACGCCCGCCTAGGTGACTCCCTTGGCTATTCGGAATTTGATCGCGTACATCTGGGTATGCCGCTTCAAAGATTTTCCTGAAACGTTAAACCTTTTCCGCCGACTTCACTTGTTAAAGAGGAATGGTTCTACTGAAAAGGGATGGTGGTCTTTAACATCGGCCAAGAACAAACTAGTTGTCTACCCAAAATTGACCGGGTTAAAGGATTGGCAGCCAGCCTTTTATTGGGTGAGAGTCCCGGACACTTTCCCTCTCCGCCGTCATTTTACCAAACCAGTTACCCGTATGGAAGATGTACCTTCTGACGGACTATCTGTGGTCGAGCAAGCGGCATTTGATTATTTTGAGTCCAAGCTGGGAACTGTTGTTGTTGACGGCGAAGTGACCGAGGAGAGAATTCCTTGTAAATGGCTCCCCCATGCCAAGTACATTTTGGGGAACGAGCCCTTATCGGCTTTATTTCTCTGCTATACTCACCCTGAAGGTGTGTTTTTTATTTGTAATCTGGCATAGGACTTAGGTATTGTTCTCTGTTGACTTATCATGATGTTAATCATCTTTTGTTTTCTTTTTTGCAGGTCCTAGCAGCCTAGATCTTGAGGAGCTCGGTCTAAACGAGGATCAAACGCCAATGTCTAAGCCTCATGAGGATCCCGTGTTCGATTATGACACCGTCCATTGCCTTACTGGTGGCCCGCGTGGTGCTGATCGCGGGCGCGGTGGTCGGAATACTGGTCGGGCTAGCGTCCGACGTGCTGGTCGTACTCCCGGCCGCGCTCCAGGTCGCAATGCCGGCCGTGGGGATCCTGGAAAAATTTACCAACCTAATTGGGATGTGAGGGAGGCTGAGTCTCTCTATGCCGATATTCCGGCTAACGGTGGTACTCTGGGCTACCTTCTTCTGAAAGGCCTTATTTGCCCATTGTTGCCCGCCGAGACAGGTTGGTGGCGCCGGCTCCCGGCTCGCGCATGACATGGCCGTGGTAAACCTTGTGTCTCTTCCAATAAATTTTTTTTTGACATATTTTGTTTTTGACGCAGACCAACAATTCCGCCATTGGTGATCGAGCAGCACCTTCACTATCAATCATTGGCCGACAACCAACAAAGCAAGCACTGGCCGAGCTGCGAACGAAACTTGAGGCTGCTCAGACTCGCGCCGATGGAATACAACAATAACTTGATGCTGAGAAAGCATCAAGGGCCGTGATTGACGTGGAATTGTATGACTTACACACCAAGGCGACTAAGTTAGAGACAGATAGAAGAAATCTGTTAGTTGGAGGCGGCCCGGATTCTCGCCAAGACCGAGTTGGTCACTCTTTGTCAAAAAAGCCAAGTCTCGATGCCGACCACGGTGTAGCAACCTTCAAGAGGTCTTATAAGTTTATCGGCTGCTAGGGGAGATATATGATGGCGGTACGGGTGGTTGCTAAAAGGTGTGTTTGCCATTCTCACCCCACCTTCAACTGGGAGGAAATGGAAGCCGCCTTCGCACAAGGTGTTCATACACGTCCTCTTAAGGGTGAACCCTTCATCTGCGAGGAACATGTGATTGCTAATGTTCTTCCAGTCGCCCAGGACGAAGAGGCGCCTCTCCCTTGATGTTTTTGGTGGTCATCTCCAAGCTCTTCCGTTGGTTCTAATAGTTAAATTTCTTGTAATATGAATATTGTTATCCAACTGCGAATTCAGCCCATTATGGCATGTAAATTGAATATGCTTTTAATTACAATTACTTATCGGAGTTTCGATGCCTTTTTGATTCTTTGCCCACTTTTTTTGCTTGTAGTTGGCCGCCATGCCAGAATTAGTAATGAAGCTTGTTTACGCAAATCTTTGTTTCTCGGTCGAATTTTGCTTTCGACTCGGACAATTTATCCGTGATATGTCGTATCTCTAATACTAGCTGTTATAAGGAGCTTGTGTATATTATGCCTATTACTTGGCCCTACTTACGGTCCTATTGGATGGCCGCTTGTGATCCTTACTGTTATATGGTTTGCTTTTGATTTTGACTGTCATATGGTCCTTTTGGTACTGACTTGTTATATGGTCAATTTCTCGTACTTGCACGATATATGGTCAATTTTTGTATTTGACTGTTATATGAGGCGATTTTGTACTTTGACACGTTATATGGTCGTTTTTGTACTTTTGACCTGTTATATGGCCATTTTTTGTACTTGACCTGCTATATGGCCATTTACGTACTTGACTCGTTATATGGCCTATAAGAATGTCAAGAGCGTACAATTTAGTTTTTCTTTGTACATATCTAAACATGATAAGAGACAATTAATCGGAATGCTAACGGTCGTTTGTATTATTCGACAAGAAAATAGCGGCTCTAGGCCCATTACATAAGATGTCTAAACATAATACTTCTTTAGAACACTTGCATTCCGGCGGTTCTTAAGTTCGGTGCCTTCCATTGTCTTAAGCGCAAAAGAGCGGGACCGATTTCTTTAGCTATTCGATATGGTCCTCCATGTGTTCGTTAACTTTCCCTCTATATGAGCCTTTCCGGTGGCGGCCGTCCTTCGCAATACCCGGGATCTCCCCGGTGCTAGTGGCCTTTCCGGAACTCTCTTGTTATAGGCTTTCACGTTACGATCCTTGTATCTCGTAGCTTTAAGTTCGTTATTAACCTCTCGGTAGAAAATTTAGATTCTCTCTTAGGGCCCGATCATTATTCTCTAGATCTTTGTACTTGATCCGATAAGACGGTAGCCCAACTTCTACCACAAGATCGTTCCGTCCCAAAGGCTAGCTGAACGGGCTTTCTCGGTCGCCTCCTTTTCCGTTGTCCCTATTGGCCCATATCTTTGCTGGGACCATATCGGCCCGGAGCTCCCTTGAACTCCTCCAACTTCTTCTTGAGAGCCCCTAGAATCTGTTTGTTCGCGGCCTCAGTGCCCATTGCTCTGCGGGTGACATACGGCCGAAAATGCAAACTTTACCGGAATTCGAGACATGAAATTCTTGATTGGTCGACAATCAAATTTACGCTGCCGTGATCAAAGACTATTGCGGTTGGTATACCAAACCTTGTCATTATGTTTTGCCAAATGAACTTTTTGACTTGGTTTGACTTTATCTTCGTTGTCGGCTCGCTTCGATCCATTTTGTAAAATAGTCGATACCCCACAATCAAGAATGTTCGACCGCCGAGTGGCGTTGTTAATGGTCAAAGGCGATATCCGGACCCCCCTTGTGCAAATGGTATCGGACATAACATGGGTCGAAGGTCATTCGCGGGCCTAACGATAATGGGAGGGCTTTCAATGCCGGCGCTTTTCCTCCAATCTGATTCCCACAGATCCCTTCATGGATTTCCTCCAATATCTTGTCGGATTCCCACGCCGTCGCACATTTTAGCAGCGGCAAGCTAAAGGGTTTCTTATAAAGCTTATCTGGTAGATGATATACCAACTAGCTTGCGCTTCAATTTCCTGCCTTCCACAGCATTTGAAGGGAGTGAGCCCGTAAGCTTGTAAGCCACTAATTCACTGAACCATTCACCTGGCGATTAACGGTATTCACAATCACAATTTTCTCGGTGATGCTTTTTTCTTTCAAAACTTCCACCATAACGGATCTCTCTATGTTCAATGAATCGAGCTTGCCAGTTTAGAGAGTGCGTCCGCTTTTTGTATTCTCGGCCTAGGGATGGCTTGAACTTAAAAGTGAACCAGTGGGCTATCAATTCCTTGGCCTTCTCCACATATTTCTGCATATTGGCTTCTCAGACCTCGAACTCTCCTTTCAACTGGCCATTGACGAGTTGCCTCTGGGCTAGTCATTACAATACCGGCCCCTGAACCACTCATGGCTGATGAGCCGTCCACTTCCAACATCCAAGTATTCTTTTCGGCTTGCTCTTCTTCCTCGTAGGATGCCTCTACAATAAAGTCCGCCAATGCTTGGGCCTTTGTCGCGGTTCTAGGTTTGTGCTTGGATGTCGTACTCGGACAACTCAATTTGCCCATTTCAAGTGACGCCCGAACTATCAATCATTTGTAATACTTTCTCCAGTGGTTGATTTGTTAAGACATGAATGGGATGACAATCAAAATACGGCCTAAGCTTTCTAGCGGCAATTACTACTTTGCCAATGCCATCTTCTCGACCGAGTTGATAGCGGCTTCTCGGACCGTTCAAGATATGGCTGACAAAAATATATCGGCCGTCGCCTTTTTTCCTTTTCAACCAACAACACAATGCCTAACGGTTTTGGCGAGGCCGAGATATACAATTGTAGCGTATCCCCCGTCTCCGGGTCAAGTAATGGTGGGCGGGAGTTTTCGGGTGCTCTTTGACCGCAAGAAAGCTTGGCTTTGCTCCTCACCCCATTCGAACTTTTGTTTCCTCTTAACAATGCGAAAAAGGGTACGGCTTTGTCGGCCGACTTGGAGATAAAACGGGTTAACGCGTCCATCCTTCCGGTTAACCTCTAAATGTCTTTGACTCCTTTCGGCTCGCGGAGTCTATAATAGCACGCACCTTGTCCGGGTTGGCGTCGATCCCTCTCTTGACCATAAATCCAGGAATTTTCCTACTCTCACCCCAAATACACACTTCTTTGGGTTGAGTTTCATCTTGTACCTTCTCGAGTCTTGAAAGTTTCTTTTAAATCATTGATGTGTTCGCGGTCTGTTTTGCTCTTGACGATTGAATCATCTACATTGACTTTGATGTTTCTTCCCTTTCGTCCGTAAACCCTTTATCGACCAATTTTTGGTACGTGACTCCGGCATTTCTCGGTAGAAAGGCATTGCTTTATAGTTAAAGACTCCACAATCCGTGATGAAAGTTTTCTTCCTATCGGTTTCAAGAAGAGTGATTTAATGATACCTCGAAAACGCGTCCATGAAGCTTAATAGTGCATGATCGCTAGTAGAGTCTACCAAAGTGATCTATCCTTGGCATGGGATATCGGTCTTTCGGGCACACTCTATTGAGATATGTGAAATCAACACACTCGCCATTGGCCATTTGCTTTCTTCACCATAACCACGTTTGCTAACCACTCGAGTAATCACATACTTCAATAAAGTCGGCCGCCGATAATTTATCAACTTCCTCCTTAACGGCTTTGTTCTTTTCTACCAAAAAGTTCCTTTTCTTACGCCGACGGGACTAATCAAACTGTCGACATTTAGACGATGGACCATCACGGCCGGTCTATTCCGGCATCTCATCCCGCCGGAACGCGAATACATCGACGTTTTCTCGCGAGAGAGTTACTAGGTTGATCCCGACCTCCGGGTCCATGTCCGTTCCGACAGCCACGGTCCTCTCTCGGATCGTCCGCCCAACATTTCCGCTTGGACTCCCATCGGGCTTCGGGGCCTTGGCAAATCCTCTGCGGACGAGCTTCTAGTTCCTCCATGGTTACCTCCATAGCATTTTCATTCTTTTTCTCAAACTGCTCTTCTTCTACCAAGGCCTTCTTCTTAGCTCTCTTTTCCGTCCTTGTTGGCGGGCTTATATCTTCAATAGGAATCCTTCTTGCTGCTTCAAAGCCGTTAAATAGCATGACTTAGCTGTCTCCCGATCCCTTTGATCTTTGTTGTTGTGCCCAGATTGGACACATACTAACATGGTCAAGTGATAGGTAGATACCACTCCCCGAATATCGTGAATCGGTGGTCTTCCTATTATTGCATTATATGCTCCCTGAACATCTACTACTAGGAATTCCGCCATTACATCTCCGGCTTCATTGCTTTCGCCAACTCGACGGGCGGTTTTATAATTCCTTCGGTATTGCGGACGCTCCAAGTGAATCCTATCATCGGGTATCGTACTAGGCTGTAGGTGCTCCTGGCCAATCATCAACTTCTCAAAAGTTGATAAGAACAAAATATTAGCAGAACTTCCTCCATTTACCAAAATTATGTGAATCAAACAGGTTCGTAACGTTCAAAGTGACCACCGCGGTCATCATGGGGATATACCATTTGCATCCTCTACCAAGAATGACATGGCTGGCATAGCTGGTGGCTTTCTCCACTGGCAACTTTCATTGAAGTTTACCTGATGCCGGAATACATTTAGACTAGCTTTCGCCCCACGGACACTTTCGCCATGAATTGGACTGCCACTAATTACATGTATTTCCCCTATCCGAGATTGAACATTCTGATCTCTAGACTTCACCAGATCACCTTCACTAGTCTGAACTTTTTCTTGAGTGAAGTACCCTCTACGGATTAGATCCTCCAAATTATCCTTCAAGTGCCTGCAATCTTCAGTTACATGGCCGTGATCTCCGTGAAAATCACACCACTTAGTCTTATCACGGTTCTGGTGAAACATCTTTCTTGGCCACTGCCATTTATCACTTTCCTTGTTCATGGTAAATATATGTGCCCGAGAAGTTGTGAGCTGGGTGTACGCGTCAAATCTGTCTTTGCGATCCTTTCTTTCTCGATCACCACGTTCCCGGTCATTACCTTTTTTGATTATGTTGGATTCTTTCCTTTCTTCTCGGTCACGATCACTTTCGTGACCTTTGTCCTTCCGTGATTTGTCCTCTTATTTCTTGTCGGACTCACGATACCGGCTACTAGCTGCCTTGTCAAATTCTTCTCCTCTTATGAAATCATTTGCTTTACCAAGCACCGGCCCTAGTGACGTGAAAGTTTTCGACAAGATAACATCTCGAATGCGAGATCCCTCTCTTAGTCCCGTCATCAACGCTAGGATCGCCACATCTCGTGCAGCCTAGGAATGGATACGGCCTCAACATTGAAGCGCCCAATGTAATCCCTGGAGAGATTCTCCTTCTCCTTGTTTTAATTGTGATAATTCGCCGGTGGTGCGCTCACGGCGCCTATTACTCACGAAATGAGTACTAAACATAGACGAAAGCTGGGAAAAACTGGATATATTACCAGGTTTAAGACTCTTAAACCAGGTCTGAGCGATGCAAGTGAGAGTGGACGGGAATACCGTGCACAGATTGCATCCACTTGCGTGTATAAATACATGTGCCCTCATAGTTTGCGTTGTGATCGTCGCGGATCCGAACCGCCATCGTATTTGCATGAGGGCATTTTGATTCTCGGCATCGAGTGATTCGAGAATCTCCAGGCATGAATGGAGAGAGTTTGGGCTTGATCAACAGTGTCCCCCAACCGAATAGTTACTAGCACCATTGGTGATGTACTCTCGATAGGATCGACTTTTGGTTCTCGTCCTCTCGAATGATCAAGCTCTTCGGTTTCCATCAATGTCTCTTCGTATTCAGGATCTTCCAGCTCTCTCTCCAAGCGTCGACCCTCTTGAGTGAAGGAACGCATTGTCCTTAATGCGTACCATCGGCATTTCTACCCATTAACGGCAACCGTTTGCGGGGTTGAGCTCAGCATTGGGAGTTGGAGTATTACCATTACGTTGAGGTGTACCTGTTAGCATCTGGACGAAGGATGCCACCGTCCTCAACTGCTCCGGAGAAAGCCCGACTCGATTGGGCGGATTGGTTGGAACTCCATTTGGATATACACGAGATACATTGTTCTCGGGAGTTTCTTTGTTCATCGTTGTTCTCGGGCACCCTTGCATTGGAGGTGCACCCATTGGTCGATAATCGCTGGTTGAGTAGATCCTCGTCCGATCTAAAACCCCTTCGGTGGACCGCGACTTGCCATACTTGTCTTGTCCGTGGCCCTTCACAAAGATGGGGAGGCCCCTCCTTCTAGCGCCAAGTTGTTTCGGTGTTGAAACGGTGGCGGACATTGAGATGTCAGTCTATAGTTGAATGGGCGTCCGAGAGGCGGAAGTCGGCAAGAAGACAAACGTAAACTACCCTCGGGGGATGCGAGGAAACCCCTTCGACGTCTCAAGTCGTATGTGTCCGATAAGGATTATAGGGAGATAGAGAGAGAATGTAGTGCTTAGAATGTGAGAGAATGTACCTGCAGAATAGTACCATTTGGCTATTTATAGTAGTATTATTCATCTGACAGGGTGCGTAATCCTTTGACACGTGTATGACTATGATGAGTCGATTTGGAGGAAAGATTCCTTTATTTGTTCTCTATTGTGACGGGATCATCATCTCGGCCTGAGATGCTAGAGATGACTCGTATTCTTTCGGTGACACCGCATCTTAAGTTATTAATGTCGGCCACAAGTAATGTGTCCGAGAGTGAACTTGGGAGTACCCATACAAGGAGAAATTTAAAGGAAGTAAAACTTCTTAAGGTATTTGGCTTCCCACTAACATGAGAATTTAATAATAAATAGAAATTCATATTAACTAAACCCGTCATGGTCATTTCCTAGAAAAGTTGTATAAGGAAGTAATTTTCCATGGAATATAATTTCATACGGGAATTTTTCGTGTGTTATGTTCACCTTATCTAAATTGATCTTATTGAAACGTACTGAAACTTCATTTATAAAGTGTTAAAACTTAGGATTTTTTGTCAAAAACCACCTTAAGTATGTAACACTAAATTTGTGAGAAACCACCTTATGTAATTATTTTCGCGAAAACAAACCTTAGACTAAAATAATCTTGCGAGAACAAACCTTATGCCTATTTTCGATCATTGAACCAAGGTTCTGGTATTGACCATGTCATGAATTTTATTGGTTTTAAAAAGTCACTTGCCTTGCACATGACATGGTAAATGTCGGAACCTTAAATCAATGATCGAAATTGGGCATAAGGTTTGATCTTGCAAAAAAAAAATTGTTTAAGGTTTGTTTTCGCAAAAAGAATATATATATGAGGTGATTTCTCACAATTTTCATGTATTATAAGGTAAATTTTGACAAAAAAATCCTAAAACTTATTATAACCTTATCTGAACTTATTTAGCTTATTTTTAGTGCAAAATATATCTAACTTATTAAAACCCATTTGAACTTCATATACCTGGAAATAGTTTTCTTTTAATGGTTAAGATAAGCCATGTGAACAAACAAGCACTATAGCTTGTTTGGTATGTTGAAAGTAAAGGAAGAGAAAGGAAACGAAGGGTGGAGAAACAAGAAGGAGAGTATATTTAAAATTTCCAATGTTTGTTTCAATGGAAATAAGGCAAAGGATTCCAATATTTGAGTAGTAAATAGTCCCTCTTCTCATTAAAAAAAGTCAAATTTTTTTTAATTAGAACTATGAATACCAACATAATTCTTACGTACGTTTTTAGTTGACACACTTTAACTTGAACGAGTCACCAAGGAACATGACTCTTTAGAAGTCATGAGCCTAGAATCCCAAACGATAGAAGATTGTTGGGATTGCTCATGCGGCGAGATGCGAAGCACGCCGTTGGTTGTTTGTTGTCCGAATCGTGAACGACAATCGCTTCTCCTGCCACTTCCATCGAATCGAAGTTTTGACTCTACCATCACAAGCACCGACCGCCGACGCCCTCCTTAACATGCGTTTGTTTATCGATTTTACTTGTTTTAATTTTTTATGGCGTGTAAGAGCTTATAAAGCTCCTTTTAGGTTTGTTTACTTTATTTTATGTTTGGTTGTATTAGCATTAGGCTGTACTTCCTTGTTTAATTAATGCAAGTTTCTCGTTGCAAAAAAAACACTACTTTGACACTAAAGGAAACATAGTCATGTGAAAACATGTTAGATATGTCTCAACGTGTATTTTCAAATATCAACTTTTGACATCCGAACTATATTTACTTGACATCGGAGTAAAATCTTTAAGGACAATAATGACTATCGAAATTCCTTTAGAAGCTTTTACGATCTAAGGAGCAGAAGAACTCACTACTCCAAAAAAATAACGGGAAGAACTGTGGAAGGAATGGATAAATTGAATATAAAACGGATTTTTCACCGAGGTACCCCTAAGTTTTACGAATATTCACCGGGGCACCCTCGAGGTTTCCAAAATGCATAAGGTGCCCCCGAGGTTTTGAGAAATACATGACTTGACCCTGCCGTTAAGTTTCCATTAGTCCTAAAGGCCAAATTCTCAACCGACAGCCTAAAAGCCCCTACTCATCCTCCCATCCAGCCACCACCACCCCGAAAACCGCCCACTCCTGTACCCCTACCCTCGAAAACCTCCCTCCCCCTTTCCCGCTTCGTCGAAAATCGTCCCCCTCCCCCTCCCTAACCCCGAAAACCTTCCCCCCTTCCAGCACCAAAACCTCCCTCCAGCCCGAAAACCTCTTGCCTCCCCTTCCCGCCCCATGAAGACCTCCCCCTTTCGCACTCAAGGGGATTTTTTTGGGGGTTGGAGGACGGGGGCGATTTGGCGCGGTGGGGAAGGAGAGGGGAAGGTTTTCTGGGGCGGGGAAAGGGGAGGGAGGTCTTCGAGGTGGTGGTGGCGGTATGGTGGGATGGCGGTGGTTGGGGTGGGTGGAAGGTGAGGAGGGGGTGGGGGATTTAATTAACTATAGTTAATGAGGTTCAATTAGAGTTAATTAGGTTTAATTAGAGTTCATAAAGAATTAAGTAGTATTAATTAGGTTAGTTAGGGTTTAATTTTGTTTATTTAGCCTTATTGACTAACAGAGTTGACGGTCGTTAGTCATTAAGGGTATTCTGATGATTTTTCAAAACCTTAGGGGCACCTTATGCATTTTGAAAACTGCGAGGGTACCCGGTGAATATTCGTAAAACTTTGGGGAAACTGGTGAAAAATCCGAATATAAAAAACCGGTTTCGAACTTTTTTGGAAGCCAACCATTTATTTATATATTTGGATGTTTAAAAGTTAATCTAAAATTTAATCAATGAACAAAATCGCTTAATGAAATTAAAAGGCTAAGCTTTAATTGATTACTATTAAATAATCTCGGGCTTTTTCCCGGATATAATTATATCTTTCATTTATTAATATTTTACTTTGAAGGATAACATTAAGTATTACTTGGTTTAATGGTTAAGACTTTAGTATATGTTCTTGTGATCAACAAATCACATCTTATACAATGTATTTTTTTTTTATTATTATATGTGGATTTTATGGAGTAAAATACCCTAGGAAAAAACATCACATAACAAGATCTTGTTCTTTGTTTAAGAGCCCCTCTTAATATATTATAGGTAGTGGCTAGTGATAAGTGCCTATTTATACATATTTTTACCATCTAATATAATACTTTTAGCGTCGTCTGTTGAGTTATATGGGTTAAATATTATACTTTTAGGTTATTTCGGTTAAATAATAAGTTTGAATTATTATATATTATAAATTACTTATTCCCTATTAGTAGTTGGGTTTATATGATTATTTATTAGTTTGACGCATATTATATTTCTATACTAGTAATATATTTAATGTTGACAGTGTACGTATAATTTTGGAGGCAAATAAATGGGGATTGTCTTTGTGGTAGATTAATGGGCTAAATTTATTAGTACAAATTTGATCCAAAGAATGCATGAATTAAGAAGAAAAGGAAATGTAGATTTCCTTGGTTGAATCCCACGCAGCTTATGCATAGATTAGCAATATAAATGGGCCAAGCCCAGTGGTGTCACAAAAGACACGCACCAAAAGAACACAGCAACAATAAGTTATTGAAGGGCAGCGTTTAGAGAGGAGACAAAAACAAAAATAAAGGACGGTTTGGCTGGAGGATAATTCCCTCACACCAGCACACAACACGAGTAAGGGTTGGATTAAGAAAAACCCTCACAAGTCATAACTAGGGGTGGGAATGAGCTGAACCTGCTCGCGAACTATTCGAGTTCGGCTACGGTGGCTCGGTCAAAGCCTCCGGCTCGAGTGGGCTCGACTCGAGTTCGGGTTCGGCTCGATATATTAACGAGCCAAGCCCAAGCCGTCTATGGCTCGGCTCAGCTCGTGAGCAGGCTCAAACTTCTTACTTAGGTAATATTTATGCAAATTATTAAGTGTCCCACATCGATTCAAAGACAAACAACACCCTTATTTTCCCCTTACTTATTTGTTTGCCATGTCTAACTTTTCTTGATGAAGGCTATTTATACTTTGACAACATTTGACAATTTATAGGTACGCACAAATCTAATAAGCTTCTAACAAATAACTTAAACACTATCTAATTATTATGCAATATAAAACTATTAAGATCCACTAAGGTAGCTGGAAAATTTGTTTTGGAATGGGTGGTGGGGATATTTTACAAACTGAAGTAGTTTACAAACTGAAGTACTTTTTGAATCAGCTCCTAACCAAAAAAGGGGAAAATCATTGTGTCAAGTGTCAACCATGAGCTTCCCTAAACATCATCTCACTGCTACCTGTAGTTAACCTCCATTACCGACCATTACAGTATTACAATTATTGCTAGAATCACTATTTACAGTTTCCCCTCCATTATTATTACACCACGTAAAACGGAAATCCTCCCCGTGCTCCTCCCCTACCCCGCCTTCGTAAAAAGAAATTGACCAAACAATGAAAAAAAAAACTACTCCCAACAGGCATCTCTTGGCCCATGTTTTAAATTTTTGCATAATTCGAGCTGTAACAAACGGATATGATTTCAAAGCCTATTCACAAGGAATAGCACCAAAAGTCCGGAAAATATGAAAACACATTGCGGGGCATGATACATTTATTCTCAACCGACTTTGACACTCGATATCGTACCATTGCGTAATCCTTATCATCCGAAATCCCAAGCTGTCCGAAATCATTGAGCCTAGAGGCATAAACACGCCCAGATTCTTGATGATTTTGATATGTCCCACATCGAAGGAATAACAAGTGTATTGGGAATTCAGCATTATAAATATGGGTGTATCTCTAGATGTTTAGATAGTTTTAGATGTTGGGCCTAGCTTAGTTGTTGGGATCGACTCTTCAAAGACATCTAAATCTTTAATGAATAAAAGATTTGAGTCGACAAGATTAAGTTGGGCCGTAAAATTTTAAAGCCCGATTTTCTAAGTTCAACCAAGTCGGGCCGAGCCGAGCCTCAAACGAGCTCGAGCCGAGCCTTAAACGAGCTCGAGCCGAGCCGAGCCTCACATTCAAAGACACGAGCCCGAGCCGAGCTCCATTTTTGAGGCTCGACGAGCCTCGAGCTCGAGCCGAGCCTAACACTATTCGGGCTCGGCTCGGCTCATTCCCACCCCTAGTCATAACAAAGGAGGCAAGCGGCGTTTAGAGGGAATACTGAGAAGAAAAGACTGAAGAAAACGCAGCAAAAGCCGCACAACATAGCGGGACGAAATAAAGGGGCGATAGATGAGTACGAGGCAGCGGTGAACGGAGAACGTAAATACGGAGGAAGAGAAGCAATACAGACGAAATTTCGATCCGAAAATTGGCCCCTAATGAGTTTCTCTACTCTCTTATGTCTATTTTCTTTGATTTTATGTCTAATTTAGAGTAGTTTTACACTAATAGGAATATGTAATTGACTATTTGATATATGGGTTTATGAGATTTGAAGTTGTTTGTATTATAAACGATTAGTTTCTCTTGGGTATTTATACAAGGTTTATTATCTGAGTTTTGATTCATGTTTATTGATTTAGTTTGATCACCTAAATTGTTTCATGTTTTTATTGTTAGATTGATAGTAGTTTTAATTAGGTTGCAGCTTTCTGGTCTAATTATAATTGCTAGAATCTTATGTAACAACCGGAATTCAATTAGTTGCGCCACCTGGGCTATTTGCGTTCGGTTGATTGATGTTTCTAATCTTTGTCAAGTTTGATAATTTGATACATGGTTTCATGGTTGGATTACTTTAGCTTGATTAGGATTAAATTTGCGTGTTTTCACTGGATTTAACGAGTAAGAAAGATAAAACTAGTAATCTAGCTACTTGCTTCAATGGATTATATAATGGATTATATAGTTAACCAATCTATCCTAGGCTAGTCGAATGAGTCAATGATTGTACCCAATATCTATAGAAAGTTACATGTCTCCTATTAGCTTCTTTATTATATTTTAAAACCGAATTTATTTCCCGTAATTTATATTTATAATTTTAGTTTAATAGTTTTAGTTATAGTTTTGATATTCGAAAACCCCCATATTAATTATTATATAGTAATAGTTATTTATATTAGAAAAATTGTTAGAAACTACCTATTAAAGACACTTTTTTTTAAAAAACTACCTTATATCATGTTTATTTTACAAAACTACCTTATAAGTGGAAAAACTTTAAAAAGCACTACCAAATTCAGAATTTACAAACCATGGTTAACTATTTCCTCCAATTATCACTCTAATATAAGACTACTAAAATACCCCCTTAAATTACCCTAACCCCTCTTTGTTAATTTCCCTCACAGCTACGTTTAACTATTAAATACCCCCTTAAATCGTTTGTGTAATTTCTTCTCCCAACCTTTTGCTTCACCAATTAATTCTTCATTATGAGTAACAAAAGCAGATAGAAATTGGGTTTTGGGTCATGAATTGATGTCGTTGATGATGATGAAGAATATGGTTTGATGATGGTGGTGCAAGCTTGCTCTACTAGACACTTTTACTGCTGGTTTGTTTTTGGGATTGACTTTTGAGGAAGAAAAGGTATGCTTGTGCTTGCCACATGTATATTTGAGAGATAGAGCATCAAGTGATCAAGAAAGTGATGATATCATAATTGTAACGCTATCGAATTTAGGGTGTATTTTCATAATCTTATATTAGAGGGATAATTGGAGGGAGTAGTTAACCATGGTTAGTAAATTCCCGAATTTGGTAGTGCTTTTTAAAGTTTTTTCACTTACAAGTGTAGTTTTGTAAAATAAACGATATAAGGTAGTTTTTTTAAAAAGTGTTTTCAATAGGTAGTTTCTAACAATTTTTCCTTTATATAATTAAAGAGTTAGTTTAAGATAATAACGCAATCTACGTGGGTTCACCCTTACTTTTCCTATTTATTCGTTAGAGTTAGTGAGTGATTTATAAATTTAATTTTGTTGCGGAAACGACACGCATCAGCTAGCCACTAAAAAAGCTTCCTGAATGATATTAAACACAGACAACGCAATCTATTTTTGAAAAAACAAACCATAAGAAAAGAAAAGAAAATATCAAAACAGCACGCATGCATCAGGTAACTGTAAGGTGTTCCACCTTCAATTCCCAGTTTCCCACCACCTACAAAAAAAATACTATAAAAAAGAACATACCAAAGAAATTCTTCCTATGTTTTCCTAATTGCTATGGCTATCCTATGTGCTTCTTGGACCTGTGTTCTATCTACCTTTTTGTACTACATAAACGAGGCACAAAATTTTATGTCACAAATGAGCCCTTTTATTCAGATAAATGTATTGCACCACCTAGATAGTTGATACTCCTTTTTATTTCATGAGATAGGTAAAAATAAAAAAGCGGCCCACTAATATATATACTTTCCTCCGTTTTCAAATTACCGCTACACTTTTCATATAGGAAAAGTTTCATATTACTTGCTACACTTCCTTTTTGAGCAATAAACTTCCATCTCTCTCCTCTCACATGGGCCCTTTTTCTTTTTACTCTCTACCACTCTCTTCTCCAAAATTGTCTAGGAGTCAGGTAGATTGGGAGTCATAGAAGTAAAATGAGACAGGAAGTATATAATATTAAATATCGAGTTAAAGGCATATGTTATTTTTTATTAGGGAAGATAATTAGCCCAAGACTAACCCCTACTAAGCTACTAACCTACATGATACACCACTTTAAAGGGTTGGTAGTTTGGTACAAGCGCTAAAATGTACGACCCAAAAACAACGAGGCTTAAGGCCCACTTGCCACCACAAAATTAATCCCCATTCCTCAACATATTGTTGGGATGTGGATTTAAATCCAGGAGACATCAGCATGAAATTTGGGTGGTATTCTATCGAGCCTACCACCTCTCCTCCGAAAGCATATGCTATGAATCATAATTCCAACAAAATAAAAAGAAATGCAGATAAAACACAAAAAATGGAACATTAAAAAAATCAAACAAGAAAGAGAAAAGAAGATTTAAACCCACTCACCCACTATGTTTCCCTTGTTTTTTTTTGTTCTGTTCGAATTATATGTGAAATGAGGCACTTTATTTTTCGTTGCCTTTCGACGCATTATTTTTTTCCAGCTGTATTCATGTGAAGAAGTTTTTTGAGGGAATTAAGAATTTCAAGATTCCCTCCTTTTTTTTTTTTTTTTTTATGAATGTGCAGCATTGTTTAATACTTTGATTCATTGGTTTCCTAAATTGCAGAAGCCTTTTACCCAATTTCCATTTCCTTACAGTTCTTTCTCTCATCCAGTTTTACTTTTATACCATCATAATTAACTTTTGGCCAGTTTCCATCGTTCTTACAAATAGAGAAGTGTAACCAATTCTTAATTCAATTGTGGGAATGTATGAAGAAAGAAAAATAGGAAGAAATTTATGGTAAATTTGGATGTACCAAAGGAGTGCTAAAACCATTAGATGTGCCAACATGGAAATGGGACTCAATTTCGATGGATTTTCATCATGGGATTGTCACCATCATTCCGAGGCATGAACTGGATTTGGTTATTGTTGATAGATTGACTAAGTCGCACATTTCTTAGCTATAGATACAATTGGAGTTTGGATAAGCTAGCAGAGATGTACGTAAGCACAATTGTCAAATTACATGGAGTGCCAAGTTCTTTAGTATCGGATCGTGACTCTAGATTCCAAGCAAAGTTTTGGAAAGAGTTGCAAAGGCTCTTGGCACGAGGCTAGACCTTGCTTGCTTTTCACCCAACAAGTGATGGTCAAACGAACGAACAATTCAGACCCTTGAAGATATGTTAAGAGTATATAGTATTGGATTTTCAAGGAAGTTGGGAGAAATATTTAACTTTGGTGGAATTTTCTTACAACCACGATATCGAGGCTAGCATCAAAATGGCACCATATGAAGAACTCTATGGTAGAAGGTGTAGAACACCTCCATGTTGAGTCATATTGATGAAGCTCGAATGATTGACCTGAATTGATACAAGAACAACGGAAAAGTGCGGCGATTCAAGCTAGGATCAAATGCACAAGACAAACAAAAGAATTAGGGCCGATCGTAGAAGAAGACCACTAGAATTCATGGTAAGGAGATCATGTCTTCTTAAAAGTTTCACCTACTAAAGGTGTTATGAATTTGGCCAAACGAGCGAGGCTAAGTCCAAGGTTTATTGGTCCATGAGATTCTCGAACGAGTTAACGAAGTTGCTTATCGATTAGCGCTACCAATGAACTGGATAAGGTGCATAATGTTTTCCATGTGTCGATGTTAAGGAAATATATACACGATCCTAGCCATGTTGGCATGGACTCGAACCCCCTACAACTAAGAAATGATTTGACATATGAAGTGAAACCAATTGAGATTCTCATCGTTGGGAAAAGCAACTTAGAAAAAAAGTAATTCCTATGGTTAAGATTTTATGGGCTAATCACTTGTCATCCGAGGAGCAATATGGGAAGTTGAGGATCAAATGAAATCAAAATATCCTCATCTATTTGCTTGAATGACCATGTTGCAATTATAAAAAGTTATGTATGTGCCATGTAATGCTATGTATATGTGAATTTTTTATTAAATACTATGAATGAAATGCTTGACGTTCACCCGATTACATTTATGAAGTTTCGAGCACGAAACTTTTCTAAGGGGGTGAGGGATGTAATATCCCAAAATTATAAACTCGTTTAATTTAAGCTAAAATTTTGATTAATAATATTTACTCCCTCCGTCCAGATACTCTTGACACTTATCAAGGCACGTAGTTTTAGATGATAAGTTGTTGTTTTGGTTATCAATTGTTATTTTATTGAAAGCGATCGAGTAGGAGTTAGTAGCTATTAAAGTAGATTATTTTAATTTAAGGAGAGATAATGTGGGGTCGTGGTTAGAGTTGGTAGGTAGTAGGAGTGGTATTATTTTATTTGGAGTAGAGAGTGTAGGCCGATAGTTAAAAGTTAGATGGATTAAAATAATAGTGGGCCATATCCAAAAATATAAGTGTAAAGAGTATTCGGGCATATGAAAAAGGAAAGTGTAAAGATTATTTTAGGATGAGAGGAGTATAAGCTAAATGACATGATATAATTTTTTTTTGTGACTAAAAGAAATTAAAATTTACTTAATTACTATAAATAGGTTAACAAATTAGACTAACCATAGCTAGTAATGAAGTAGTGTAACAAGAATTTGTCATAACATGACATCAACAAGGAAATTAAAACAAAATATAAAAAAAGGAAGATAACCCCCTAAGTTTCCACGGTCAAACCGACCACCTCCTCCCTATTCTTCCCTCAACTCTCCCTTGCCCCTACTCTAGGAGGAAGCCACCACTAGCACTCCAAGCCACCTCCCTTTTGCGCCCTTAACAACATCTATAAGTATTCAATGAATTAGGCTCAGAAAATCATCCCACAGCATCAAAGAAATTCACAAGAAACTTCGTCTCTTTCACTCCTCCTCTCCGGCACACCACACCACCGTCACTGTGCGCACCACCTACGGTCGCACCGCCCTCCCTACAAACGCCAGTAACCCTCGCCGGTCCTCCACAAAGGTTGCGCATCACCGTAGCGCCGCCAAGACTCCTCTCTCTCCTTCACCGGCCCTGCTGCTCGTTGCTGTGCTTCACTACTACTCGCCGGGGACTGGCGCTGGTCCACCGCCCGCGCCTGCCCCCCTCGCCGGTTCTGTGTCGCCGCTGCCGGAGCTCCGTCTCCTCGCCTTGTGTCATCCATGCTCTACGTAGTAGGGGTTAATGAGCCTCTTAGTTCCCTCTAATTTCTAAAATTTAAGTTTGCCAAAGGTAGCCCAAGGTTGTTAATGTTAAGTTAGTTTAATTTGGGCCCAAATCAGTTCAATTAAATCAATTTAGTTTAATTGTTGCATAGTTTTGGTTCGGCTTCAAAATTTAATTTGCTTAATTAAACTACTTAGCTAATTGGGCTAAACTAGACGATTTAGTGTTCCATCACACTATGTTATTTAATTTATTAAGTTAACCATAATTGTGGGCTTAAAAACTGATTTGGTTAAAAAGTTAAGCTCCTTTGGTGGGACGCGGTCGTCCGTGCTACCACCAAGATAAAGTTGTTTTTCCTTCTTCCCAGCCAAATAAATACGTAATTGGCAAGTAGGGTCGAATCCAGAGACTTGGGCACTAACTCGTGCTTATAATAGATCAAATGGGGGTTTTGGGATTAAAGAGTGAATAACTAAATATGAAGAACTAAAGAACAATCAAAAAGTAATGTAATCAAGAAAGAAGAATCTTGAGTTCGGTTAATGGCCACTTCGATTCATACTATTGATCATTGGTTTCTCAAATGTGTAACTTTACTCTTAATTGCCGAAAGTTGGAAATCAAATTCCTTTCCCTCAAGAAATCTTAGTTAAACAATCACAATCGGATGATCATAAAACTTGAACAAAAGATTAATCTAATCTAATCGGAGATTAAATTCAAATCAATAGAACATCAACGAACTAGGAAACAATGAGCCAATTAACAAATTGCTAGCACAACATATTCAAATTGGAACTTGTGATTTCTCTAGTGATTAATCGAGAATAATCGAGATTCATTAATCAGGCCCTAGATTGCTACTCATGAAAGAAGAAAAGATGAATCGGCATCAATTCTAAATCCTAGCAAATGATAAATCGAATGTATAAACTAGTAGTACTCCCACGGCAATACATACAATCATAGATTAAAATCAAGAAATCACAATTATAATTAAGAAAAAAAGTTAACAAAGAGAAACCTCACAATAATAGACCAGAAGCTTGATTAACCGTTCTCAAGACTAGATTTAGGCTACGTCGACACCTTTAGCATCCATCAAGCAAATCTTCAAACTAATTATTCGAAACTCAAAAAAGGGAGAAAATAGGGATTAGGGTTCTTCTCTCTATCCTCTCTAATTCGGTTTAGAAATTACAGGACATCCCGAAACAACGTTTTTTTTTCTTATTAATAAAACCTAAGGAAAGCTAGAAGCTACGAAGAGTCGTAGCCGCGTCGAAGTGTGTGAGTCGGGCATCTATGGCGCGCGACTCGAACTGCGTTGCTAACCTACGGCACTATTCGCTCGAGTCTTGTGAGTCGTGCATGTCTTGCGCGACTTCGGGCACTGATCTTGTGATCCCGTTCCTTCGCTCGCGGCCCAGCTGGAGTCGTGCTACGATGGTGCGCGGCTCGGGCTTTGGCCGCTGTCGAGGCACCTTACGCTCGATATGCGTGAGCCGTGCGTGTGTGGTGCCCGGCTCGGGCACTCTATCTTTTGACATCAACCTTCTCCACAAACGCTCGAGGTGGGCTCTTCAACGCCCATGGTGGGCAAGCAATGCCGTGGAGCCACGGATAGGATGAACTTTGGATGCTTCCACCATATAACTCTGGACTCAAGGAACTTTGTGAGCTTAATCCACTGTAAATAATCAAAAGCATATGGAACCACAAAATATCCTTAAATCTCCTCTAATACCCAAATTCCATCATGTAACTCCCCTCTTCTCCACACAAAGTTTAGATGGAGTCAAACTCTCCTTCTTAAACCTTAAACCTTAGTAAAATGGACTTCTCCAATACTCTATAATCGCATATAACTTGGTCACATCAAATCCCCCCACACTTGAACTTTGACTGACCTCGAGTAAACTCAGAAATAAAGGTTAATGAGGCACCCCCTCCAAGCCGTTGCTCACCTTTCACTACTCCCCTTATCTCTCCATCCTAGTGTATGATAAAAGTTTGCTATTCCCCGATTCGCTTAAACCAAGCTTTAGGGTAAGAGTCACCCCCACACTTGAACTAAAAGCTCTCTGAAAAAAATGCACATAGCACTCTCATACTATACTCAACACCAAGATAATCCAAAACACATGACTTTGAACCCGAAGATCTCAAAGGATTCAAAGCCATTTCAATCTTCACAACACCACAACCATCCTCATGTTATGAAATGACAAAAAACAAATTCGATTCCTAATAAAACCTCAAAGGACTCGGAACTTGGACCATCTAAACACAATCACAACCACCGAACTCCTTATTCCTCCAATGATGAGCGAGCTCTAACCTATTTGCCTCGACTCAGAACAACAAGTTGAAAAACCACCCGAGGCACTCCCTTATATCACCAATCCTCCTTATGACACCAACTCCCAAGCAAATGATTTCAAATTTTCTCTCTTTCATCTCTCATTTTGCCTAGAGCCCTTCCAGGATTTTCATCCTAGCTTCACACATTTTTTTCCATTTATGAGCTCACCATCTCACCCGCCTCCAATTAGCCACTTTTTGCATAGATTGCTCTTTCAGGTTTTTCAACCTATCAGGGCTTCCATTTTGCCTCGAGGCGCCCGCCCGCACGGAGTTTTCAACTCGAGTGGGCTTTCGCTGTTTTTTTTTTTAAAGAGAAAACATATCGAATAGAACAATGAGCAATTCCTCCCGCCTACTTAATCAAGACATTATCCTCAATGTGAGAGCAAGTACAAGAAAAACACAAAGAAACGAAAAGGGGAACACTCTCAAAACCGACTCATCAAAAATTCTCGGCTCCTCGAGCAATATACATCAAAAGCAAATCACACTCCCATAACATAAGAAAACACAATGACAACAAACACACACACCATCTCACAACCCGACTTTCTATAACACCCATGTAAATGACTAATCCAAAATTAAATTCATTGGGAGAATATAATTTCGAATGGGCACCTTATAGTAGAACCAAATCCAGGTATGTAAATGAGCATCATTGCTCATAAGCATTGCTCATGCAACTCCTTCATCAATCTCGACCCTCCAATTTCACCAACGTCTCTCAAATGGACACCTCTCAAAGGTCTCTTGATGTATTTTGAGCAACTTGGATTATGATTGGCTAAGAGTTGTGAATTGTAGCTCGAGAATCTAGAGGGTAATGGTGGGTGAAGGATAATTTGTCGTGGTGGGGTATAAAAATGGTGAGGTTTAAGAGTAAGAAGGAAAAGAAAAGGGAAGAAAAAATAGAAAAGAAAAAGAAAGAAGAAAGAAAAAGGGGCTCGGGTTGTCTCAGGAGTAAGCGCTAGTTTAAAGTCGTTAGCTCGACCTTATACTGCCACACTCGGTCGAAGTGATGGTTCAACTCCTTGTTCCATCACTTGTACTGTAATTATGATGAGACAACTTCCCGCATACCTTAGCGTTAGTGAGAACGCGTGTAAAACTATACGGTAATCGAAATCAGTGGTCCCTAACATGTTTTTGCAACCTCACTACCTCCAATGACTCATGTCTTTCACTTTGGTATCATAAGTATCACACTCTGGTGGACTGAATAGTACCCACAAAGCTTGTGGGGATGTTCAATGCTTCAAGGGAATTCTAGACTCATGAATACCAAATGCTTCTATATGCCTCTAACTCCACGATTAATGACCCAGCGCCAACATCATTTTTGTACCGGATGTTTTTAAACGGCCTCCCCCTAAAAGAACGGGAGAAACATGACTATTCGATTCTATGTCCAAGACATAAAAGTCTGCTTGTGGGAAACTCCAAGTTTACCAACATGAATCATCAACATCCTCTACTTTACCCTTGGGGATAAGAGTTGGATCCGTCCCATTTAATTGTACTATGACATTCGTTGCATCAAAGGGCCAGCTACTAAAGACTCATATAGTACTAGAAAATGGAATCACATTAATTGAAGCACCTAAGTCTACCATATCTTTAGGGAATACCAACGTCATTACTAGTGCAGGGGATGGTAAACAAGCACGGGTCATCATATTTGGGAGGTAGTGCGTACATAGAAATAGCGGAAACATGCTCACTAGTTTCTCTATGTTGGGTAAAACTGGGAGAACTTACCCTCACATTCGCGGTTTACGACCTCATATATACCTTTGTTGCTCTCATACCTTCTATCGGCCCGCAAAGCTTCTCGGGAAAAGGTGGGGAGGTCGATGCTTTCTGAAAAGTAAAGTAACTTCCTTGTTTCTTGCTCACCACTCTCTTTCTCCCTCGTGTCGATGGTGTGTATCACCCCCTTATCATGATAGAACTCACATTCTTCTTTGTTTAGTACGTTTGGGGAGGGTAATTTTCCCAATTCCACGAGCCTAGCGCTCGGCTCACCGCACTCTCGAAACCCGGCTCGTCCGTGTTCCAATTCCTTATACTGGAGCGGGTTTCCTTTTGAAATCGGTACTTCATATTCCTTGCATGGTGGCTCCATTCTTGGTTAAGGCATTGAGCATATCTTCTGGTGAGACATTGTAGAACTTTTTGCCTCATATCCGAATTCCCGACCTCGATGATGACCCCGAGATTGGAGCTTGGGGTCTCATGAACCTTTGTTATTGCGGTTGATGATATTGTTGGGTTGTTGGTTACCTTGCTCATTACCATACTTCAACCTCGGATTATCTCTCCAACTAGGATTGTATATGTTGGAGATAAGACTCAGATCTCCTTTGGCTCCCGCAGCCTTCAAAACCAAGAGCGCCACTTCCTCACCCGACCCCTCTTGGAGTTGTGGGCACTATGTCGGGTAGAGATGATCGAAGCACACATATCCCACACGCCTAACTTGTTGTGTGTGTCCTTAACAATGAGCTCTCTTACTAGTGAGGTAAGAGCTTGAACCTTTGGTCTTCAAGTTTGGGATTTTGCATATTTGAGCTTCTCACATTCACCTTCTTGTGGGTGGATCGCCCACCTCTGCAAAATGTCCTGGAGCCTTGACGCCTCTGTCAGAACAAAGCTATAGCGTTCGGCCGAGTCTTATTTATGATCGATCCACCACTATTTGTATTCAATCATTACCATTATCATCATCGAAAGAAGCCCATTATAGAAGTATAAGATCACCTACTCTTCTCACTATATCCGTGATACAGCCAGCTTGCACATAACCTCTTAAAACGCTCCTAATATTCAGCTAAGTTCATCGTATCTTCGCTCACATGTTGTTATCTCTTTCTTGGTGTGGATGACTTTGGAAGCGGGAAAATATATATCAAAGGAGCGCTTCTTCATCTCAAACCAACTGGAGATACACCAGGGGAAGATAATATAGCCAATCTACAGCGTATCCACAGAAGAAAAAGGAAACGCCCTCGTCTTAACTTGCTCTTCCCGTGGCATTACTCGGTTTCATGCTTGAGCACACAACATGGAACTCGGATAGGAACTTGTTAGAGGTCTTCACCATGAACCCATGAAAAGATGGTAATAGATGAATGAGCCACTGAGTTGAGCTCGAAAGTGGTACACCCTTACTCCGGTGTTGGGAAAGTGATACATAATGGATGCGATCGGAATTAGAGCGGTGAGCTCCCTCAGTACGAGTCTTCACCCTAGGTGGCATTTTCTTCTTCCAAATTCAATGAAAATGGAAGTTCTTGAA